>CM077456.1:30070724-30623224 GCA_039654765.1 Mylopharyngodon piceus
TCATGCATTCTGACTTATTTACATTGTTAAAGAGTTGCATTCTCATGCTAAACATAGCCAAAGTTTCAAAACACGAGCTGGACGTATGACGGAGTATTTCTGTGCCAAATATACTACTTCCGGTTGTGGACATGTTTCGCCGAATTTTTTTCGAGTATGGCCGGTTTCACGTCATAAAGGGTGGAATTCCTTGTAAAGGCACTTCTCCCTGATAAGCGTGCACACACACATCACCCAGAGCAAGAGCACGCCCATCAACGCGATTCGTTCGGGATACAGAAGCTGAGAGATTTTTCAACAATGGCTGTGTCCCAATTCAGGGACTGCATACATCATCGAGGCAGTCTCATTTAAGAAAAATAACCATTAGATTGCAAAGTAAGAAAGAAATTACAGTATTTTACACCTCACAATGAATATCAGTCAATTTTATTACGGTTACTTTTCTTAAATATGACATCCTTAATGACGTATGCAGCCTTCAAATGCGACCTCCGGAGGACGCAGCCTCCGAAATGAGACGCAGCTCCTGTCACCGAAGGAGTGTGTTTTTGGTTGTGAGGGAAAGATTACCTTTTTCAGCTTCCCAAAGAACCCAGCGTTAAGGGAACAGTGGATGAAGTTTGTTTTTCCGGGGCAGCAACGGAGTTGTGCACGTATGTTTGTTTGTTCCCGGGATTTCGGTGATGAATGCTTTGTAAACAAGTCTCAGTTCGACGCTGGATTTGCAGATCGCGGGCGGTGAGTAAAGCTGCATCAGATGTCTGTGTTTTGTTGGCAATCGGCGCGCAAGTGCATAAAATGTAAACAACATGAACGTTTTTGTTCCCTTTTTATTTAGCAGACGATCTTTACGCAAAAGCTGCGCACGCTCGTGACTCTTTAGCTCCGCCCACGGCACTGACAGCAGGCACGCCTCCAGGAGCTCGGCTTTTTTCGGAAAGACCCGGTACAGTGTATCTATCTTTTATAAATATGATAAAACTAAAGACTTTTCAGAGATATGAAGGATGCAATATTACTCTATATGTACTCAAGATTACCATGAGATTGGCAGAAACTGCATAAACTTTTATCCAATTAAAGCATCACTTGACAATAATTTGCTGTAGCATAAAGAGTTACTTATAATTAACTTTTAAATTATGCAAACAAGACACTAAAAGAGTAAGCAGAATAAAAATGTTTTTTTTGCTTTGTTGCACATTGTTCTGTATAGACCCATTAAATGCTTCAATACTGGTAAAAATCTGACATTGAACAATCAATTTAAGTAGAAAAGAGTGAATATCTGTATATAAAATATCAATCAAAGCCATTATTGATCTTAATTTACTTCCCACTTAACTTACTGGCCAAAATCCAAATACCCTTACAGAGAATGCAATCTCACAATGCACTGCAGTGAAAAAGATAGTAGATAAGGCTAAATAAATGCTGATTATAAATAGACTTGGGTTTGTGTCAGAAAATAAGTTTTTTTTGTTAATTAGAGTATTGCTGTGTCAAACTCTATTGAAATCAGCTCACTAGGTTGTGGAAAAGAGCTAGCTAGAGATAAATGCTGGAGCATTAAAATTGGATGTCATATTCTGGTTCTACTTATTGGTACAAAACTATCGGATTTAATTTGAGACTTGTAATTTTGGAGATATATTACAGAAAAAGTGAAATTGTTCAGACTGCTGGGTGTTTCTGTTTATCTGAACTACACTGAGATAAACTTATACGTTGTCTCTTCCACCAACCAAAAACATGCCTAGATGTTCTCTCTCAAACACACACACACACACGATAAGTGTGTCAGCTAATGCTTTTGTTTCAGATGAGAGCTGTAATGAAATGTGACAGGCTGTGTGTAGGGGGGATGTGTCGATGGCTAATTGCAGGGCTTGTTTAGTGAATAGGCTCATTGATAGACATCCGCAGGTCTGCATAATGTCATGTAAATGGGGCATGATGGTGTCTTAACCTCATTTAACCATCTCCGCTCATCTGTAGGGTCTCAATCCCCCGATCTGTCCCCCGTCTCTCCCTCTCATGTGCTGCTGGGCCATATGATTTAATTCAGATGCTGAATGTCAGAGAGCTTCTGGATCCAGTTCTCTAATTGCTGATTAGTTGTGAGAGGTCCAGGAGTGTACAAGGCGTGCTGAAATTTGTGAACGTGGTGGCTTGGATATGAGTGTGTCGTTGCTTTTGTTTCCCACTGTATGGTTAACACAATTTAATTGTGGAGGATATTTGAAACAGTTGTCGCTGCATGAATCACAATTCAGAGCTGTAACGGAGGTCAATGCGTTCTCGCTAGGTGCCATTTGTTCTTGCTCAAGTACCCGTGATGCTGTAGGGCATGAGTGAAGATGGTGTTTTTAATCAAAATAGCCTATTGGTGCTGATCTTGGCCTATGGTATCATTCATATAAAAAGCACATGTTCACAAGCCTTCACAGTCTTTCAAGGCCAAGTCTACATAAAATACATTTAGTTAATAATTCAGTCTGCTGTAAATGCTGCAAGTTAGTTTTAAATGCTCTGTTGCAGGAAAATTCATGTAATATGCATTATTGTGATATAATATAACAGCATGTCTTAAAGGGGACCTATAATGCCCCTTTTACAAGATGTAATATAAGTCTCTGGTGTCCCCAGAATGTGTCTGTGAAGTTTCAGCTCAAAATACCCCACAGATCATTTATTATAGCTTGTCAAATTTGCCACTATTTGGGAGTGAGAAAAAACACGCCATTTTTGTGTGTCCCTTTAAATGCAAATGAGCTGCTGCTCCCGGCCCCCTTTCCAGAAGAGGGCGGAGCTTTAACAGCTCACGCTTCGGTTGCTCAACAACAACAAAGCTGGAGAATCTCACGCAGCCAAAATGATGATGGTCAGTAACGGTGTTCAGCCTTACATCGTTCAAACCGGAGTCGGACACTGATGGAGAGACTCAGGAAGAAGTTACAACTTTTAGAATGAAACTGGACGTTTCTGAATGGTTAGTGGATAAATTTATGTAGTTGCTGTGGAGTTGATTCAACTCATCGACTAGCATGTGCCGTCATGTTAATCTTTTGTGCAAATCCAGCGTTGAATTGACCCTCATTTGTGAAGCAGTCCGGTGTAAAATGACGGCATGTCAACAACACTCTACTACAACAACTCTTCCTCTTCTCTAAAGCAGCCCAACATGGCCTCACCCCCTTTGTTGTGTGTTTCCGGGGGCAGCATTTATGTAAATTTTGGGGTTTGTGATGTCACCAACCCAGGAAGAAGCTCGTTGTAGTCCTTAAAAAGCGATTTCTGTAAAAGAAAATATCTCCCTTTGCATTGAACTTTGACTGCATAATAGCATATATAAATTATCCATAGCAGATCTATACAGGTGGAGCTGGGGAAGGTGGAGGGTTTCTGAAAGTGTGCTGCACTGCTAAGGCAAATGCTAACCAAGTATTTGAAGGTTGAGCAGTGAGCTCACTGGCTGCTGATACAGTAGGAACCAATCACCTGTGTCCCATAGACCTTATGCGCCAGAGAAACAAATCTTTATAATATTGTCTTTGAACTTCCGTTTTTGTGGTAGCTCTGTACATTTCTATGGCACCGCTGTCAAAGAATAATTAGCTGGTGAAGTGGATTTACTTGTTGTAGAGTTAATGAAAGTTATCGTGAGCATTGTAATGTTTAAAGCAGATGTCTTAACAAATGTCAGTAGACCGGGAACATTTTAAAACGAGCAGTTCATTCATAAATACGTAAGATCGCTGTGGAAATACAAACCGGAAGACAAAAAAAACGAGCGCAGCGCTGAAAAGGGGCGGGGCTACATAAGGTCTATAGAGAACAATGTGATTGCAAGCAGATCAGCCTGCACCATCTAGAGTTTTATGACATCTTTTTCATGGCAGATTCCATTTTGCGCATGTGCACCAGTGATCGGATTATTGACAATAATTAGAATAAGGCATTACTCAAAACAAGATGTTTCCAGGATATGGGAAAACCTCTTCTATGCCTTTACTTATATAAGTGTAACTCAGTCCACTGAGGGTGAGTTTACTGAACCCAAGTGCAGTTTATTTCAAATAAAACATGAACAAAATACAAAACAAAGACCTGACTCGACTCTTGACTTAAAACATGAACTTAAACACAAACATAAACTAAACAAACCCACCCACAAAGGTTACAGAGAACAAAGCTAAATGAGAGACAGCGGTAACATGAGGGCTATATATAAACACACTAATGACTACCAAGAAACACCTGTGAACAATCAAGATGATCGGCTAATCAGAACATAACACAAAAGGTTAGAGAAACACATGACAAACAGGAAACATGACTGTTAAAAAATATCAAAATATTTTTCATGAACACAAACAAAACCCAAACCAACCTGACAATTAGGCTGCATATAATATTTTTCCTTATAGACCTTTTTAATTAGGTGTTTTTAATGAAGTATTTTATATTCCAAGTGCAAATGTAATGTCTGTCACTAGTGCAACATATTCCCCATTGTTCCTGGAACAATATTTCTATAAACAGCAAAGGATGTTGATAACGTGCGAATCACGCTAAATGTGAGAATTGTAGACTGGAAAACTGTTATTCTTCTCACCGTTTCCACAAGATCTGTACTGTACCTAAATGTGTGTACTTGCCCACAATTTGCTATCAAATATTTGGTGTTTAAAATGATTACCTGTCATGTTGCAGCTAATGGCAGGGAGTCAAATGAAATGTGTATTAATGTTTGTTTACACTGGCTCAAAAATGTTTTGGTGATCTAAAACAACAGTATTTTATACACCTTCTTCTTTGGGCTATTTCATCAATCACCAGGATGCCGCAGGGTTTTATTGAATTTTTGTTTTCTGTACTGTTTTCTTACAATTGGCCCACAACATC
The DNA here is from genome assembly GCA_039654765.1 of Mylopharyngodon piceus. NCBI lineage: Eukaryota > Metazoa > Chordata > Actinopteri > Cypriniformes > Xenocyprididae > Mylopharyngodon > Mylopharyngodon piceus. Next base: position 30,075,636 of record CM077456.1, read on the forward strand.
CAACATGGTTTAATATATATATATATATATATATATATACTTTTTTTTTTTTTTTTGAAAACTGTTTTCATATTCAATTTGATATTATTTTAAAAACTTTTTTTTTTTTTTTTTTTTTTTTTCAATTCAATTTCATTTAAAGTAACAGCTTTTAACTTTCTTATTCATTTAATCCAATCTTGGGGATGGTTCACTCAAAAATGGGGAAAAGAAAAAAAAAAAAAAATCATCATGTACTCACATTTGTTGTTACAAAAATTGCTTGCCAACTTTGAAGATTGTTGGTAACTAGAGATGCACCGATGTATCGGCTAACAATCGGTATTGGCCGATAAAAGCTATTATTATCACTATCGGCCATCGGCCGATTGTTTAAAAACTGCCGATGGTCAGGGCCGATTATATCCTGTCAATCAAAAGGGTGCGGAAAGACGTGTTCAGACTGCAACTCATACATACTGTGTGTGAAGAAAATCACTCGTGTTGAATTTTAACACATTAACAGTTTAAAAATAGTGACGTTAAAGCAGGCTCTTTTTGACCCTATGAATCACCCGTAGTTCAAGCCAGGGTTGCCAGGTCTGCGTTTTTTCCCCTACATCAAATATTATTTGTAGCGCCTCCCATCCAATAATCGCAAAAAGATTTGTGCTTTTTTTGTGCTTATACTTCTGATAAGAATTAAAGTTTCAGTTTTCAAATTCTGTCCATTTTATCATGAAATTCAAACAATAAATGGCGTTTTGGCGCTCTTAAACGTGACTTGTCAGATCGCTGTAATGCCTCAGTTCAGGCGGCAGCTCGGAGCGCGAGTCTTTTCTTCCTCTTCAATACACGTTATCTCTCGAAAACAATAAATGAACATCAAAGGTATGTTGAAATATATTTTACAACTTACCAGAATGTATCATGTCTCATGTAATCACTTTATTTGTGTTTCAACCGCGGAAAGACGTCAATAAAACAGCTTGTGAACAATATGTCACATCATTTCACTTTTACCTCAGGAATGTTTTCCAATGTTCACAGCTCCTTAGCTATCTACATATTAAAAAAAAAAAAAAAAACACTAGAGAGGAGCTTATTTACTGTTAATTATATGTTTGTGCAAATTTGCCATGAAGACAAGTGCTTATGCAAACTACCTTATGTGATACTAAGTTTTATACATTTCAGTTTTTATTTGAGTGTAATTATTATATCTGAAAATAAACAGCAGCTGAATATAATACCTCTGCTGTTAATTGTAACCTCTAATATTGTAGTGTACCAAATGAGAGGGTTCCCTGTATAGTTTGCAACATTATTTGGGAGAGATTTTTTTTTTCCCTTAAGAAAAACCAAGCTATCAGTATCGGCCAATATCATTCTGAATAATCGGCTATCAGTATCGGCAGATAAATTTAGTATCGGTGCATCTCTATTGGTAACGAAACACTTATAGTGATCAAACAGTTTAGTTGACTTTCATAGTATGGAAAAAAAAAAACAGTGATGCTGCGTCTAAAATCGAATACTTCCCTACTATGTAGTATGCGGAAAATAGTACGTCAACAGTATGTCCGGCTACATAGTATTCAAAAAACAGTAAGCGAAAAGTCCCGGGATGACCTACTACTTCCACAGAGATTCTGGAGTGTGCATTCGATGAACACTTTACTATCCCATGAGGCCACAGGAGAGGATTTGTGAATGGCAGTGAAGCGACGAAACCATAGGTCACATGACAGTGATGGCGGATGTAGTACGTACGAATTTCATTCATAGTACAAACATTCATAGTATAAAGAAAGTAAATTTTAATGCTTGCGAAACAAGTTTCAAACCAAATGTAGTACCTACTATACAGCATGCAATTTCGGACATGGACATTTATCAAAATATCTTCATTTATGATCTACAGAAGAAAGAAAGTCATACAGGTTTGGAACGACATGAGGGTGATTTTTTGGGTGAACTAACCCCATAGTGAATAAATCATTTAACATACCAATAGATATTGATTCTTTTGTCTATAGGTTTGATTCTTTTGTGTATATGCAAAGTATCAGCAAAAACTCTAAATTCATCAAAATTGTTTACGATATAAGTTCAAAATGTGTGTGAGCATTTGCAATCTGTCAACATAAAGCAGGATAGACCGCCAGGGAGAGGAACCAATCAATGACTGTTTCAACAGAGACGTCAAAGAGGAGGGCATGAGTCCTGTCAAAGAAGCAGGCATGGGTCCCGTCAAAGCGGTGGGCATCAGAGGGAGGGAGGCAGAAGGCAGAGAACTGTTGTCAAATAAAGTCCAGGCCATCAGCTGACAACATGCCATGTGATAAACAGAAGCCTTACCATGGCATACGAATCCAAATGTGAAGCAAATAAATAGTGCAGTGCCCACAATGAGTAATTTGTTTAATGGCCTTAAAATGATCAACTTCTCTTGCCCACTAGTTTCAACAGATGCATCATTATTATTATTAATTTTTTTTTTTTTTGCAACTATGTGTGTGTGTTATGCCAAGTTTACACTACAGGACTTTAAACGTCGGCAGATCACTGTGCTGTTCAGACTACATGACTTGCTGTGGAGTCTTGAAGTCGTTGTGGTGTTCACACTACGTGACACTACGTAAATGATCCGCAACAGGGGGTCACACACTACACGAGCTGACGACAACTGTCACCCAACGACTTTATTTGAAAATGGACATTGGGAAGAAATCACATTAAATTTTGAATTAAATTTAATTAAAATTAAATGAACCCTTTCACACATAAGTTTAAAATATTCTGGCTGACCTCCCAGAGTTAAGGCCACCATTAGAACATTTCCTTTATTGTTTCCATGACGACGCGTCATGATTGTCACGTGACACACCGCGGCCACACTGTATGACAGATGTATCGCATTTCTCACCATGTCATCAGCTATCTGATAATCCGATTCTCATATATTTGCAAGTGAGTGTTTTGTCATTTAAAAACCTACATCATGATCTTGATCTTAATCTATAACGCGAGATGGGCGCCGCCTTGTTTGTTTGCGCTTTAGTTCAGAGAGTCCTGTCAGTCGGATTTATAGGCTACATCACGTGAATTCATCCATTTGTACCGAAATACATGTGGCCGGTGAACTGGGAGAAGAATAGAGTGAGCTTTATAGTTACTTACACAATGTACATCTGATATGAATAAACGTCTGCAAATTATATTTGAATGGTTTGTTATTGCTGCTTCCATAGACATCAGTGTATATTTCATTGGCTGTTACACGTGACACCACAGGATATCAAGTCGGCCGACAGCTCCAGATATTTAGCATGCTAGATATTTGTCTGGCGTCAGTGAGGTGTCGGCGAGGCGTCAGCGTCACATAAAGTAGTTCACATAAAGATTGGTGAGCGCTGATCACCCGCTGTTTTTCCCCCGATCACAGCCCGACCTGTCGGCGAGCTTGTTAACTCGCAAAACGGGCTTAAATCGGGCTTAAAATCCTCTAGTGTAAACTTGACATTACATCCACCAGCTGGAGTGCCCATGATCACCACCAGAGGGCACTCCTCCCATCTCCCTTGCTTTTGAACTTCAATTCCCATAACCCATTGCCTGGACTCATTATTGTTTGATCACTTCCACCTGTGTGTCATTACCTCGTTAACTCTGCTTTTATAAGCCCTGTGTTTTCAATCATTCTTTGCTAAGTCTTGTTTGTTGTCTCACTGCAATTCTGAGCACTATCCTGGTTTCTCCTTGTTCATGTTTTTTTTAGATTGGTTTCTTTGATTTTGGCTGTGTTTTCTGCCTTGTTGTTATTGTTTGGATTGTCTGCCCTGTGTTGTGACCTTTAGCCTGTTTTGTATTTACAATTCTGGATTACATTAATAAAAGACTGTGTTCGGATCCTCAACCTTGTGTCTCAGAGCAAATTCGTGACAAAATATTTCTTATTTTAAGATTTTTCATTAAAAATAATCACAATAAAAATCAGTGGTTTAAAAAATCTATTTATTATTTTCTATGCACTGCCTATTAAAGTCACCCTTATCATTCTAGATGTATTCTTTTGAATATTCCTGTTTTTTTTTTTGTTTGTTTTTTTGTTTTGTTTTTTTGTTTTGTTTTTGTTCAAATCTTAAAATATATTGCAGAAAAACAAAATAATGCAATATCATTTTTGTTCCAGTATCGTGTTGCCCTACTGCACAAACACATTGGCTAGACCACTCTGAAATATACTTCTTTTTTTTTTCTTTTTTCACCATTATTTGAGCATGAGAACAATTTATGATACCATAACTGTCAGATTCCTTTACTGAACTGAAATATATTATTTAAATGTGAGTTTGGAAAGCCATTTTGAGATTTCAGTACTTCCCCATTCAATTAGAAAAGAGCTATACTTGCAAACTAAAAATAGCTGCCCAAGTGTGTTACCAAGATGGCCGCCGGTTCAATTGTCTTCCCTTGAAGGGATTTCTATTATTGGTTAGTATGTAATTATGTCTGAAATGTTGACATTATGGGCCATTAACGCGTTATGCTCATGATGGAGCGGTATCGAAGTGATCGCGGAGCGAGAAAGAACACAGGCGCAAAAAGCTTCTTGCTTCTGGCAAAATCACACATACTTTTCTCCCAAACAGCTTGTTTGCTTTCTTCCAGATCATTGTAGTCAGACAGTGATTGTTTGTTCTTGTTTATTTAGTCGAAAGTTCAATGTAAATGTCAGTTTATTATTGTGTCTGATTCAGTAGTCAGGCAGCAGAGGGAATACTGCTGGGTGAGCAGGGTGAAAGAGGGCCGCCACGGGTGACATCTGATACTGCATGATGACTCAGCCACACACACACAAACACACACTCACGTGTTTGTGCGAAGTTGATTCCAGTGTTTTATTTGGTCATGGTTTTATCTTTCAATTACTTTCCTCTAAACAATAAAACTGCAGGATGGCACAGTGTCCAGTCATAGGTCACCTGAGTCACACTGGGATTGCGTATCGACGCACACACCTACATCAACGCACACACCATTTCCCATGAGTCAATGAGATTTATGCCCTGCTCGGCCCTAAGTAAGGCAGCTGGATGCCCCATGGCCTTCTGGGTAAAATGAAAAGTCTCTGGGAGATAAATTATCACCGGCCTGGCTGATTTGGCCGTCGCGCTTGGCCACTCAGGCTAGCTGCTGTTTATAATTGATTAGCCTCCCACAATGTTTTCTCATTTAGCGACCTTTGTGAAACACGGTCACGGTCGTAAAGCCGAAGCCTCCCTCTCTTCCCCTCTGCAAACACATCTGTAACCGGCAGCGACGAATGAAGCGAAAGAGTGACTGAACGAGAGGAGGATGACGAAAAGGACACTATAGGGCAAGTGATCTGAAGATCTAAATCACTTACAGCAGCACTTTATCCACAGTATCTGACGGTGGATCAGCTTAAAATCCAGAAGAAAAGTCGAGCGTCAACAGGTGCTGTGCGATCGTACCAAGTCATGGGGATTTTCGAGATAAGTACATCTCCTGCAAGCCTGTTCGCTGCTTTTCAAATAGTAAAAAAATGGTGAAATGTTACATTTCCAGCTCAAAGACTTTGGCACATGGCGCCGTCCTTGACACTCTAATTACCCGGCAGCCGGGTAGGACCTATATATCACCATGTTTACACTCACAGTATCGATCTTGATGTAATGGGCCAGAGATTTCTGCCTGTCAAATCTCTCTCGCCTCATCCTCCTCCCTAACTCTCATTTCTTGAGAGTAGAGAAGGGTAAATGTGGGAGGTCATCCACTCATCTCCCTAAAGACACTTTTTTTTTTTTTTGCATTTTACTGTCTGTGTGTGTATTTGTGAGTGTTTGTGTGTGCATCTTGTCCTTAGCTGAAAACTCAGTAATTAGATAGTGATGGGTCTCTAATGGATTTGACTTAGTGCATTAAGGTGCAGACTCAGTCCCTGAGGAACATGCCCACAGCACAACAATCACATCAAAACAACAACACTGACTCAAAGAAAGGTAGAAAAAAGTAGTTGCCAAGGGCAACCCGCTGATAATGAAATGATGAATTGTGAAAGGTGAAACCCAAATTAAAACTAAATGAAAATACAGAAATTCAATTTTCCAGGACCTTTTTAATTACAGGATGTGTCAAATATGTTGATGTTATATAAGATGTATGATCTGTGGAAATGTTTGGACTTACTTGGACTTTTAACTTTTGAGAGTACACTCTTAGAAACAACCTAAGTTGGGTTAAAAATGGACAAACCCAGCGGTTGGGTTAAATGTTTACCCAACGTGCTGGGCAGTTTTATTTAACTCAACTATTGTTTAAAAATGACTATATGGCTGGATTAAAATGAACCCAAAATAGGTTGGAAATTAAAAATCAGACACATAATTACTAGAGGCAACAATAATAATCAAAAGGTGAACATTTATCAATAAGCAATTTAATAAATGTCTATTGTTTAATTATTATTCATTATAAAACGGTTAGTTCCTGTCCTTGATTCTGATTGGTCAATAGTTGTGTTTTATTCACGCTTCACCCAACGGTTCTGTGTATCACTACACAACACCCTTAGCAACCACTCACAATGATATTGTTCATTGAAGCTTACTGTATTATGTAGAAACAGATCGATTGAACGAGTTTATTACCTGCTTTCAGATTTAGCATTTTCCTTCAGGTCAGTCCTATGTTGATAATAAAAAATGTTTAAATGTCCGCTGCAATATCTTGTCCTTTTAACAGTCAAGGGGTTTTCCCGTGACTGACAGCGCTAGTCAAAGCATTTGTCATTTGCGTCTTGTTCCGTGTTTACAACAATTCAGTCTTTTCAAAGTAAAAGTCTTCGCCACTGACTGACAAATTCATAAAGACAATCTTTGCCGCCATCTAATGGCGTAATAATGTAACTTCTGTTGCGTCGTGCCTAACAACGCCCTTCAGCCGTGACTTACAGCACGATACAGCACAGTCTCCCGTACCTTATTGCTTACTTAAACTTATTATTAAATGTTCATTTATTAAACATAAATGTTAATTTCCAACATACTTTGGGTTCATTTTAAGCAAGCAATACAGTAATTTTTAAACAATAGTTGAGTTAAATAAAACTACCCAGCAGGTTGGGCAAACATTTAACCCAATTACTAAAACATTCAAATGAAATGTATATTTACACCTATTTGCTCAATATTTTATCATTTAAGTTTTATATATTTTTTCTTTTGTTATTCATATTGTCAAAGTATGTGACTCCAAAAATGCAGAAAACACAATAAAAGTATCATAGAAGTAGTTAGTTAGTGAGCTAATTACTCACAAGTCTTCATTCACTGTAAATCATTTATAACGCTCATATCTGACACTCATTTAAACATTTAATGGATGCTCTACCTTAAATATTGTGATGAGGTTTGAAATCAGAAATCACTGATGTCATATATTAAATAAAATATTGCAAAATAGGCTATAACATGGGAAGTGTTATTGGAGTCATTGGAAAACCTTTAAAATTATTGCAAATAAAGTGTTCCCAATAAAGCATGTTTTGTTTGAATCGTTTTGATTAGTGAAAGAAAGAAAAAAAAAAACAATATTTCTTAATTGCCCTATTTTAGAAGTGCACAGCATTCAAGCACATGGCAAAAATGGCAGCATCCACTCAAACCATTACAATTCACACCTATGTTCAATTAATTGTGATGCTGTTATGAAAGAAAGCTAACTACTAGGATTTTCTTTGCAGTTTGTAAATTTATTATTTTATCCAATATGATATGTACATGAAAACAGTACTGCATATAGTACAAATGACCTCTACACTATAAAAGAACTGTGTGTTTTGATACCCCAAAACAGCTTATGTTGTGCTAGCTTATATTAGCAGCTAATCACCAACTGAATTAGTGATAACTGGTGTGTTGTGTTCCACTGTGCTGCCTTTTAATTGTTTTTCTATGTAAATATTCACTAAATGGACATCTTTGACTGAGTCTTGCTGCTTTTTCAGCGTCTCATGCATCAACGCCGTGGCTCGCAGTTGGATATTGTGCCGCTTATTGTGTTTTAACCGCAAAAATGTGTTCTGTGTGAACAGCCGCTAATGAGATTTCCGAAGCATTACAATTAACTTCATATTTAGGTCTGGGGTTTAGATTAGATGCAGTAAAAGTAAACATTTTAAATCTATCCACTGTGTGTGCATCGTCATTTTTTCATTGAAGTTCATCTGAAAAAAAGTCCACAAGTTAATACTATTAGTACCAGAGGCGCCTACATTTCAGAGTCATGTGTCTGTCAGCAATCATATATGTCAATAATTATTTTTTGAAAACTGTGGGTGGCTTTTCCCTTGCCATGCCTTGTGTTTCCCGCGATTCTATGAGAATGCAATAACGATTGGTGACAGTCTCTCATTTAATGATACAGTCCATCTACTAGTCCGTCTGACCGTGATACTAGTGGGTGTTACGCTGGCTGAGGTACATTTAGCGTTTAGAAGTCAGGTTTTCACACAGAGTGAAATGCAGTGAGCTGAATGAATGCAATTCACACAAAATGCTTTTTTGCATATAAAAACAAGATATGCAGTGCAGTGGAGTGGAATGAAAAATGCACAGGGCATTTTTAGATTTACATTTTTAAAAGTTGAACATCTTTGATGCAGCACAAATGGACAAAGACTACAGTCAAAGTATCTTTCAGGCAAGTAATTTCACTTGGTGGCCATCCTTGAAACACCTCTCGGGCAGCTATTTAATTCCTGCAAGTGTAGCTCTTATCTTTTTGAATGGGAAAACATCAAAATTCTCAAAAGCTGTTCACCAAGCTCACGATTAAATTTTATATTTGAAATCACCAATCAAATCTGACAACAACTGTCTCATAAATTTTGTTTCTAAACACTGAAATCATGAAGAAAAAAAAAAAATGCATTTTTGAGGCTGGACCAGTCTGGCTCTTTTACGTAGAAGGCGGGGCTTATTCCACCATTTTGTGCGTTGCACTTTCTCCCATTCATAGTAATACGAGTGCAGCGTCTTTGTATATTTAAAGTCTTTACTACAGTCTAGCGCATGTTGATATACAAAAACAATTTAATAGCAACAATATAATGCAAAAACAAAACACAAAATGTGATGCAGGCTGCTGTTGAGCAGTACCTGCTCCGGCCGGTAGGTGCCTGTCAGTCTGCAGGCTTCAACAAACCGCAATTGATTCAAAGAGCTGATGAGGTAATAATGAATGTTGAGCCAAACTTTTGTCTAACTTCTACTGTATATTTTATAACTTTGCCAAGTTTACAGTGGGGCAAAGTTTTAAAGGGGTGGTTCACTGTTTTTTTTTTTCTAGGCTTGACTGTGTTTATGGGGCGCAGTTTAACATGTCTTAATGCTTAGTTTTTAAAAAAAACACTGTATTTTTCATATATTTTACCTTTATTCTACACCGCTGTTTCCATTGTCATTTGAACGGCCGGATTGACTTCCTGCTTTTATGATACCACTCCCTCCGAAATACGCAATGTGCTCAGATTGGTTAGCTGGCCCAGTGTATTTTGATTCGCTGAAGCGTCCGGAAACGCCACGCCCCTTACCATTAGTTGTTATATGTGGAAATGTAAATAATGGCGTCTATATTATCAAATTGAGCCCGAATCAGACCCAGATAGCAGTAATGATGAAAAGGGTCAAGCAGAACCTCTGCAAGCACGGTTTATTTCCGTTTGTATTTGTGTCAAAGTGTTTAGATGCTGTCACTTGTAAATGTTACTGCTGTTTGTTAGCTTTCAATATACGGTTTTATCCTGATTAAAGCTTTACTGTAGCCGAATACATGACTGAGTAGTAGCATTTTTGTAAAGGTAGCGTTTAATTTATAGCATGAACAACTGTTTGTCTATGAACATAGAAGTTTGTTGGTGTTTGTTGGAGAAGTATGCAATAGAATTTAGCTAACTGGCTAGCGAAGCAAAAACGCGTTGGTCTTTGTTTACGTCCTTGATGCAACCAAAAAATAGCAACAGAACTATACATTTAAAAAACATGTACAAACAATAAAACGTACTTACAGTTTGGGGCCCATAAACAGCAGCTTCTGCTTTTAAAGTGGGAACTGCTTCATCTTTCAGTAATAGCCTTGGTGCAAATCCAACATTGAACTCGTGTAGATTCTGGAAGCTGTTTTCTGCGCCGCATCCAGTGTAGACAGTGTTTTTTTACAGTCTATGGTGTAGACAATATCACTGATTATTATAATGGGTTCTATTATCTTTTGACACGTCGCGCCACTCTCGTCCAGTGTAGACAACTCTTCCGCTTCCATATGCCGCGCGACATGGCCTCGCCCACTTTGTTGTGTGTTCCCGGGGGCAGTGTTTTGCAGGGTTTATGATGTCACCAACCCGGGAAGAAGCTTTTGTAGGCATTAAACTGCCATAACTTTAAAAGACAATAACTCCGTTTGCATTGAACTTTCAGCGCTGTAACTTTGCAGATACTGTTTATGCTCAAGCAGCAACATCACACACTAACTAAAGTTAAAAAAGTGAAATTGCAATGAACCACCCCTTTAATTAAAGCAATAGTTCACCCAAAAAAGAAAATTCTGTCATTAATTACTCACCTTCATGTCATTCCAAGTCCATAAGACTTTTATTCTTCTTCAGAAAAAACAAAAGAAGATATTTTTAATGAAACTGAGAGATTTCTGTCCCTCCATTTAAAGACTATCCACCCAAAACTCTTTTGCTTAAAATGTTCATAAAGAGATTGTAAAAGAAACACATTTGAATTGAGCAGTTTAATCCAAGTCCAAAAGAGACACGATCACTTTTTATGATGAACAGACTAAATTGAGGCGTTTATTCACAAACAAAGCTCAAACGTACTGGCGTAGCGTGATTTTTTTTTTTCCCCAAACGGTTCAGCAGAAATCCCCGCCCTGCAACCAATTTCATTGGCTGAGGTTACAGTGACGGGTAGGTTTAGGGATCAGGGTTGGGTGTAGGTAATCGTTACTGTGATTAACATGGCCAATTAAATGTTTAGAATCAGCTCCAGGGCGGGATTTCCACTGAACTGGTTTGGGAAAAAAAAATCACGCACTGGGCGTAACACACTAGAATGGACCTCATTGGTTCTCGCACATCAAGCAAGCATGTTTGAGCTTCCACTTACCAAATCTGAGTGTTCAAGGTATACTTGCTGAATTTAAGCGCTCTATGTATTCCATTAATAAAATATCTTTATTGTTTCAAAGTTGAAAGTCTGGAATGACATAAGGGTGAGTAACTGACGACACTTTCATTTAGGAGAACTAACCATTTAAGGTGGCAAAATGTAAACAAATTGCTGATTGATTGATTGATTGATTGCATTCACTCAATCCATCAATCAGTGAGTGAGTGATTGATTGATTGATTGAGTGAGTGAGTGAGTGAGTGAGTGAGTGAGTGAGTGAGTGAATGAGTGAGTGGATTGATTGATTGACTGACTGACTGAGTGAGTGAGTGGATTGATTGATTGATTGATTGATTGATTACCATGGATGAGAATCCTGCTGGTGCTCTTGATTAGTATCGTTGTAAAATGAACACTTTTGCTAACTTGAGCTAATTAATGTACTGCTGATTAATGTACTGTCATTGACTGTGTTTTGTTGTGTAAGCATGTTCCCACAATCCACTTTGTGTGTATGAGAAAATGCTAAAGTTAAATAAGGAAATGTTGGAACAATGACATTTACTTTTGATATTTTTTTTCTGTATATGAAACAGTACTGTGTTTTCGGTGCTGATAAAACTGTGACCTCACAGATCCAAATCACGGCTGAGATCAGACATATTCTGTTTTCGTTCATCTCCGCAGTCACAGTCTCAGTTAAACTGTCTTTTTCTCTCATTACTGTGGCTTAATCTCTGATGTTCCACAGTACAAAAGTGAACAAAGGATTAGATTAGTTTGCCTCAAAACCCTCTGTGTAATCAAAGTCTTTTTAAGGCAAGTCAGTTCCCTCTGCGGCCATCTTGGTATCACCCCGGGGCAGCTGTTTTCTACGGAGGCTTTCTATGCAAACAAGTACAGCTGCTATCTGCTGGAATGGGAACAAATTTCTAAAACTGTTTGTCAGTATTACAAGCAAAAATTCTGACAACAATGCTATAATCTTCTTTATCCCACATCACGTTAAAAAAAAATCCACTGAAAAAAGTACATTCAGAAAATATGCTTCATGGTAACATTTAAATTAACTGCTTTTATTCAAGTCAAAATATGTTTTTTAATTTGACTAAATCAACTTGACAAATTAGGTTACATCAACAAAAGTCATTTGTATGGGTTAAATCAATACAAAATAGAGTTATTACTTGCTTAAGAAACTAACTTTTTCATTGTGTATTTGAAGTTTGGTCCAATTAATGTACATAAACATGAGCAAAAGGATAAATCTTGGGTGGTAATTTCTATTTTAATATATTTTAAAAATGTAATTTATTCCCTTGATGGGAAAGCTGAATTTTCAGCATCATTACTCCAGTCTTCAGTATCACACGATCCTTCAGAAATCATTCTAAGATGCTGATTTGCTGCTCAAGAAACATTTCATATAATTATCAATGTTGAAAACAGTTATGCTGCTTAATATTTTTGCAGAAAACCCCTTCTTCAATGAATAGAAAATTCAGAAGAGCAACATTTATTTGAAATAGAAATCTTTTGTAACATTATAAAAGTCTTTACTGTCACTTTTGATTAATTTAATGCACCCTTACTGAATAAAAGTATTAATTTCTATAAAAGGGACCCAAAATTTTGAACAGTAGTGTAAATATAAATCAACTGATTTTATGACTGAATCAACCTGGCTAGTTTAAGTTACAACTAAGTTACAGAGAAATCACAATGACACAGAGTTGTATATATCACCAAACAAACTTATGAATTGTTGTATCTTTAAAAATGTCATTTGAGATTTGAGATCAGTACTTCATACTGTAAAACTTTATTGGGTGGTTTTCAGGGCTGCCATGACTGGAAGAGTTTTTTATGATAGATCTTTTCTCCTCACCAACTCTTCCTCCTTCATGTTCTCAAGTCATATTCTCACTTGGGTCAGATGGCCTAAGAGCTTCTTCAGAGGTTCACTGAGGTCTGAACAGAGCTGTGAAAATCAAGGGTTCTGTCTGTCTAACACACTCTCTCGCACACACACACACACACATATAAAGTACACTTCTGGAACTGGAACAAGCTGAAAGAAATTCTTACATAAAAGCTGACATGGAGTCTCTCAAGCAAACCTTTCTGAGAAACAGAGAGGGCAGGAGAAAGAAAAAGAGAGAAAGACAAAGAAAACCGCAGACAGAAAAGTCGAGAGAATGGTGGTGGTTTTTGACTAGGTAAAGCCGGTGATGTAATGGCCGTGCGGCGGTTCTGTGGGGTCAGGAAAGAGCATCCATTACGATTCCGTGGCAATAATGTGATAATCTGAAGCCTAATGAGAAACCGCCTCAGGGATGTTGTTTGAGAACAAGGGGTTGGGATGTCACCTTCAGTCTTTAGCCCTCTTCGCTTTACCCTTTCAATCTCCGCCGTCCTGTCTCTCTCTTTGTCTGTCTTTGAACTATGAGGTCAGTGCATTAGCCTTGCTGCAGGAGCTACTGGGGGAGTGAAGTGTGCAGTCCATCTCTTTAGCCTGAGCGGATGACCCTTTGCACAAACACACACACACTCACACACCTGCGGCTCAGACATAAAACAACATTATGAAGAACAAACACACTCATTTTCTTTTATTCTCTGCTTCTTTGAACTTAAAAGGAGAAACTCCACATGGACAAAAGAATGTGGACTTCTAATTGGTGGAGTTTGCTATTTTTAGATGCACACATTACTAACAGGTGCATAAAATCAAGCATACCGTTCTGTCTATATCGGTCTGCCTGTCTGTTTGTTGTTCTGTCTATCGTTCTATTATTCTGGCTTCAATCTAAAGCTTTTTTAACTTTTTAATCGAGCAATAATACTAGGCTTTGTCAAGCCAGCATTGAACGTTTGTTGACAAACCTTGCTTTTCTAGTAAATTGAATTAAGTCTCAAGTCTAGTTTATTGATAAAGCCCTTTCCACTACAGAGTAGACCAAAGGGCTGTACAGTAAAAACCTACAAATAATAATAAAACAGAACAAAAAGACAAAAATCAATAATAACACAAAAAAATAACATCGAAGAAAAGATAAAACAAAGTACAACTTCCAAAAGTTCAACATTTAAAAGCCATAAAGAACAAATATGTTTTCAATCGAGATTTAAAAATGTCAAGTGAGGGTACAGATCTGATGTCAGGTGGGAGGGTATTCCACAGTCTTGGGCCAGCAACAGAAAATGCCTGATCCCGTCTAGCTTTCAGAATTGCGAGTAGTAAATGATCTTTGAGGTCCACAAGAATTCATATGAATCAAATTCATAATATATTCTGGGGCCAGACCATGGTCAGCTTTATAGACATAGAGCAACACCTTATAATAAATCCGATATTTAACCGGAAGACAGTGCAACTTTTCCAAAACTGGGGTAATATGCTCCCTTTTCTGTGTGCTCGTGAGGAGCCTCACAGCCGCATTCTGGACCAATTGAAGTTTTGAAATAAGAGATTGACTTACTGCCAAATAAAGTGCGTAACAATAATCCAAGCAGGAGGAAATAAATGAATCTCAAGATCAGCAGCAGACAAAAAAGATTTCATTTTTGCAATAGTCCACAAATAAAAAAATAACTACTTTTTACCACACACTTATTCTGATCAGCAAATGTTGAGGATGAGTCAAAGATTACACCCAGATTCCTTGTCTGGGGCCGCACATTCGTTGACCATGGACCTAAAACATCTTTTATGTCACTGTCAACCTGAGTTGGCCCAAAAATTATAACTTCAGATTTAGTCGCATTTAGCTGGAGACGATTCTCTAACCAGCACTTCACCTCTTCAAGACATAATAACAAAGATGAATAAGAAGTTGATCCTCCAGATTTAATAGGCAAGTAAATCTGAATATCATCGGCATAAAGATGATATGACATACCATGTCTTTTAAAGACAAGACCTAAGGAAAGACCTAAAGAAAACAAAATAGCCCCCAAAATGGAGCCCTGAGGAACTCCACAACACGTTGTGGTCAGTCAGTTTTTTAGACTGAGGAGGATTTGTTATTCTGACTCAGATTTTATTGAAAAATCGGAAATCATGAAAAAGAAATTTTTAGAAAGAGGCTATCCTTCTGAATGGATTGACGAAGCATTCAGCACAACCTTTCAAAAGACACATTCTGAACTGTTAAAAAAAGAAGACAAAAAAAGTAAAAAAGCATTCTTTCACTTTTATTACGACCCATTCCTCTAAGTCTTTTTTGATAAGATCAATTTTTAAAAAATATTGGTATTTGTTGTCTTCTGATCCTGAGTTGAGTGCAATTTTCCAGCATCCTCCGTTGATTGTGTATAAACAGGCTAAGAACTTAAAAGATCATTTAGTACATGCCCGTTTTCAGAGTTGCATTCCTAGTCCGTCTCAGAGATTAATCAGCCTTTTATTAAATGGAAATTATCGTTGTGGGAACTGTGCTCAGTGCAATAATACAACTAAAACATCATTTTTTTTTTCATCCAAGAACTGGGAAATAATTTAGTATTAATTCTGTAATCACTTGTGTCTCTACACATGTTGTTTATTTGATTTGGTGTCCTTGTGGTTTGGGTTATGTTGGAAAAACTTCACGTCGACTTAAACAAAGAATTAGTGAGCATTTGAGTTCTATTAGAAGAAAAGATGTCAATTATCCAGTCGCTGCCCATTTTTTGTCTTTGAATCACGATGTTTCCTCCTTACGTTTTTGCGGCATTGAAAAAGTTAGTGTGCCACCTAGAGGAGGCAATATTGATTTGCTCTTACAGAGACGCGAGTTGTTTTGGATCTTTACCCTTCAGACTTTATCACCTATGGGTATGAATGATGAAGCATTATTTAATGTGATGTTATAATTTTTTTTTTTTTTATTATTATGTGTATGCATGTATTTTTTTCTTTTTTGTCTCCATTTACAATATATGATTGTGGATGTAACTATGTGATGTGGTGTTAATGAGGTATTCAGTCATTCAGCTTGATTGGAAATTGATGATTCTTCACTGTGATTGGTCATGTGAGTTTGAATAATATGTTGATGATGATGAAGGTCATGCGACTGAAAAGTTGCTAATAAAATATTTTTGATACGGTTTTGCAAGTATTGATAGTGTTCGGGATTCTTTTTGTTTTCTTTGAATTGTGACTTTTTTGGTCTTCTCTCCTACGCTACAGGTGTGCGACGCTAATTGTTAATTTATGCGGATTAAAAAAAGGAGTGGGTGGATTTTTACCATTATAGGGTGGTTGTGTACACACACTGTCAACACACATTTATGTTCAAACCACATGTACATGTACATGTGCACCATGTAAAAGTGAATTTTGCATAATAGGTCCCCTTTAAATGTTTTTTTTTTTTTTTAAACCATGGAAATTTGTATACAAGTTTCATTTTTTTCTACTTTTTTTTTTTTGGACACTTACTGATTTCTGCACTAGAAGAATGTCAGTTTTGTCTAGCTGAATGCTCTTGTGCATCACACTGAGCTTTTTAGATACAGAATCAGATACTGGTTAAACATTTACTGGGAAAAGTCAATACTGTAGAACACAAAAAGAAAAAGGTAACACTTCAGTATAGGGAACAAATATAATATTAACTACAACTTTTGCATCAATTAACTCCTAATTTACTGCTTATTAATAGTTAGTAAGATAGTTTTTGAAGCATTTAAATTTAGGTATTGGGTAGGATTAAGGGATGTAGAATAAGGTCATGCAGAATAAGGTATTAATATCTGCTTTATAAGTACTAATAAACAACCAATATTCTGGTAATATGCAAGCTAATAAGCAACTAGTTAAAAGTGAGAATTGAACCCTAAAATAAAGGGTTAACAAGAAAAATTTTATTTTTTACTGTACTATTTTTGTAGAAATGTGTTACATGTAAACTTACATATTACCTTCATATTGCTCTTCCACAACAAACAACTGTGAATTTTCAGTTTACATGTAACAGTTCTACAAAAATAAATATATAAATACAAGTATATTTATACAGTGCTGCTGTAGCTGCTGCTGTTTATGGTTGTGACGTTCCTCCATGTTCAAAAATGGTATAGTGATTGTGCTGGCAGACTTCATTTTTATGCTTTCAAACTTAATTGGTTGATTGGTAAGATTGTGATTCCCCTATTTTCCAATTTAGCAGGAATTACAAACATGATATTTATGGAATATGCATGCATGTCTTACCGATGTTGATCACTGAATGGATTGTTTTGCATGTGATGGCTCACACGATGAAAGAATGTTTATAAGTTGTGAAGAGTTTGACATTTTCACTGAGAATCAACTCATTTAGTTATTGTGCAAATTGTAGACAATTGTACTTAATCTTTTGCACACGTGCCAAAACATATGCAATATGCTTAAATTTGCTCAAAAGAGAAGAAAATCTCACAAGAAAATACAAAGTTCTGTCATGAAACTCTAGATGGCGCAGGCCAACCTGCTTGTAATCACATTGATATCTATAGGGCACAGCTGATTGGTTCCTGCTCTATCAGTAGCCAATGCGCTTATGTGCTCAACCTTCAAAATACTTTGGTAGCATTGCTTTACCAGTGCAGCGTGCTTCAGAAACCCTCCATCTTCCCCAGCTCCACCTGTATAGATCTGCTATGGGTAATTCATGTACGCTATATTGTGCAGCAGCATGTCTTACTTGCTCACAGCAGCGTGCCATGTATGTATTGGCAGTAGCAAGTCTCGAACTTGCAGCAGCAGCGTAGCAGATCTATCCCACCAAGACCAAACATACAACATTGTCATACCCATTACCATGCCAAACACTCCAAGAGTTGTCATGACAGAACTAATTTTTCAGAGATCTGAGCTTAATGTTTTCAGAAAAAAGTATTGTTCGAGGACTGAGGCAAAGCAATTGAGATAAACTGTAAATTTCAGGAATTTAATTGAAATTTATCTAGGCATTTTTAGTTCAGTTCTGAACGGTGCACAACCCACAAACTTTTGGCCATGTACTTTAACCAGTCTGCATCAACAATGAGACAATATTTGAGGTATAACATGCTGTTCTGTGGAGCAGAATTTTCACAAGATTTCACAATGGACGGGGCTACCACAATACTACATAAATAGAAACCAAGCGATCAAAAAATTTGTGGTTTGTTAGAACAGAAACTCTTGTTTACATAGAAGAAAGAATGTTTATCCGGTTAGGACACAGAGTACATTTCATATTCATATTCATATTCCATATTCATTTCCTTACAGCACTGGCAGAAAAGAGCGGATATTCCTCTGTCATTGGTTAGTTTGTGTCTACTCGGCCATGCAGTGTAATTTACAATGTCATTTATTAATTTACAAGGTCATTATCATGCAGATCTATTACTGCGTGTGTGTGTGTGTGTGTGTGTGTTTGTGTTTTGTCTGTAGAATCCACTCATCCTTGTGTGCATATATGTGTATGTGTGTGTGATATACTCAGTAAGTGTGATGTAGTAGACTAATTCAGTTACATTGTGATTACAGGAGCATATCTCAAAGCTCCCTATCAGGATAAGAACAAGATGAACGAGACTGCCAAGGAGAGTGGGAGGAGAGAGGATCGAGAGGGTGAGAGAGAACCGAGAGGGTACAAAGAAGATATTGAGGCAGTCAAGATGACAAATAAAGGAGGGAAGACAGATTAAAAGAGGAGAATAACATGGTAAAGGAGACAGAAAGGACATAAATGGTGTCGTTTGTTGGGATCTCACAAGCACACAACTCACCAACATTCACATCTGTACACACGATCTTACACACACAGCGGAGCTGTTCGATGTATTAGTTTTTCTCTGCGGTGATCTGTCTTCAGTAATGGCTAATGCTTAAAGACAGCGTCTGTGATAGTGAAGACGAGCAGAGGATGAGTTAGTCAACGCAGGGGACCGGCTCTATGCCTGGGGACAAGCCGTAAGGGCCTGGCTCTCAAAAAACATCAGTACTGCACCCTGATGCTCGCCCCTGGCAAACACTCAGCGCCTGACTCTCAAGACGTTACCTCAAACGCCTTCTCTTCTCTTATTAAGAGTAAAATACACAGGAGGAATTCGCTTAGAATGAATTGTGCCTGCTGGTAACGGGGTCAATGACGTGGTACTCGTTTTTTTGTTCGGATTTTTTAATTTATTCAAAAATCTTTAAAAATGCATCTCTTTTGTACAATAACTTGAATACACATTAAGCTTTTGAATGAAATGAAATGAATTTTTATATTTTTTTGAGGATATAAAATAAAAAAAATGTCAAGGTGATATAGCTCTCTTGATATAATGAAGAAAAAAGGATGATTTTTTTTCTTTATAATGAAAAAAAAAAGTCTTTTCAAAGGATGAAGAGCTTGAAATGAAAAACTTAAAGTGTTTAAATACGATTTAACCGTGTACATCTTTTTTTTTTTTTTTTTAATTCATGTCCCTCTTTAATCAAAATACTTCCCTGCCTCTTGCATCTCTTCTGTTCTCTGATGATGCGTTTACTGGCGTGAGGGCGGGGCAACCTGTCACTCACATGACATCACAGCAATAGCAAACCACAACCATCCAATCAAATCAATTCTTGATTGACAAAATCTACATTTTTTCTTATTTGAGAAGCTATTTCACTCGGATATACGTCACAAAATACTATCACAACTTTCGCAGTTTCATGCCAACTTTAAATATTTTGATTTAAACTTTTATTATTATTTGAAAAACTGTCAAATCATACCTGAAAAGTCTAACCAAAGTCTTTAGGATTACTTGAGAATCACAGGCAGGTTTGTTTTAGGGTTGGAGCTTTTTATGTCTTATTGTTTTGGAAGGGGTTAATTTTGATGTTGTTTGTGACATTTGCTCTGATAAAATGATCGCCTGCACCCATGGATACCGGTATGACTCAAAAAAATCATATTCATCTGCGCAGAGAGAGAGCTGAACAAAGCCAAACTCACATAATTACCAAAACTATTGGTCTCATTCACCAAGCGTTTGTACGCACACATTTGTGTGTGAAATCTGTGTACAAACATGCTCATAAACAAATCATGACTCATCAATAACTTTCATACAACAATTTATTCTAGCTTTACGAAAAAAAAAAAAAAAAATGTAGGGACAACTGAAACCACACGCATACAAACATCACAATCTGGGTGGCCTTATAATCATGTTGAGAAAATTTTATACATAGATAATTCATCTTAAAGGGGTGGTTGATTATGATTTCACTTTTTAACTTTAGTTAGTGTGTAATGTTGCTGTTTGAGCATAAACAACATCTGCAAAGTTAGGATGCTCAAATTTCAAAGCAAAGGGAGATATTTTCTTTTAAAGAATTCTCAGTTTAAGGACTACAACAAACAGCTGGTAGGGACTACAACACTTCCCATCACTAACCCTAAAATTTACATAAACCCCGCCCCCGAGAACACGCAACAAAGGGGGTGAGGCCATGTTATTGCAATACAATACATAACACAAATGCAACAGCATGTCATAAAAGCAAGATGACAACATGACAAATTATAACCGTAATTAAACTAAACTATACCTGTTCTATCTTCATGCAGCATATATTCTCTGGCTCTGTAGGCATCAACAGTTCCCACATTAGCGATTTATAGATTATCATGACAGAATATACTAATCAATGACTTTAAGATATCCCACATCAGCTACATAAATTCATAAAAAAACGTCCTGTTGCATTCTACATGTTGTCACTTCTTCTTGAGCCTCTCCATCATTGTCCAACTCCGGTTTGAACATAAAAAGCTGAACAGTTTCTGACATTTTCAGTGAGTCTGTGAGGTAATCGGAGCTGCTAACACTATGTGCTAACATGAGTTTTTGAAACTCCGCCCTCTGCTTAGCAGCAGCAGCTCCTTTGCATTTAAAGGGACACACACAAAAACAGAGCGTTTGTGCTCACCCTCAAAAAGTGACAAATTTAACATGCTATAAAAAATGATCTGTGGGGTATTTTGAGCTAAAACTTCACATACACACTCTGGGGACATCAAGACATATTTTACATCTTGTAAAAATGGCATTATATCACCCCTTTAAATACATTTCATATATTATGGACGAACCCACGTCTTTTTCAAGAGGGAATGTGCTGCGCTGGAACAATATCTCTCTCTTTGGGATGGCTTAGAATGTCTTCATATTACTATTTTCCAAAGAGCATTTTTCAACACACACACACACACACACACACACAATAAGATTAAAGAACTTGACCAAGGTTTTTTTTTACAGTATAAACGCACACAGGCTCAAACACACATTCTTGGAAATAAAAGTAGGAGAGAGATTTTCAGCACGATTAGCCCCACTAGCAGTCCTAATTGTTAGCGTGTTTCCATGGTGATCACTGTCTTCCAGCTGTGCTTGTGATGTCTGACAGGTGGTTTTATTGTTGGGTAACTGGACTTAAAATCAGTCTGATGAGATGTGGTCTTTTCACTTATGAGTTAATTAAGAGTCAGCTTTTGACTTCTGAATAATATGTTAGACTCAAATGTAAGTATGGAAAAGATATCTTGTATCTTGTGTGTGTATACATATATATATGGTGGATTTCAGCAGTGGTGTGTAACGCAGTCACTCCTTCTAGCCACTTTGGTGGATTGAATTTTATATATAATACATTTTTCAATTGTAGTCTTTTAAAAATGCATCTGAAATAATAAACTAAGTGCAATTTCCACGCTTGAATTTCGGCGTGGGACTGCGTGTATTGCACATAATTTTACTCATTCCCGCAGATTTTGTGCTCACACTCAAAGTGCACCACATAAAGCCGTCTCTCAGTACTAATTTTGAGTTCTTATTGCACTTAAACAGTCAAATACACACAAAATAATGTCAAAATGCTGGTCTTGGTGAGTATTCACGTAAACACAGTCAGTTATGTTTTAAGTGAACGTAAACAGTTGAGAAAGAAAACGCATGTGTAACAGTATAATGGATCCGTGCATCAGGTCTTAAAGTGACAGCAGCCTAATAAACCTGCTGCCAAATTATGAGATAATATTAAAAATATCTATATGACAGTTTTTCCCCATGGTATCGATGTCAAAATTGTGGCCAGTGAAAATGCTGAGTGGCTAGTAACTTTGGAAAACCACTAGCTACAGTGGCTGGTGAGCAAAAATTAAAATAAAAATTAAATAAAATTATATAGTTCGGTCATAAAACTCTATGAGGGCGCTTGCTGATAAGGTCCTTTACATGCAATCTGCAAGCAATCACATCATTACTGCATGAGATTGCTTGCTCAACATTTAAATAGTCCGGTTCATTGTAAGCTAGTCCTACAGCGCTATCAGAATTCCTCTAAAACCCTCCACCTCCCCCAGCTCCACCTGCCTAGATCTGCTACAGGATTTATGTATGTCTATTTATGCAGCATATCTTACATACTCACAACAGTGTGTCTGTGTATCTATTAGTAGTAGCAAGTCCATACAAACAAAACTTCAATATATATATATAAATCTGTCACAACAACTGTTTATGACAGTCACTGTTAAAATGTTTATATTTTAACAATGAACTGGAGTGGAATTATAAAACTGCCTTTATTTGCATTTCAATTGATTGCTTAAAACTAAAATTATCGGATATATCTTCTTCCCTCTGATCTCTAACATTTCAGAATGGTTCAGATTTTTTGACATTTCTTTTCCATTGCTTCTCTGCTGATTGATAGATTCAATATCCTTCCTTTTTCCCCTCAATCCAAAAAGATTTTTAAAAGGCAAAGGCATTGTGAAACAATAGTTTTCAGACATACACCATAGACGGCATATTCACTGTCACCAATGAAAACGAGACCGTGCGGGACAGTATGTCTCACTGTGCACCTGGGTGTCAATCATTCAGCACCCAAAACACATTGCTCAGATTTTCTATGAAAAAAATATTAATTCATGAGACACAAGAAGAACCAATTGCCTGTACATATTGCACGTGCACACACACATAATTTATTAGAAATGTTTAGATTTCCAGTGCATGTAATCTTAGCAATGATAGGTCAGTTTTGCAAACCCTCCCTGAGGGACAAAGAGAGTCTCACCATCCGTGGCCAAACTGCTAATTCATCCGGACATGCTATTAACAAAACAGCTTTTGTTGGGTAAACAATAATTACTATTTCATGTCTGCGAGCGCTAGTCTTCTGACATCTTTTTTTTCTTTTCTATAGCTGCAGGGAACGACTCTCAGGCTTCTGCACTGTGCTTACTCTGAGACTCTTTTTAAATTCAGGTCTCAGACCCACAGAGATGAGTTTAAGTAGCAGCAGGGAAATGCAGAACATGGCTGTTTTCATGCTGTGATCATAAACAAGCTTCACAACACTCAAACACACACAAACTGCCTCAAACTTACAGGCAGGCGGAGACCTCAGCTGAACTCAGCTGATTCATTAGGCTGCGATGATATCTGCGTAACATTACCCTCTCGCACGAAGAGCAGAAATGTTCATTGTGTCACGCTGAGAAAACTATATGTGTTCAATCTAAGATAAAAGCAGCAAATCGGTGCACACAGCGCAGGGCTATAAGGCTGATTTGCTTGAAATTGTAATGTCATTATGAGTCCTTTAATGTTTCTAGCATAGACACTCGAGCAAATGCCTTGCTGGAAAGCTCCCGCTAGTGTGATTTCATTGGCTGAGAGAGATTTGGTGTGTCAGAGCTTCACAGTCGGGCAGATGAGGTCTTTAGTTTGAATGGTCTCAGATTTGCCATTGGACGTCAAAGCAAACAGACAGAATCCAGAGATGATGCTCCGAGGAGGTTTTTGGCCCAGTTCGAACCACTCAGTCTTCTCTGCAAATGCCGCTCTGTAATGTTGCAGGGTTGGACTCAAAGCCTGAGCTATGTGTCTCGATCAAATCTGTTACAATATAAATGTGATGGAGCAGTGGCATGATTAGATTTTATGACTGTGTAGCATGGACTGAATTTCATTTCATTTAATATAATATTATTTAAATTTTAATATATTTTTTTAATTAATATATTTTTTTTAATTTTACATTATAATATTTTTAATTAATTTTTTAAATATAATATATTTTTTTAATTTATTTACAATATTTTTTTTAAATACATTTTAATTTATTATATATTACATAATATTTAAGGAATGGGAGTATTGTTATATTCATATTTCAAGAGATTTTCAGTAATAATTGTTTTGATATTTTTTTAAATAATTATTTATTTGAATGTGTTTAGGTTTAGTATCAATTCAACTGTTAAAAATTATTTTCAATGGCATAGCAAGAACTGAACTTACATTCATAATTTTTTTATTAGAATATTCATTTTATATATTATTTTGGTAACACTTTACTATAAGGTCTTATTTTTTAAACATTAGTTAATGCATTAACTAACATAAACTAACAATGAGCAATACATTCTTACAGCATTTATTAACCTTTGTTAATGTTAGTTAATAAAAAAAAAATGTTCATGTTCATGTTAGTTCATGCTCACAGTGAACTTTTGATCTTAAAAATGTAGATTTTTAGTAAATGTTGAGATTAACTTTAATACTCTAAAAAAATGCAACCCAAGTTGGTTAAAACGTTTGGGTGCTTTTAACCAGCGGTTGGGTTAAATGTTTTAACCAGTTTTTAATGATAAAATTCTGTATTTTAATATATTTTAATTAAAGGGGTGGTATAATGCCATTTTTACAAGATGTAAAATAAGTCATACCAGTGTGTGTATGTGAAGTTTTAGCTCAAAATATCCCACAGATAAGTTTTTATAGCATGTTAAATTTGTCACTTTTTGAGGGTGAGCACAAACGCTCCGTTTTTGTGTGTGTCCCTTTAAATGCAAATGAGCTGCTGCTCCCAAGAGGGCGGGGTTTCAAAAGCTCATGTTAGCACATAGTGTTAGCAGCTCCGATTACCTCACACAGACTCACTGAAAATGTCAGAAACTGTTCAGCCTTTAATGTTCAAACCGAAGTCGGACAATGATGGAAAGACTCAAGAAGAAGTGACAACATGTAGAATTCAACAGGACGTTTCTGAGTGGTTGGTTGCTTAATTTATGTAGCTGATGTGGGATATCTTAAAGTCATTGATTAGCATTCTGTCATGAAAATCTATAAATCATGTGGGAACCGTTGTAAGATGCCTACAGAGCCAGAGAACATATGCTACATGAAGATAGAACAGGTATAGTTTAGTTTAATTACGGTTATAACTTATGTTGGCATCTTACATTTATTATGACATGCTATTGCTTTTGTGTTACGTACTGTATTGCAATAACATGGCCTCACCCCTTAGTTGCGTGTTCTCGGGGGCGGGGTTTATGTAAATTTTAGGGTTAGTGATGTCACCAACCGGGTAAGAAGCTCGTTGTAGTCCCTACCAGCTGTTTGTTGTAGTCCTTAAACAGAGAATTCTTCTAAAAGAAAAAATCTCCCTTTGCTTTGAACTTTGAGCGTCGTAACTTTGCAGATGTTGTTTATGCTCAAACAGCAACATTACACACTAACTAAAGTTAAAGTGAAATCACCCCTTTAATACACTCATTTACATTTAGGTTTAGTATCAATTCAGTCGATCAAACTTAATGTTTATAAATACAAATATGACACTTTCTCCAATAAAACCTAACATTGTCTAGACTGTAAAATATTCCAGACATTTCTTTATATAACACATGGAGTATGACCACATATGAGGTGATGATGAGACACATCTGATCATGTCAAGGAGACAACGGTCAGATCATCATAGCACGTGGTGTCATGTTCCACTTAACACATTATCACAGGTTCGCACATCTGACTACTTCATGCCTGCTTGACTTTCACAAGCCAAGGGTGCACTTCTGGATCACAAATGTGACAATGCAGGGCAATTTACAGTTTGTCCTCTTGCAGATGCCTGTAAGTATAGTAACTGATTTTCCTTGACTTGGTTCTAATTTAAACCATGGAGGTTCTTATTGAAAGTCTGCCTCTCACTTGCGGGAGCCAATCATAATTTATCATTTTGAAGTGACACCTGCACGTTCCTGATGATGGAGCAAATATTAGCTCATTTTTTTAAACCCCTTACCCCTCTTTAGCTCAGCTGCAATTTTTTGATGAGCAAATGTGAAGTGTGATAATTGGAGTGTCCTGCATCTGTGTGTGTATCTGTGCATGTCGATGCATGCTGAGGCACGCATGCACATGTTCGTGTGATGTTTTTTTCCAGACTAAATGAGTACCTGTTTAAGAATATATTTGCACTGTATGTCTCATGCGGATGTATTATGAGAGGAGTCACGTCACCATGGCAACCATGAGCTGGATGGATGTTTTTTGGCCATATGTACGCAAGTTACCAGCAGGATATGGCAGCAAAGTCCTCTGATCAAGGCTTCAAAATGTGATTGCTCTCTCTATATATCCTTCTCTTTTCCCTGACCACGCTTTTGTCTCGTTTTTCATACTACTTCATACGGACACCATGAAGGTGCCGGCTAGATTATAGTTTCACATCATGTTGTGTGGCACGCTCTTGTTTATAGTGAGATTTTGTAGAAAAACACATTCTTCTGATGTGTTTTACTCTGTCTTGTCCATTAAAACCTGCGTGGGATTTAAGAACCAAAACTTTGTCTTTCTCTTGGCATTTCTTGGAAACCTACTAAATACTGCATGTACATTTTGAAAGACTGTCAAATGCTGTCTTTTTTCAGGCATTTCATCGCTGCACACCCAATACTTCACGCAGATTGCATCTTTGAGATCAGAAAAAAATACACAAACAAACTCTCTCACACAAAAAAAGCAAAAGAAATAAAGAGATTGCAAGAGGAAAAAGTTAAAGGGTTGGTTCACCCAAAAATGAAAATTCTGCCATCGTTTATATGTCGTTCCACAGCCCTAGGACTTATGTTAAACTTCAGAACACAAATGAAGATATTTTAATGAAATCTGAGAAATTTCTGTCCCTCCATTGACAGTCCATGCAACTACCACTTTGACGCTTCAAAAAGTTAATCCATATGATCCATATGTATTGAGTGGTTTAGTTAAAATTTTCTGAAGAGACTCGATCACTTTATATGATGAAGAGATTGAAATTAGGCTTTTATTCACATATAAACCTTGATCAGCGAACATATACAGAAGCTCAACCGTACTTGCTTGACACGAGAGAACAAACTTCATTGGTTCTTGCAGAAGCACAAACGTGCTGCGTAACACGAGAATGGACCTCATTGGTTCTTGCTGAAGCACAAACGTGCTGCGTAACACGAGAATGGACCTCATTGGTTCTTGCTGAAGCTCAAACGTGCTGCGTAACACGAGAATGGACCTCATTGGTTCTTGCTGAAGCTCAAACGTGCTGCGTAACACGAGAATGAACCTCATTGGTTCTTGCTGAAGCACAAACGTGCTGCGTAACACGAGAATGGACCTCATTGGTTCTTGCTGAAGCTCAAACGTGCTGCGTAACACGAGAATGAACCTCATTGGTTATTGCTGAAGCTCAAACGTGCTGCGTAACACGAGAATGAACCTCATTGGTTCTTGAGGAAGCTCAAACATGCTGCGTAACACGAGAATGAACCTCATTGGTTCTTGCGGAAGCTCAAACGTGCTGCGTAACACGAGAATGGACCTCATTGGTTCTTGCTGAAGCTCAAACGTGCTGCGTAACACGAGAATGGACCTCATTGGTTCTTGCGGAAGCTCAAACGTGTTGCGTAACACGAGAATGGACCTCATTGGTTCTTGCTGAAGCACAAACGTGCTGCGTAACACGAGAATGAACCTCATTGGTTCTTGCTGAAGCTCAAACGTGCTGCGTAACACGAGAATGAACCTCATTGGTTCTTGCTGAAGCACAAACGTGCTGCGTAACACGAGAATGAACCTCATTGGTTCTTGCGGAAGCTCAAACGTGCTGCGTAACACGAGAATGAACCTCACTGGTTCTTGCGGAAGCTCAAACGTGCTGCGTAACACGAGAATGAACCTCATTGGTTCTTGTGGAAACTCAAACGTGCTGCGTAACACGAGAATGAACCTCACTGGTTCTTGCTGAAGCTCAAACGTGCTGCGTAACACGAGAATGAACCTCATTGGTTCTTGCTGAAGCTCAAACGTGCTGTGTAACACGAGAATGAACCTCATTGGTTCTTGCTGAAGCTCAAACGTGCTGCGTAACATGAGAATGAACCTCATTGGTTCTTGCTGAAGCTCAAACGTGCTGCGTAACACGAGAATGAACCTCATTGGTTCTTGCTGAAGCTCAAACGTGCTGTGTAACACGAGAATGAACCTCATTGGTTCTTGCTGAAGCTAAAACGTGCTGCGTAACACGAGAATGAACCTCATTGGTTCTTGCTGAAGCTCAAACGTGCTGCGTAACACGAGAATGAACCTCATTGGTTCTCGCACATCAAGCAAATGAGGGTGAGTAAATAATGACAGAATTTTCATTTATGGGTGAAATAACCCTTTAAGGGTATAATGACTCTGAGGGATCCAAAACATTGATTTGATTCTAATTGCATCATCTGGTGGCAGAGAAGAAGAACACCATTAGTGTCTTTAAGTGTAATTATTCTCAAGAGTGAGTACAATAAGCTAACTAACACACAAACACACACACCCTGCATTCATCAGCATCCCTCATTCACTCTCTGTCTTTTCTTCTTTTCTTTAAGGGATCTGTAGTCATTTGGATGCATCTTCTTTCTTGTTAGACACCCTGCCTAAGCGTGAAATGGTTTCCGTCTGTAGTTTCCCCCGGTTATGCTAACACAGCCTGCTATTGGTCATCTGGAAATAAATCAATCTGGTTTCTTCCTTGTGCATTAATATGCATGAGATTGTGATGTTAGTAGTGAGGTGTTAATGCTGGTTTGTACTGCCCCAACAAACAATAACACTTCACACATTTTCTTATACAAGTTGATTATGCTCACATTGACCCAGTAAACATGCATTTATGGGGCAGAGTTTGGGTGCTCCGGTTTCCACCACAAGACAGGATGAGTAAATTGGATACACTAAATTGTACTTGGGTGTGACTGTCCAACGTGATCTCATGAGAATATGTGTGTATTTTTATGTAAAGTGTGGTTCTACCACACATACATTTACTTATGTTTTTATACACACAAAAACGTACAATATTGACGTATTTGTAGCATTAAAACGTAAAAATACTTATGTATTAACAGCAATAAAACATAAATCCTTTACGTATCCAAGTGTGAATGTGTATGAATTCCCATGTAATATTAAAATCATGGCATTAATGTTTTAAATCTGTTGTATTCAATTGTCATATCAATACATGTTTTTAGTTGAATGTACTGAATGCAGTTTATTCATCTACTTAATATGAAATAACATTTCTGTTCGTGACTTGTTTCGGAGGATTATCATAATGTTAAACAAGACTACACTTTGAAACCTTAAAATGAATAAAGTTTCTGTAATTGTTTAACCATTTTGTAATATTTTGTTTGCTGTGAGACACAGAAGGCGTTTTCTCCTATGCAGCGACTGACGATACAACTATAAGATACACCAAAGCACAACATAAATTCACAAATCACATCAATTTTATTTGTTCGCTGTACTCCAAATCTTTAGAATCCATATGTTTATAAGGAACAGATCTAAATTCAGCCCTTTATCCGTCGATCTTTATCTCCATTCTCAGCACGACCGTCACAGTCAAAGCCAGCGCTCGTTATGTTTCAAATTTGAAAGTTGCGCCCTCGAGAAGCGTTACGACAATGTTTACGGCACTGGTATCGAACGCTCATTGGTTCTCACCTGCTTCGTCACAGATTGCGACATGCCGTGTTTCAGTGGATTGACATTTGAAATGAGTGCGCGCCTTCACGGAGAGAAGCCGGATTCATATTTTCATGGATTAATTAGTTAAATTCTGCTCTGTACCCCATAAAAAACTATTACCGCCAGAGAGGGCTGCGACTGCAACTCATCATCATTTGAACTACTTTTGGTACCACTTTTGACATTTTCGCAATAAATAAATTATTGTCATTAAGCTTGTTTGTCTGTTATTCTTTTATTTATAACAGTATAGTTTTAAGAAATGGTTATGGGTAGGTGTAGGATTAGTGGCTCAAAATATTGTTTTAATGTTATATTTTTACTAAAATTTAATTTTCCTACACATTTCTGTCCATTATGTTTTATTTTTTTAATATTCTGTATAAAATGGGTATGTTTAGGTTCGTGATGGGGTTTAGGGATCTTACATTTATCTACAAAATGATAAAAGGGAAATTATACATATATCTTTATTACATGAAAGATTTGTAAAAATGTAATGTTTTTTCGCTGAAAAAAAAACTTTTTACGTTTTAGTGCTATAAATACGTCAATATTGTATGTTTCAGCACCTTTCTAAACGTACAAAAATGTACGTTTTGTGTCTTTGAAAGTTACATATTAATACCTACGTATTAACAATGAGACCAGGCTGGACTGTCGGTGTGTTAGCATTGTGATGGACTGGCCATCCGTCCAGGATATTAAATGTTTGGAAAAGAGGATGGATGGACATGCATTTATTCATATAGTTGTTCGCCTTTAAAAAAGGTGAATGAAAAGGGAGAGGTTGAGGATAAAGCCCTGGACAAGAATTTTTTTTTTTTTTCTTAGAACATTTTTTTTGTTTTGTTTTTGCTTTGCTTTTTGTTTTGCTTTGATTTTTTGTTGTTTTTTGTTGTTCTTTTTGTTTTGTTGCTTTGCTTTTTGTTTTGTGTGTTGTTTTACTTTGCTTTTCTTTGATTTTTTGTTGTTCTTTTTGTGTTGTGTTTTGCTTTGCTTTGCTTTTCTTTGATTTTTTGTTGTTTTTGCTTTGCTTTTTATTTTGTTTTGTTTTGCTTTGTTTCGTTTTGCTTTGATATTCTTTGATACGCTTTACTGTGCTTTATTTTTTTGTGTTTTGCTTTGCCTTGTTTTTTTTGTTTTGAGGATTATTGCATTTCCTGTGTGTGAATTCATTTCTAAGCAACGTTTTGTGATAAAGTCAGATTATGTCAAGGGTTTGTTGGAAAAGCACACCAGACTGTGCAAACATTTCAAGACCCCATCCAACATGTTCAGTCAGTGAAAACAGACGCCAACAAACGGCAACATAGTTTACATACTAATTCAACAAATCCCATCAACCGTTTTATGCTGGTGTTTGTGTAACTAGCCATTAAATAATGGCAATAAATTTCTGTGCTACCTGCAAATTTTGTTTCTTTGAAAGAATTTTTATGAGTGGACAAGACTATGAAGCACACACATCCAAAAATAACTAATTCCAGGCAAAGCACACACAAAAAAAAAAAAGTATAATCAAAAAATAATATTGTAGCACATTGTAGCCAATATTATATTTTGATCAAGAGTCCTTGACTTTTGGTGAAGACTAGTAATTTTATTTATTTATTTAGCAAAATAAAATAATATTTGTTACTTTTTTAATGACTAATACATTTTTTTAAGCACAGTGGCATTTACCTTGTTTTTTTTCACTGCTGCCTCCAATCGAAACAGACATTTGGGTCATGACAAAGTCAAGTCAATCGTATACTGTATATTCTGAAACAGTCATCTCTCTATCCAGGACCTGTTAACTTTGCCAATGAATTCTGTCCGAATGGCTTTTGTCTTCTATATAAGGAAACAGTTATTGCATTGACCATTTGTAAGCTTGCAAAAATCATATTTTCTGGTAAACTTTCTCTTATAAATCCTTGTACAGCTTTACTTTTGTATAATCTGAAATCTTGAATGATTATTTTTCATCTGTCGTTAAGAAATGTTTCCTTGTCTTTCCTTGAACAGCTGCGCCACTGAGCTTTACTCACATCAGACGAATTCAAGTTCAAATCTGGAAGGCTCAAAATCTAAGTGCAGATTATTCTTCCCATAATCCACTGCTCTCTCATCTAGTGTGCCGAGTAGGATTAGAGCCAGACTCTGCCAGATGTGAACAAAGCAAACCACTACCTCTTTACTCTTAAGGAAATCTTTTTTTTTTTAGTTCTTAGAGAGAGAGAGAAAAAGAGAGACAGATCAGTGGAAACCTTTCAGTCTCGTCTGAGGTCACAGGAAAGGAGGACACAGGGGAGGGTTTCTCAGCCTCCCCCTTTAGTAACATGTATTATTTAAGGTGGTGGTGTGGAACCGTCATGCTAATACAGGAGATTAGCAGCGCTGGAGAGCTCTGTCTGTTTCAAGGCAGAGAGCACATTAAAAACATCTCCATTTTGCGTTAAAAGAGCCATGTTTGCGGCTAATTTGTGATTATGCTATCTGACTGGCATGGAAAGGCGAGAGGTACCTATGTAGTGGAATGAGTGAGACTGTAAGTGCTAGGCTAAAGCCCCACAGAGAGCTAGCTGTGAAACGCTAAGTGCAGATCCAAGCAACGCTTCAGCCGCCTGCAGTACTCGCCAAGCACCTAACCTAATTCCCCTCGCGCTCAGAGCTAGCAGAAAAGCACATTAACATCTGCTGAAAGGAGAGCGCGTCAGGGTTGTCGCTAATGTCTCCTATATGGTTAGCGGATGTCTTGGTAATAGAAATTCAGGAAGATGCTGTTTTGGACTCACTCACACATGGAGTTCAAGGCCTTTCCACACAATATAGCCAGACAAGATTTCCATTTATGTGAGTTTTCAACAACCGTCCCGTGTATTGGACGGCTAGCCCCTCCTTTCTTGTTCCCTAAAGACACACACACACACACACAACGTAATGCACAAAACTATCCAATTGCAGGTTCTTTGTTCTCGTTTCTGGCTGATTGAGGATTTCAGACATGTGTCCAGTTTAAATCCAGCGTCTGCGGCCCGAGGCCCTCTCTTTTATGGGCTGAACTCATGTTCTGAGCGAGAGAAAGAGAGTGAGAGAACAGCCTGCGTAGATATTGCAGCTCTGTCTTCTCTAAGGCTGTGTATATGTAAGTGATAATGGAGAATGTAGAGGAGTGAAAATGTGATTGTGTGCGTGCGTGCGTGTGTATATGTGTGCTTGTATAAGGTACGGTTGAGGAGACCGGCTCTCCTGCCTGCAGCTAAAAGGAATCATAACCAATCTATTCCAGACAGACAGAAGTAGATGAGGGGGGAGAGAGCGAATAAAAGAGAAAGTGGAGATGGTGAAAGGGGACTCGGCTTTCTGAGGGGGCCTGTGCTGCCGGGCTCAAACACTTCAGCCAGTGTAGCATTTTTCCCTTGAAAGATCACAACCCTCTCTTTTTCTCTTTTTGTCTCCTCTCATTTCTCTCCACATCCCACCCTGCTGATTTATCTCTAGTTCAGTGGTTCTCAACTGGTTTCGCTTCAGGATTTTGACACCGAGTGGCGAGCCAACAATGTACCAAAATAGTATATCGTTTTGCTTTAGCATTTAGTTTTGTTTTATTTTTATGTAATTGTTTGGTAACACTTTAAAATAAGGTTTAATTGCTTAACATTAGTTAAAGCTTTAGATATCCTGAAATTGCAGTTGAACAATACCTTTACGGAGTTAATAATATAGAGTAATGCTAATTTCTGCATTTCTAATTAAGTTGTATTAATTAACATTAGTTAATGTGTTATAAATGAACATGACTTAACAATGAACAATAGTATATTAACATTAGCCTAGATTAATAAATGCGGTTACAATTTATTTTTTATGTAACGTCGTTACATTGTAATATTAATTTACTACATGTACTTACTATAGAGTTATGGTTAGGGTTAGGGTTTGGTTTAGGGTTAGTTATAACTATTGGTATATAGGGTTAGGAATTATACATGATTTACTGTTATTACTATAGTACACGTAGTAAAATGTACTATAGTACATGTAGTAAAATGTACTATAGTACATGTAGTAAAATGTAACTACGTCACCTTAAAATAAAGTGTTACCATAAATGCTGTTTTTGTGGCCTAATGCACTCACCAATTGAACCTTATTGTAAAGTGTTACCATTTTTGGCATTTGGTATTTTCCCTTCTGGTATCTGTGATCAAAAAATACTTTTGTTCAGTTTACTTAATTAAAATGTGTTAATGTGACACAATTTGTGAACATTTTGTAAAAACATTTTATTA
Organism: Mylopharyngodon piceus; assembly: GCA_039654765.1. Taxonomy (NCBI): domain Eukaryota; kingdom Metazoa; phylum Chordata; class Actinopteri; order Cypriniformes; family Xenocyprididae; genus Mylopharyngodon; species Mylopharyngodon piceus. Next base: position 30,109,969 of record CM077456.1, read on the forward strand.
CTTTCAATCCATTTAAGTGTATAAAATGGAAATTTACTTGCATGAATGTTTTAGTATTATATAAACCATTTTTGTTGGCATTAACCGCAACTGGGAAGGGGAATTCTAGTTCCCAGCATGCTTTGCATGGGACTTGATGACTGTGTTATTTATTGTAGTTAATTTTGGGCAAGATATGGAAAGAGGGAACATTTATAGCATAATGTCTATAGGTTGAGGATGCACATAATGAATATGTCAGATGCTGTTTACTCAATGAGTATTTGTTATTTAGCGTGCTAATCTGTGCTGTTGCTAACTAGTACTAGCTGGTAAAACCCAGAAATATGTAATGTGACTCCAAAATGTAAAATTGAAGAAATTAATCATGTCAGGAATACACATTGAGGCTTATTAACTGAGTGACTTAAAATAATGCGTGAATGCATTGTTTATTCTGACTTTATTCAACTAAACTGAAAAACTTAATTGATTTGTGTGGAAACAGTGTACATGATAAAATAATGTGAATTCAAAGGATTTTTCCTGGATATTCAGCTCATATTTGAAAGTGCTTCATTTTGACCGGGCTAACAAGCACTCACTTACACACCATATTGTTCATTTTTTAACAAGAGGTGCATGAGTGGTGCTTGAGATCGTTTTCCTTGTAAAAGTGTAATTTGTAGGAATTGCAGATGAATGGAGATTTTTGGTTTTGGGCCTGCTTATGTTATGGCAAGCATCATAATCACCATTACTTTGGTCAATATTGAGATCATGCCTATTTAACAAGATTACTCATTGGAAACATCATGCATTAATTGAACTTTTAAAAAGTGTGTTTTTAAATGTGAATATTATTTCTTGTAGTGGACTAATACAACCTGTAGTAGTAAAAACCTGTAATATTGAGTTAAAGGATTAGTTCACTTCTGAATGAAAATTTCCTGATAATTTACTCACCCCAATGTCATACAAAATGTTCATGTCTTTCTTTTTTCAGTCAAAAAGAAATGAAGGTTTTTGAGGAAAACATTCCAGGATTTTTCTCCATATAGTGGACTTCAATGGGGTTCAACGGGTTGAAGGTCCAAATGTCAGTTTCAGTGCAGCTTCAAAGGGCTCTACACGATCCCAGACGAGGAATAAGGGTCTTATCTAGTAAAATGATGTGCCACACATTACATAATCATGTTGGAAAGGCCACAGGTGATGTAGGCGGAAGTACCGTCCGACATCATTGTTTTACCTTTTTTTGTAAAGAGCGTTTGACTTAGTCTTTGCACGTTCACTTTGTAGACACTCGGTACTTTCGCCTATGTCACGCGTGACCTTTCCAATGTGATTACATGATGCGTGGCACATCGCAGAGCAGTGCAAGATCAGCATTTGTGGTTAAAAAGTATATCATTTTTAATTTTTTTAGAAAATGGCCGATCGTTTCACTAGATAAGACCCTTATTCCTCATCTGGGATCGTGTAGAGCTCTTTGAAGCTGCACTGAAACTGACATTTGAATCTTCAACCTGTTGAACCCCAGTGAAGTCCAAAATCCTGGAATGTTTTCCTCAAACACCTTAATTTCTTTTTGACTGAAGAAAGAAAGACATGAACATCTTGGATGACATGGGGGTGAGTAAATTATCAGGAAATTTTGTTTCTGAAGTGAACTAATCCTTTAATACATATAAAAACATAAACCAACACATTCTCACCTGTGAAAGGTTATCCGATTTCTTCATGAATTTAAATCTTGGCGGTTTCACAACCAGAAGTTGTGGCATCTTTAGACCTTCATATTGACGGCAGAAGGTCTGGACTCGATTTAGTCTGGACTTCTGTCTAGAGTGTTACTTAAGTTCAAGTTCACTTCACATTTGCGTCTATTTGTGCAGAATATTACATTTAAGTGTGTAAGTCTAATTAGTCTCACATGTGTTCATTCACATCTTCAGTGCGCAGATCAAACGGGTCAGTCCTTGACCTTATTGACTATAACTGAATTATTTGAAACACTATTATTTTTCTTTCTAGATTTTTCTTTTTCAAAAAACATTGTTCGTGCATTGAATCTTGCATGCCTTTTTTCAACAGTAACATTATTGTTGGAATCCAAAATTGCAAATGAAAATAAAATTGTATTAATTGCCCAGCCCTGATTGGTTCCTATATTTCTTTGATTTGAAATTATGTCAGACTGCACCTCGACTAGTACTGGATGTTGTGTAAATATCCAGAAAGTTCACTTTGTTCAAATCTACCAAATCACTTTTCAAAGTAGTGAAGGACAATAAAACAATTGCTTCCGTTAAACATGTTTAACCACTGGATTGCTGAGCCTCTCAACTTAAGCCTGCATGAATCTTAAGAATGATTGAAATACCTGTTTACCTATTGCGTTTATTTGTGGAAGGTCAACTTATTCAATGTTATGTTTGTAATTTTACAAATCAAATCACAATCGGAATGTATTTCAATGATTAGGTATGAATATTTTGCATGTGTAGCTAGTAGAGTATCTAAAGATTTGAAAGAAGGAAATTTTTGTATTACATTTTCTTTTACCAAATGTGTTAAATAACTTGCAAATACATGTGGGGTCAGTAAATAAAAGCAAAAGTCTATTTGCATAATATATTAGCAGATATTGCTTATCTGAGGACCAGACACAACCTGATTTCACCAAGTCCAGCATGTTCCTGGATCAACATCTTTGTTGATCCTGGAACAACATTCCAATCAACTAGGGTAAGGTGCTTCTACATCAGTGTTATTTCCCTCTGATTTTAGGGAAAAGTTATGGGTAGTTATGGATATGGTTAGGACTAAATTTTCGGACAGGAATGTTGTTCCACGGTCAACAAAACATCTTGACCCGTGAAAGCATCTAACTCGGCAAAATTTAGGACGTGCGAGGATCAGCGTGATCTGTTACGCAGCAAAAGAGATTTGTGGAGGTGAGATGCCAGAGGAATTGATTGATTAATGTTAGTGAACTGCAGTATATACACTTATTATTGAGGGAAAATATCTTAACATTCTCAGAGCGTTTTTATTTTATTTTTTTTTAAATAGACTACTTAATATTAGACTCCAAGTAAAGTGAGACTGTAAAACTATAAAATGATTTCTTTCTTAAGTAAAGGTTGTCATTAGAGGTACTCCAGAAAAGTGCTAATCTAGCAAAAACAAACAAAAAATCTTAATTTATTCACACACACACACTCCAAAATGCACATGAGGCAACTGCTAATTGTGTTTTGTTTTTTTAAAGAGCTGTGTCATTATGATTTGTCAGAGATTTTCTGCTGATAACGCCAAAATGAGAGTAATGATGAGGGGAGAGTGTGAACTCCTAAGTGGGGGATTGTTCATTAGCATTAGACACACATTAGCTGTTATTAGCGTATTATCTTACTGGATTCTTTAGGGTTTGTATGTCTTAGTCATGGGTTGTGTGGGATTTAGGCTTGATTCACAGTACATCCATTTTTATTTATGGTACAAAACACTCAGCAAAACACACAAAGGCTGATGTCACTTAATTTATGCATAATGCAGCACGGTTGCAGACCAGCAAATGGAGCCTGTTTTAATGGAGGGAGTTTGTAAGGTAAATTTCTGAGGATAATGATAATGATGCTGATGATAATATATCAGATATATACTAATATATGCTAATATAACAGATAAACAACAATAATAGTGAATAATATGGCAATAAAAGGTGAGTGTGAGTTTTTGTGAAAGAAATGCTAATGCCTAGCGCACAGGCTAATGACATCTTGTCTCTCCTTGTTGTTCAATTAAAAAGCATTGCCAATTTGAGGAATATTGTATCTGATTATGATTTAAAAAAACCTTTCACTGTGATGAAATGTAACATTTTGTCAGGAAGTGCAGCTGTCTCAGTTCTGTCCTCTTTGCACTGCTGACACCATGTTCTGTCTTGTAGGTTTTTATGCCTTCTGGTCCGTACTGCCAGATGGGGCTCACTAATTCTCTGCCGACTGAAGGTGCTTCTCACAAACTCATTTTAGAAGTTAAAGCCAGTTTCAAACTTTATAATCAGTCATGATAATCAGCTATCTGATCATACCAGGTATTGAAGTACATAATAGAGTACCTTTATGGAGCTGGACTACATTTCCTAGTTTGAGATTCCTGAAAAGTTATATAGGGTAGTTTTATTTCTAATTTAATTGACTACTTTTATTCTGCTCCTCAGTCTGGTTTATTCATGAATGTAGGGATTGTTTTTGAAAATTTTAATTGCGCTGTTGGCTTATTTTTTCGCCTTCATTGTTCAAGGTGTTTCAGTGTTTCCTTATTCTGTTTTCTAAAACACATTTGGATATTTGTCCTCCTAAGTATTTTTAGTATTTTTATTGTACAGTAAGTAAACCCCACACGTCACATTAATGTCAACAGGGACTATTACTATTCAGATTTATATAACTATTCAGAACTCTTTTGCATCATTGCAAAAAAAAAAAAAGAAAAAAAGTTGCATCAGTGCCACAATTCACATTTTATTATTACATGCAAATAATGTACAATTCTGGTAAATAAAACTAATAAATAAGGGTCAATAACGTGACGGGTCATTTTTTTTGTTCAAAGGCCTTAATAATAATATAAAAACAAAGATATGAAATCCAAAGTATGTAAGGTAGTACAACTAGATCTCTTTTATTGAATCCAAAAGGTTTTAATTATATTTTGCTACATATAAAGGTATTTTAAAGATTTTGAAGTGTCAGAAGGTCATTTGGTTTAACTGTCCAAAGGCCAATACAGTCATTTCATTTGTGATTAAAATATCTTAAAATGTAATAAATGTATATATATTTTTTATTCTGGCATGATTTTATAACATCATATATCAACATAGTGCAAAATGATTAAAATTATGTGTAGAAGTCGTTGCTTTGTTATGAGAAAGAATGTCCGGAAAAATGAATTTCAATGATGTCATTCGGGGTAACCAATATAAAGGGACCATTTCGGATCAAGTCATGCGGTCAATATCATGTGACAGGATGTGACATCATTCAGACACCTGCAAAGGACCACATGGCCATGAAGCAAAGTAAGTAACTCTCTCTTAACTATTTGAAAAATTCATGTTTTCACTTGCTCATACGCATGTCCTGAAACATCAGGTCATTCGGTACAACCGCTATAAAACATGGAAAAAGTTGTAATATTTTAAAAACTTACAAAATATAAAATGTTTGATTGTCCTTTTGCTAGCTAGCTAGCTAGATATCAGCCTGTTAACATTTTTTGAAAATATCATCATTGGGTATAACCAAAAGTGTTATTCGGTAAAACTGAAATTTTGGTTAAACCAAATGACTTTTTTGGTGACAAATTTTGTCCATCTTGTAAAAAATGACAAAAGCAGTGTTAATTGATTATAAAAAAAAAACACAATCTCAATGTTAACACTTAATAAAACGTCAAAATTAATTATATCTCCATTATATTTTTTGACACTTTTAAAAACCTTATTTGTCAATGACCCATAAATAAAATTTAATAAAACACAAACACTATAAACATGTATTTTTGTTCCCCTCACTCCATAACAAATCCTTTAAATTTGACAGTATTCAAAACAGGAATGAAAAAATGTAAGCATAAAACAAACATAAATTTTAGTGGCATTCATTATAAACAACATTTATTATTGTCACAACCACCAGCTGGAGTGCCCTGGATGTCCACTAGAGGGCACTCCTCTCTACCACATTGTCTACTCTTTGTGAACTGCATTTCCCAGAACCCATTGCCTGGATTCATTATCCTTGATCACATTCAGCTATGTCTTATCACCTAGTGAACTATTGCCTATTGAAATCCAGTTTACTCAGTCTTTCATTGCGAAGTCTTGTATGTGTTACTGCAGCAATTCTGAACGCTCTTCTGGTTTTCGGTTTCATGGTTTTGAACTCCTGCCTGTTTCCCTAGATTCACCTGTTTGCCTGTATTTTGGATTCTGTTGATTTTCAATTGCCCTTCACTTGATTGTATGTTTCATAAAAAAGCAACATTTTGAGCAAAAAGCTGAGAAAATCGAAAAATTTGAGAAGCTGAGAAGCAAAAAGCAAAAAGCTGAGAAGACTACAACATACATAAGCAATGCTTTTATCACTTGTTTCTCCTTTTTTGTCTGTGTTTTGATCCCGAGATTCTGTACTCTTTCCGAAGACACGTAATAGTGCCCTCTACTGTATAACAGTGAAAACACAGAAAGCCGGAAAATTCCGTCATTGGCGGCGAAAGAGTCAGTGAAACTGAAGCTACCAGCATGTGGGAAATGCTCTATACAAATAAACTCACATACCTCGGCACAAATTAAAACGTGTGCGCTTTGCACGTTTTGCATGCTTGACATTAATTGCATTATATAAGTCACAGCAGATGACTTCGTTTCAGATAATACCAAACATAACTTCTATTATGTAAAATGGGGCATAAAGTCATATGGGTTTGGAGCAACACAAGAGAACTTTTTTGTCAACTTTTTGGTACTCTTCAGGAAACACCAGATCTTTGTCATCTAAATTGTCCCATTCTTTTAGGACATCTGCTGGTGCTGCTACAAGGTCTTGGGATGATATGAATGTTTTTAGTGGATGCTGTCAGATCGATGAGAACCAGTTAGCATCAACTGTTGTTGTTTTGGAGGCTTGGATCTATGAGCAAGCGGCGCCTTAGGTCATATCTCTCTGATGCAACTCATCCCTAAACCCTAAGACATCTCCACTCACTTCTGCTCCTTCTGTCCTTGTGATCCTTTTTACCACTACTAGATCCTCTTTCAGCCTGGCTGTTTTGGAGAGACACTTCTTTATTTCTCTGTTTAGCTCTTGTACACAAACCCTCAGCAGAGCTTTGACCGCACTGGACTGATCTTTGAGGAGCTCTGGGCCTTTTGTACTTTTTAAAGCTGTTGTACTTCAAACTGACACAGTCTGGAGCTGTGTCTCCTTGTCTCTCTCGCTCTCGCTCTGTATGTGAGTTAGTAAACCGAGGCCAGTTTTTTTTTACGTATTAACCTACATCTAACAGATTGTAAAGGGATTAAAGCAGTCAATCAGTCTCATCTCTCCTCTAATAGACATATTAATCATCTGAGCCAAAACCGTATTAGTTATACCAGCTCAGAACCACCGTTCATATGTGGGCTCCTCATGAACTATCGTTCTCACAAATATTATTGTGTGTGTGTGTGTACTTTGCTATAATTTAGGGGCATATTTGTCCCTAGAGCTGAGATAAATCAGACAAAATCCCTGTTTAGTGATGATAAAATGATTAATAAATGATACAAATATAAAATGTTTTCTTTTAGGACTATGTTTGGGTTAGTCTGCATTCATTATAATTAGATATAAAAGCAATAGATAGTATATAATCATGTAAAGGTGTGGGCTAATGACATGACGGACATTTTTTGTTTTGGACAGTCGTCTATTAAAGGGGACATATCATGAAAATCTGACTTTTTCCATGTTTAAGTGCTATAATCAGGTCCCCGGTGTATCTACCAACCAAGAAAACATGAAAAAGGACAACCCAGTAACTTTGTTTTGGCAAGCCTTTCTCTGCAAGCATGTGAAAAAATGAGCCTCTCAGATTTTGCTCCCCTAGTGACATAGCAAGAGGATCTTATTATAATATTACAGACCCTTAATGTGCACGTTTCCACCCACGGCGCTGCCATTTTGTTTTCGCAAGCGACAACGGTGTACCAGTTCTAACGTCATGGAAAAAGTTTGAGCAAAGCATGCTAACTGTTCTGTCGTTGGCTGCACAGACGACACAGAACACTATTTAGAGTCTTGTTAGCTTGGATAGCCTGCAAGTTGACCCTGGCAAGCTCAATTGCTAAAAAAGGAGCGTTTCTGTGCAAGCGATATTTTGGAAAAAATATTAGACCATTCACAGCATTTCATAGCAATCATAAACATTAGCCTGGTGTGTATGGTTCTTTTTGGCAAACACGCTATATAGTGGACACCCATACGGGTTTTGCACAAAAGATTAACATGACGGCACATGCTAGTCAATGACTTAAATCAACTCCACAGCAACTACATAAATTTATCCACTAACCATTCAGAAACGTCCAGTTTCATTCTAAAAGTTGTAACTTCTTCCTGAGTCTCTCCATCAGTGTCCGACTCCGGTTTGAACAATGTAAGGCTGAACACCGTTACTGACAATCCTCATTTTGGCTGCGTGAGATTCTCCAGCTTTGTTGTTGTTGAGCAACCAAAGTGCGAGCTGTTAAAGCTCTGCCCTCTTCTGGAAAGGGGGCCGGGAGCAGCAGCTCATTTGCATTTAAAGGGACACACACAAAAACGGTGTGTTTTTGCTCACACCCAAATAGCAAATTTGACAAGCTATAATAAATGATCTGTGGGGTATTTTGAGTTGAAACTTCACAGACACATTCTGGGGACACCAGAGACTTATATTACATCTTGTGAAAAGGGGCATAATAGGTCCCCTTTAATTTATTCAAATATATATTCAAAAATAAATTCATATATACAATAACTTGAATACATGTTTAATTTATGAATATATCAACATATATTAAAATATATTTAGGTATTTTTGGGGTTTTGATACCATAATAAAGAAAAAAGCATAATTTTAAAAAGTAAATTAAATTCTTGAAAAGCAAACCCTAAGTGCTTTGGAATGATCTTTTATTATTATTTCTTAAAATACTTTTGCCTGCCAAATGAAAGTCATGTGATGCAACCAACATGCAGAAACATGTAGGAAATGATATCATAGAGAGGACCCGTGAAAACCCTTGTGACCTTGTGTCACGCTTATTAAGTATTTTAAAACATCTGATCATTTGACCTTTTTATGGCAAGGCAAGGTTATGTGAAATGTCATGTGGTGCAATTTATTTAGTTTATCTATTGAGATGTAGAGTTAATAAGTAATAATTTTTATTAAAAAAAAAGATACCTTGAAGATTTGAATTAAGATGTGTACACGCATGTATTCAAGGTGTAAGGAAAATATTTGATTACTGTATTTTACTTTAACACATGACATGAGTCATTACGTTTTAACTTTTCTTCAAATGTATGGTATCAAGATTTTTTTCAAACCAAAACGAAGAGAAAAAAATCATTTCTAATGTGTTCTAAACTAGATGTTAAAAAAAGATTTGTCCTTTTGTGGTGGTCAGTGTGTTGTTTATAGTGTGTATGTGAGTGTGTGTGTAAATCGGTAAGCGCATGTGTGTAATCCCTAAGGAGTTTTCTGATAAGAACAGAGTTTTTAATCCAGCATTCATCCAGCTGTTGGACAGAATATCTGTCACCACAGCCGCTCGGTAATCCTTCACTGCTCATGCTCTCCCATCGATCAAATTCAGCACATTTCTACATCATAAACAAATACATCTACCCCGGTCCATCCCCACACCTCCCCGATCCATCACCTCTCAGACACTTTCACTACAGCCAGAAATGAGCTGGATAATTAGACTCAATATTAATGATTCACAACTGATATTTATGAGCTAATCACCAGGGTGTGCACTTGAATCGGTGCATCAGCAGCCTCAATACTGGGCCGCGCCACTTGCCGCAACAATATAATGAATTCCTCCCCTCTAAAAATCAATATGGAGATTCGTTTTTGTTCCTAGTGGGGCTGAGTGGGTGATAGATCCAGAAAGGCCCATCAAAGTGGGAGTACGGGAAACAGAGCCATTTTGTAGCCTCTTTATCCACAAAAGTAATAAGAGTAAGAACACCCACTGTTTGATTGGCTTTTTCAACAGCTTTTGTTTAATTGACATCTTGAAAGATATGGTAATGGCCTGACAATAGCCAGGAACCTGTGGTTTTGTGAGTTTACATGCAAGTTAATCAATTCCTTTTTGTCTTTTGAGTAAGTGTGTGTGTTAGTACCTAATAACAGTGTAATGACAGTATAATAACATCCTTACGAAGCTTAATGAGGGACCGGCGCAGCGAGGCTCGGGGGACCGCGGAGGCCATGTTTGGTGTCACATCATAAGTGCATGCCTAGGGAAACGATTAAAGTAACGCAGCGGACACTGCTGCAAATCTTACTGCAGAGGGAGGGATGCTGGTGGGCCTCCAGCGAGAATTTTTTAAGCTTGATATTCAGCTGGTGAATGTAGGTCAAGAGATTAATCTCCATTTAGCCACCTTGAGCTGTTTTTCCACACTTTAAGACTGAACAAAACACTCTCTAGGACGTGTAACTCTCCTCTTGTTTAAAATCACTCGCATGTAGACGCATGTGCATATTTATCGCATAAAATTGTAAACCAATCATATGATTTGTACTGGAAAATCCATGTGACATTTAGATATAATATTTATAAGGCTAATGCTGGTGATTTCAAAACATACAGTAGTCCAATCACTGTAGTCTAATTCCCAAATGAAGTCAATTCTTTTAAGTGAATCAGCTTTCAGCAAACTGTGAGACTTTTTGACAGCAGTATTTAATGAAAATTAATGAGTAAATGTAATTTGCTTTTGTTTGTTTAGTTTTGTTATTTAACAGGGTGAATTCAGGTAAATGTGTCCCAATTATTTTATTTTATTTTAATTACCCAATTATCCTGAATTAATCCTATTGTAACAAATTGCTCTGAGACACGAAGGCTGAGGATCCAAATGCAGTGTTTTATTAAGGAGTAATCCACACTCGAGGCCCAAAACAGGTATAGAGTCAAACGCAGGCAATCAGTCCAAATAAGTGATAACAGGGCAGAAACACACAGGCAGACAGGGAAATCCAAGGTCGGGCAGAGATCAATAAACCAAAACACAAGAAACCAGGAGAATGCTCAGAATTGCAGCGTTATATTAAACAAAACTTCGCAGGGAGAAGAAAGAGAGAACAGGGTTTATATAGGTAGAGAAACACAGGGATAATGAGATGATGAGACACAGGTGTAAGCGATAATGTTTGATCAATCCGGGCAAAGGATGATGGGAAATGAAGTCTTTTATGAAATGGTGAAAGCCCTTTAGATTTATATATGGTAGGCCAATTGTTAGAATGCATTTACTAAAAAATACTGTTTTTATAATCAACATTTAATACTATACCATTTTTTAAAGAATTGTTATAAATGTATTAATGCACTGAAATTGCATTTCTTTTATTCCACACTGTAAAAAAAATAATTTTTACAGAAAACAAACAAAAAAAAAAAAAAAATGCTATACAACTACTATATTCACACTATATGCTAACTGTACCTTGGTACCTTGCCATTTACAGTGAAAAAACGGTAAGTAGTTTAACAAATTTTACTGTCAATAATGATATATGTATGGTTTTTGCAAGTAAAACTATAAATAACCATTTAATTTATTTATTAAATGGTGTTATGTTAAATGGGACATCGGCCCCTTTTTACAAGATGTAAAATAAGTCTCTGATGTCCCCAGAGTGTGTATGTGAAGTTTCAGCTCAAAATACACCACAGATCATTTATTATAGCATGTTAAAATGGACACTTTTAGGGGTGTGAACAAAAACGTGCCATTTTTGTGTGTGTCCCTTTAAATGCAAATGAGCTGCTGCTCCCAGACCCCTTTCAAGAAGAGGGCGGAGCTTCAAGAGCTTGTGCTTAACCCGCAACAACAAAACAGGACAATCTCATGCATTGAAAATGTCAGAAACTATATTTTACATCTTTTGACAAGATGTAAAATAAGTCTCTGGTGTCCCAAGAGTGTGTATGTGACATTTTAGTTCAAAATACCCCACAAGGGGTGTCGCAATATACCAGTATTGATGATAACCGTGATATTTAAAACATGAAAAATCGATATCGATAATTACAGGTCTGACAATATATCGTGATAACCGTAATATTTAAAATGAATAATACACATGATAATATGACACGAAAATAATCCAGCGCCAGTACCTGGTTGACATCCCAAAGTACAATAGGTGGCGGTATTGCACCTTAACGCTGCCATCTGACATAAAACAGAAGAAGATGCAGCGCGCGCAGCTGCTAATGCCGTGCAAAATCATGTGTAGGAGATTCTCTACACAGCAGAGCATGTGAGCGAAAATGTTTTTAGTTTCATATTTATCTTTAAATATTAAAATGTTATTTTTAAATTTAATCTATGTTTATTATGAAAAGTGAACAGCATGAGTAAGACAGGATAGCTACATCATAAGATGCGCAATATATCGGGAGACATGGAGTGGGTCAGACATGATTTTGACCACTTCATTAAGTTTTGTTTTGTAGAAACCCTTTTGTTAAAGTGATTTTCGTTTTGTATAAATTGTATCTTAATTTTAATCAATGTTTCATCAACCAATTGCCTGGATTTAATAAATAAGAAGCAAATAAAGCAGACGATATAATGGAGGTGCCGGCGCGATCACTTGCACGTGAACTGGAGCGCGTCTCATAAATGAACCGAAACAGCGTCTAGGCTACTTGCCTCACAGACATAAGAAAAATATCTATAGAAAGCTTGAAATGACTACTTTTAAACGAAACAATTCAAAATGAAAATAAATAGGCTATTCTCTGATTATTTAATCCATATGAAATGTGCATTTAAAATGCAAATAGAGACGTTTTGAATGATTTAACATGAAGAGAATTAACACCATTTTGACAGTATGTGGTTTGTCTGTGTTCAAGCCATCTTGGTTATTTTCGTAAGGATAATGACTATTTATAATGCTATGCATAGCCTTTATCACTGAATAGAATACTTTCTGCCTCTGAATAAAATCACACAGCATGGTCTTTAAAATGTGCATCATAAAGTCTTTTCAGTTCTTTGGGATACATTCAGGCAGTGTTTTTTACTCCAGCTTGAAATCAGACAAACTAAATGCTTGTCTTCATAAAAATTTGCTAAAGACAGAGAATGCAAAAATTAAAAATAATTGTGCCTTGTGTTTATCAGTTGTTTGTTTATTAGTTGTTATCAGTATTTGATTACCCTTAAGTGTAGTTGTTGCGATGGTGTGATTCATTGGCTTAAAAAAAGAATGAAAAAGACAAAATAAAGTAAAGATGAATTTGACTGATAACATTAGGTTTTTTTTCAAGGTTTCTATAGAGAAATATAGATATTCTATATATTTCTATATATCGTGAATTATTTTGGCCATGATATCGTGACAGCCCTATACCCCACAGATAATTTTTTTATAGCATGTTAAAATTGATACTATTTGGGTGTGAGTAAAAACATACCGTTTTTGTGTGTCCCTTTAAATGCAAATGAGCTGGTGCTCCCGGCCCCTTTCAAGAAGAGGGCGGAGCTTCAAGAGCTCGTTATTAAGCCACAACAACAAAAAGGACAATCTCACGCACTGAAAATGTCAGAAACTAGCAGCATTCAGCCTTATATGTTTGAACTGGAGTCGGACACAGTTTCAGACTCAGACAACCCATAGCAAACTGGCTGTGTGTTTTCTTTTCAGCTTTTCTCAGCTGGCAGACATGCCAGAGACCTAACTAAATGCAAAAAAAAAAAAAAAAAGCTAAAAAAAAAAGTGATAATTTCATCCGATGTCCCCTTTAAGTAATCTGAATTCCCATTCCCACTAATTCCCATTCATAATTTAAAGGTACATTTTAATTTAGGAGGAACATTTGTAAATGTTAGCTTCTTTAGCTGTGTTTGAAGTTAATTTAATACTGCGTTTTTGCATTTTCATTTTCTCACAAAAATTTGTTTGAGAATAATCAATAATTGGCGAACCCCCAGTTGAAGCCCCCTTCATTACAGCAGGAATGCTGGGCCATAAATTCAGATATTAAAATTACATCAAAAGGCCAAACGCCAACTGTGTTTACACATATACTCTGTATATGTACTGTGTGTGTGTGTGTGTGCGTGTGCTTGAACACAGCCTCTGATCAGCATCTGCATGTTTATGTATGGTATGGCCTTTAAAGTAAATGACTTCTTAATGTATTTATTTATACTCCCAGCTAATCCATAACTTGAATATGCAGAGGTCTGTTTCATTACCATATTTCTGTAGCCTCATTACAGGCTGAGAAATAACACCTGATTGAATAGTTTCCAAGCACATGCAGCGCTGCCGTCCCAGAGACAATATTTCAGCCCAAATCTCGTTGACCACATTAGAATAAAGGTTTCAAGTCGGTAATAACAAGAATGATCTAAACAGCTGCGTACATTTAGCAAACAATGTGCAGAGAGTATCAACAGCAGACAGCAGTAAAAACTCACATAGGGATTTGGCCAAAACAAACGAGCTTGGACTACAGCTCTGGGTTTGAGTCATCAGCATTCACATTGGTTTGAGTCACAGAAGTGCAAAACTCGTGAATATATTTCAGAGAGATCAAAGCGCGCACCGCTGCGAGGCATCCTTCCACTGTAGAAACATTTACCACTTTTTGAATATCCTTCCATGGTCATTTTTCATAAAAATCATGATTCTCCCAAAGTGATCTTTGAAAGCCAGACGCAGGGCACAAGACAAACTGGCGTCAGACTCCATCAAGCAGAGGGGTAAAGACGTCAAAGCTTCGTTTCCTTGCAAATCCATCAAAGCTGTAATGCAATGAGAAAACACAGTACAGCTTCCGAAGAAGAATACACAAACAACAATGAATACCAGTGCAGGAGAGAGGTCCAATTTAAGGGCCTGGCTGTATATATGGAAAATGAACAAAGGTGAAATGTTATGGTTTGGTGTTTCAGCAGGGAGTGTGTATACTTCTGCTGTAGCAAAAATAATCTCTGAACTTTGACAGGTTTAGTTTAATTTTAGCAGGCCTCCACTGCAGTGGCTTTCGCAGCATGTTAAGGAGGTGGTGGAAAATTTAGTTTCATAGATAAGAGTCAGCCCGGGACCACCAAGGTGTTTGAGCTCAGAGTGATATCTGGAGGATTTAAATGAGTGTTATATAAGAGAGAGTGTGTGTGTGGTCTGAAACAGAGTTTACTGCACAATTCAAAGTAACATTTGTAAAGTGTTGTTGTACCTTTATCCAGAAATAAAACTGCTGATAAAGCAGAAATTGTCAGATAACTGATATGGTGCCAATATAAACTGTGCATCATTATCATTTACACTGACCAGGCATAACATTATGACCACCTTCCTAATATTGTGTTGGTCCCCCTTTTGCTGCCAAAACAGCCCTGACCCATCGAGGCATGGACTCCACTAGACCCCTGAAGGTGTGCTGTGGTATCTGCACCAAGATGTTAGCAGCAGATCCTTTAAAGGTCCCATGACATGCTGCTTTTTGGATGCTTTTATATAGGCCTAAGTGGTCCCTAGTACTGTATCTGAAGTCTCTTTCCCGAAATTCAGCCTTGGTGCAGAATTTCAGCCACTATGAGCCAGTCCCACAATGAGCTTTCCTTAGGACGTGCCATTTCTGTGTCTGTAGCTTTAAATGCTAATGAGGAGGAGAGAGGCGGGGCAAGGTGGAGGGTGGGTGTGTGGCCTTAACCAGCTTGCGGCCACGGTACCATGTGCTAATGTTGACAGTGGATGTATCGCAATGGCTCATAGACACGCAGTCGTTCAAGCTTTTCAGTTTGACCCAGAATCTGATCCGGATGGAGAAGCACCGGATGAAGAAGTTGCAACTCAGCGGCTACAGCAGGACGTCTCCGAATGGTTAGTTTAAAATATTGTGTCTGGATACGGTACTTTAGTTGGTTTGTTTATGTATGCTGTTACAGTTATTATCATGTAGCTAATGCTAGCATACGTTGTTGGCTTTTCATGTTGCTCTGATTTGCTATCGTATATATATATATATATATATATATATATATATATATATATATATATATCAGCTATAGACACTAACCAGCGCCACTATATTAGTCAGACCTCTGCCATTATTACATCTATTACATATGTGTCGGCGCATTACCAGAGAAAATAAAATTAACCCACCGTTTCTTCATAGGCTCGGATGAAGGAACTAAAAAAATACTTCAGTGTTCATTTGTACATCCAAACACTGAGCAACTGCCATGCTTCGCTCGTTTGCAAGCCATGATGTCTCTCGAGGAAAAAAAAAATATTGCGCTCGCCTCGCACAGTAGTAGCTCATTTTCTCATGGGCGGGCAAAGCAGAGAAAGGGGAGGTAACCTTTCCCCGTATGACGACATATAGGGAAGATTCCAGATTGGGCCATCTGAGCTTTCATTTTCTCAAAGGTGAAGCAGGATACCCAGGGCTCGGTTTACACCTATCGCCTTTTCTAGCCACTGGGGGACCATAGACGGGCTAGGGGAACTCATATTAATGTTAAAAAACCTCATAAAGTGAAATTTTCATGCCATGGGACCTTTAAGTCCTGTAAGTTACGAGGTGGGGCCTCCATGGATCGGACTTGTTTGTTCAGCACATCCCACAGATGCTCGATTGGATTGAGATCTGGGGAATCTGGAGGCCAAGTCAACACCTCAAACTCGTTGTTGTGCTCCTCAAACTATTCTTGAACCATTTTAGCTTTGTGGCAGGGCGCATTATCCTGCTGAAAGAGGCCACAGCCACCAGGGAATACCGTTTCCATGAAAGGGTGTACATGGTCTGCAACAATGCTTAGGTAGGTGGTACGTGTCAAAGTAACATCCACATGGATGGCAGGACAGTTTCCCAGCAGAACATTGCCCAAAGCATCACACTGCCTCCGCCGGCTTGCCTTCTTTCCATAGTGCATCCTGGTGCCATGTGTTCCCCAGGTAAGCGACGCACACGCACCCGGCCGTCCACGTGATGTAAAAGAAAACGTGATTGCACTTCACTTCTCTGTAGACTAAAGAACAGGGTGAATTTGATTGCATTTATTTTATGATTTCTTTACTGTCCTGATTATCTTGACCTGTACAGGTGAAGACGGTCATCGGCAGTCTGATCGCAGCAGAAGTGGAATGCACATGTGTGCTCAGTTCACTGGGCAAGAGAACAGTAGTGTGTACTCAGCTCCTGTTTAACAAACACACTCCATCACTAGACCAGATCAAAGCTCTGCTGCACTCCGTCTCTACCGTTCTGTGGGAGGAAAGCCCTGACATCTACAACTCTCCCTGTCTCCTCTTCTAACATGTGCTCAAAAACAGTGTCATATCCATATACAAATCCCAATTTTTATGTAAATACATAGCCTACGCCTGCCAAACACATTTTGTATTTGTATAAAAATCCATATTTGTCATATAAATACGTTTTGACCCCTCAAGACACTGCAATTTTGTATAAATAGACGGGAAAAATTATGTAACACACATAAAATGTATAGTCTCGCTTGCGGCATGTACCTGTCCTCGTTAAATTAGCATCAATGCTGACATTTCTTCAGTTTTAATCTCATTCTGTGCTCTTCAAAGTCAGTTGTTTTTTTTAAATACTTTCTTGTGTCATGGATTAGTATGCAGAAACAACTATAAGAAAGGTATTTTAGGTTGATTCCCTAAAAAGTTAAATAATTTGGCTCAACCAATGGTGTGAGTTTGGGGCCTGCGACCAATGGAAATGGAGATTTTTAAAAATTCTTTATATGAGAGTCATACTTTTATTTATTTTAAAAGCTTGATACTGGTCGCTATTCACTGCCATTATATGAATGACCGTGAGCGGGATTTTTTTTTTATTCTCCTTTTGTGGTCCATAAGTAAGCAATAAGGTACTCAAGGCTGTGCTGTATCGTGAATAAGTCACGGCTGAATGGGTTGCCCTTCAGCCGTGACTTATTCACGATACAGCACTAGCCTCGAGTACCTTATTGCTTTTATAAAACGGTTACCACACAATACAAATGTTAAAGCCAAAAATATGTATCAATGCAACTTTCATGAAGTAAAGTTTCACTAAAAGCCTTCCTTCCGCCGGAAAAAATAGTCCCTGACCGTGAACACCAACAGAAGTTACATTATTACGCCATTAGATGGAGGCAAAGATTGTCTTTATGAATGTGTCAGTCAGTAGTGAAGACTTTTATATTGAAAAGACTGAATTGTTGTGAACACAGAACAAGACGCAACTGACAAATGCTTTGACTAGCGCTGTCAGTCACGGGAAAACCCCTTAACTGTTAAAAGGACAGGATAATACATCAGACATTTAAACAGATTTTTTATTATGAACATAGGACTGACCTGAAGGAAAATGCTAAATCTGAATGCAGGTAATAAACACGCTCACTCGATCTTTTTCTCACAGCACTCTTCTACATAATACAGTAAGCTTCAATGAACAATATCAATTGAGAACCTACAGTTTACGTTGCTAAAGGCAGGTGCACACTTTGCGATTTAAAATAGTCCTTTACGATTGTTGCCTGTCAGACTATACGTTCATGATCCTCATGTCCCACTGTGGGATCTCCGCTGTCATTTATGTCAGACTGTACGACAGTCAAGACAGGTTAAAAACGGACGCGCGCATGAAAACTTGTCCAGTGTTTTACATCATCAACCCATACACGTTCGGTGACTGTGAGCTGCATTACACGCGGGACTGAAATGGTGGCTAACAAACACATCTCTAGCGTTAATTTTGATCACGTCTTGTCTTGAAAAACGAAGACAATTTGACATTCGCCGTAGGAGAAGTCACACTGCAGGACTGTGCGCCAAATCTTCTGACACTGCCAGAATTTCGTCTGAGGTAAAATTTGATCGCATTAATCGGCTGTCTGTGAACATGTCAAACTAGTGATCAAAGACTACAGATTTTATCGTGAATAAAACACAGCTATTGACCAATCAGAATCAAGGACAGGAACTAACCGTTTTATAAAAGGGCATTTGACATTAGAACAACACCAGGGTGAGTAATTTATGAATTAATTTTCATTTTAATGTGACCTATCCTTTTAACAGTTATTTATTATTATAGTAGCCTATTAGTAACAGTATCTGATTGTTTGCAGCTGATTGTAGCTTGCTGCTTTCCCTGCCTGAGCACTACATTTCTTGCTGCTGAATGTCATGTAGAGGTAATTCGATATAACCAGACTGATTTCTCATTGTTTAAGATATCCTAGAGGCGCATCACACATCATGACATCCTGCAACTTGAGAATTGCTGTGGGAGTTGCTTTAGTAAAGGTGTGAATCTCAGTCGCTGAAGGATTTGCCTCACTGAGCTGTGAATCGCAATCGCTGTGTGAGTGTGAATTGCAGCAAAACTGCCAAGGTAGATTTGTAAGAATGGCATTGTAAGTAGCCACAGCTACAGGAGAGCATTCAGACCAGCGCTGTGTGTAGATGTAAGTGAACTAAGTTGACCTTCCTTACTATGAAGATGACCTTAGGAATGAACATGCTCACAGAGCATTTTTGCTTTACTGCACAGCTTTTTACATCTATTTTTTTTTTAAAATGTTGTTTAATGTTGCTATTTCAACTTATTTTTGTATATAAAACAAAGCTACATTTAGATGCTAATATTAGTAAGATGCATGTATACGGAAATAACCTCTCTGACATGTAATTACACTATATTCCAAGTTTTCTGAAGTCATGCCATAATTCACTTTCATTATGAACATTATATCTAACTTCTCTTTTTGTGTTCCACTGAGGAGCACAAAAGCATATGACCTTCTTTCTGTAGTGGGAGAGAAAAGGAGAAGTTAGATTTGGAACTGTAAAGGTCACAGGACAGGGGATGTACTGTAAATTGTATAGACCATTTGGGAGCGATGTCACAGTTACACCATTGAAGCTGCGTGTGCACTGTGGTGGCAGAAAAACGGCGGTAACAAGTGGTGGAAAATGGGCGAAATCCTCAGAATAAGAGAAAAAAAATGCCTTTGGATGTCAGAATCGTTCTTAATTTCCACAGAATACCGTCATCAAAGACGCCGTTTGAAGCTAAATGCAGACGTTTAAGGTTGCAAGCCTTTAAACGGACAGACTGGACTGATGGAACCTGCGACTATTACTTTACTATTAAAGCACGAATTTGATGTAAACTATAATATTCACATATGCCGTTCATCATATATAAATCTATAACATTTTACATAGATAAGATTTAAAAAAACAACATTTTTATTTCACAATTCTGACTTTTTTCTCGCAAATGCAAGTTTATATTTCCCAATTCAGACTTTATACCTCTCAATTGTGAGTTTATATCACAATTCTGAGGGGAAAAAAGGCAGAATATTGAGTTTATATTTTGCAATTCTGACTTTTCTTGACATTTTCCTGATTAAATAAACATTATATTAAAGAAGAGAAACCAAATACAATTTTGCTTTTACGCATTTTTATATTTATTCCAAAATAATAAAAAAGGTATTAAGAATTTAAACAATATATTCAGTCAGGACCACTTTCGTCAAATGTATATTTTATTTTATACTATGGGGCTGTTGAATGCTCGAATCTGATTGGCTGATCAACATTCTAAGGTGTGCAATTATTTTCAGGGAAACACACGGCTAAAGTAGTTCTAGGCAGGTCTTGACCGCATTACAGTTCCATATCACTTTGCCAAATGATTTCAGTTATTTCAAAAGGTCCTTACAACCTACAACCGCGAAAGAAACAAAGCCCACAACGACACTGACCAAGCAAATAAATATAGAAAACTATAGGATGAAAACAACAAATTAGTGTCATGGTTTTTGCCACAAAATACATTTTATTGTGTCCTGAAAGCGCATTCTCCCGCGCGCTCTCTCTCTCTCTTTCAAACGTGCACACGTAGGGGAGAGTGGGGTAAGATGAGCCATTTTTTTACTTATGTGGTCCTCAAGATAAGGGAAAATGAGGCAGAAGTACAATGACAATATTTAAAGTAATTTCAGGATGTTTCCTATCATTTTAAATGATCAGAATACATCTATGACAAAGGGTTCTAAAAATATGGCTTCTTATAAAAAAGTGTTCCTCTGGCTCAATTTACCCCAGGTTAGGGGTAAGTTGAGCCGGTCAAATTTGTCCAGTCAAAAGGTTCTTGACATGGTAGTTTTTCTGCAATGTCGACCATGTTAGGCCATTAGGGACTACAGGTGGAAAGATGTATATGATTAAACATCCTCTGGTTCGTATCAGAGAAGGATTTGGTGTACTTGTACACTGTTCCTATCAAATAAACTCGAAAATAAAGATAACTAAACCAGTTGCGTAATATTACATTGAAATGACACCAGTTTATACTTCAGATTTAACTTAAATTCAGTGCCTTATGGTGGGGTAAGTTAAAACGCTGGCTCAATTTACCCCACAGCATTTGGCTCACTTTGCCCCATAGCAGCCATTTTAGGAAAAGCTAGCTAGCTTACCAATTCAGAATAATATTTATCTAAATGACTTGCATGTTGCTAAATCACCAATATGCATCATAAATATTTTTAGACCTGGACAAATTTGCTTTGATGAATTACATTGTAATTTAACATTACATCTGTTATGTTAAAATTTTACTTTGACAAGCCAAAAACAGTTTTTAAAGTAAATAAGCGACTTCCACTCCTCCCATGTGCTTCTCCTTTTCACAGTCTGGCAGAAATGACGGGTGGTTCCAAGATACAGGGGGTGGGTCAACTTACCCACTGGCTCATCTTACCCCACTCTCCCCTACTGTATAACGGTAGTATGGACACACACGCGCACAGAAACGTTTTGTCAGCGCTGCTCTGACGAATTAATCAGTAAAATGACTCACCAGCGAGATAATAACTGTGCGATTCTTGAGGTAGATAAACTTATAGTTTCGTTTCGCTATTAGTAGAGACAGTGCTGCCGTGAGAGAGGCACAGACACTCAGATAGGCTAATTCACATATGCTCTCTCTCTCTCTCTCTCTCTCTCTCTCTCTCTCTCTCTCTTTCTCTCTCTCTCTCTCTCAAGTAGGCCTACGTTAATAACTTTATCAACGGTGTTATTCTGCTATCAAGGCTCAAGCCTTCGTTACTAGTTCTGAAATGATGTTTTGGAATTAGCAACGGAGGCTTGGGATGAGATGTGTAAGAAATTAGTCCCACACACAAGAGTGTTTTAAGGACAAAAACGCTGACAAATGTCTTGAAATACACCATCGAAACAGTGTCTTGAGGTGTGGTAACCGTAGTGTAACCTCGGGTGTGCATTATTTTCTAAGAATTCAATGGCCCGTAGTCAATTATTCCCTACATAATTATAATGCAAACATTTAGTGTTGGCGGTATGGTTCTGTTCTGTGCAAACTCCACACGCCCGTCCATGCAGCCTTGCCTGGACAGAGCGGGGAGAGCAATTTCAAGTCAAATCCCCTTGAGGTAACAGAACAGATCCAGAAATCATGCATAATTGCAATTCACAAGATTTAACATGAGTGGTTGTAAACAAGCCAAATACATGAGGAAGGATGATTACAATGTAACTTACTGGTATTACTGAAGACAATCACAAGACAGATATCAGATTAGATTACAGATCTGCAGGCTTGGTGGAGTTGGGGATGGAAGGGGAGCTAATTTAATGTGCATCCATGCAATAGAAGAATGGCTGAATCAATGGGGATTTAAATGGACCGCTGTGATATGTGTCAAAACTGGATTGGTACACATCAGAAACAGCTGATTGTCAGCTGATGCAAACTTGACTGCCTGAACTAACGCAATGCTTGATTTTTATATGTGAACTGATGTTCAGCTGTTCTTTTTAATAGTCAGTGTTGGGGTAATGCATTACAAGTAACTTGAGTTACGTAATCAGATTACTTTTTCAAGTAACTAACACATTACTTTTTCAATTTACAATAAAATATCTAAGTTACTTTTTCAAATAAGTAACGCAAGTTACTTTGTTTTCATATTTATTGACTGACAGCTCTTCTGTTCCCATGTTGAGAGAAATAAAGTGCAGAAGTGTTGTGTGCGTAAACATGATGGTTATGGTAGTTCTAGACTAAATGTGAACATGCATTTACTCATCTCACTTGCACGGAAACATTCAGTATTCCTCAAAATTAATAAAAACAGTAAAATGCAATCTCAGAATTTTAAGCAAACCTGTCGTCACGATCACCAGTGAGAGTGCCGTCATTGCCACCAGAGGGCACTCCACCCCGGCCTATTGCCACACCATCTCAGACTCCATTCCCCATAATCCTTAGCCCAGACCAATCAGCCATTATTACATTCAGCTGTTGCTCATTAGCCTTGTTAACTCTGTGTATATAAGCCTGGTTCATTCTGTCATTCACTGCGAGGTTTTGTATGTTGTTGCACTGGATATCTGAGCGGTTCTCTGGTTTCATGTATCTTGGTTTTTGGATTATCTGCCTTCCTTTGGATTACCTGTTTGCCTTTGTTCCTAGCCTTGTGTGTTTGTTTGTTTGGATTGCCTACCTGTGTTTTGACCTGTTGCCTGTACATTGGATTATGTGTCTGGATTGTCCCTTTAATAAAAGCTGCGTTTGGATCTCCACCCTTTTGAGTCTCGGAGCAGTTTGTAACACCTGTAATAAATAAATATATTAAATTACAAAAATATACTTTATGTATTTAATCTCACTTTATTAACCAATGTCTTTGTTGTTGACCATCAATGATCCAATTCAACCATACTAACAAGCAAACAAAAAAAATGATTTTGAAAGATTTTGAAATAAGAGTGCTAAACTTCCTTCTCTTGTACCCTATTTTTCTTCAATTCTGAATGGCAGCACAGCTGAAAGGTTTGTTTGAGCTGTGCACTCTACTGTACAGGTGTAAATATGCATTTCCTTCAGCCTGAGGCTTATTTCACTTTTGGTGTGAAAGGGCCTTTAGATTTGCCAAAAATATAACTTTTTTGTTGTTGTTGTTATTAAAAACAAACACACAAGCCCAGACCATGTGAAAAAAATAATACAAAAGTAATGTAATGCATTACTTTTCATAAAAAGTAACTAATTTACTAACTAACTTACTTTTTTAGGGTGTAACGCAATATTGTAATGCATTGCTTCTAAAAGTAACTTTCCCCAACACTGTTAATTGTCAGCTTATTTTCATCAGTCATCAAGCTCGGTAAACACTGGTCACAGACACAAAACTGTACCTTTAATTTCACCAAGCTAATTGCTCACTAAAAAAAAAACCCACTCATCACATTTTCAGGCTATTTCAAGTTTTATTTTGAGGTGACATAAAGTGGTGATATCTAAGTGGCTGAGTTGTTTACTTATTTTTTAATTAGTCTTCCATTAACGACATAATTTCATTTATTCAGACCAATTTGCGAACGCACACAAAAGCAAATGGCGGGAATTATTACACAAACCAATCACATCCACTTATAACGCAATGGAGGCATGCCTCCTCTCACGTGACATTCCCCCATTCTTTCTCAAATACCCCCACCAAACCCAGCGCACGCTTTAGGGGGTCTGTTAAAACTCAATGGGGTCAGGGGAGGCAAGAGAGATGCGGAATCCCACTGTAACTTTACCCGCTGGTGTTGCGGTTGGACAGTGTTACTTTACAAAAATGAGTGATTTATATACTTTTTAATGTCACATTTTGTAATATTTGCATTGTTTTATTTTTGTAATATGGATTATTTTCTCATCCAGCAAAGGAAATGCCCCTGCTGCTACTGTAGAGCTGTCATTTTCTGCCACCAGGTAGGCTCCACCCACAAAACACATCATCACATCATCACAGGGTCTATAGTTAGGAAGTTAGCATCAGCTTCATGTCTTTTTAGACCGCATCTTGCCAGTCTCCTCATGCTACTGTAAGTCACTGAAGCCCTCCTATATGTTTTGAATCAGACTAGCCCAGACAGTGCTCCTGAAGGCAGCATGATGGTCCTTTTACACTCTTCCTCCTCATCACTGACAATAACAGCACCAGTAGGGAGGCAGTATTTGCGAGAAGTTGAAGCAATATGACAACGTCAAATAACAGTTCACAAATTTCACGTCTTAAATCCTTAAAAATAGAATAAAGTAGACTGAAAAGCCCTATTTCTATAGTCCTGCGTGTGTGTTTGTGTGTGGTTGTACCCTTAGGGAGATAGTCGCTCCCCTGAAAATGAAAAATACTCCAAATGTGTTTTACTGCCGTCTCTCTGCGCTCCCCTCAGCACTTGAAGCAAAGTCATTTCCATCAAATGCTGGAATAATTTACCACATACATTCCATGTTTTTCCCCCCTTTCCTTGCTGGTTTTCCCCTCGTGAAAGAGTAAGAAGCAGGAGTGAAAGAATTTGCAGCATTTAGCAGAAGGCGTTTCATGGCCCTTCCTCGTTTGTATGTTTTTGTTGTGTCCTGTTTGGGATTGGAGGTTGGGTCTGTGGGGAAGCGGAAGGGTGATGTATGGTTGCGTTTGAGCGATGGATTTTGGCCCACCCCTCGCGTGTACAGTGCACTTGAAGGAAAGGAGCGCGGTTGTGAGCTCTGGGACTAGTCCAAGACTCATGGAGGCCCTGGGGTTAAACCTGCTGTAAACACTGAAGAACGAGCCCCTGCTATTCATCCATCATTACAGCAATTAATCACATGCCGTTCTCTTAACATGCAAGTGGTTTCGTGCCATTTTTTTTTTTTTTAAACAGGCCCAGATGGAGTATAGCTGGTGCAGACAGGGCATGTGTGTCAGGGTGTTTAAATATAGAGCCTTTGTATTCAGGGATTGTATTGCATTACAAAATATCAGCTCATTTTACTTCCACACATACATAAAGATTTTGTGTATGTGGCTAATGCCTTTTTTATGCAAATGTGTATATGCAAGTGGACATCCATTTGTTCATTATTATGTCATATAGTGAGTTTACCCAGGTAGCCAGCGCAATCGGGCCAATTGCGGCTGAGTGTCGGCTCACTCGGCTGTGTTCTGGCAGTGGCTCACCAAAAGTGAGCCAGCTCTGGCCCAGTAATGGTTTGCAGATTTGGCCCGATTTGCACTGAGACACAGCACATTTAGCCACATTCGACCCGATTATGGACCATAAGTGCTGGTCTGATTTTGGGTGAGATATGGCCACACAGACCCGAACCAATTTAGGTTGAATGCTGGGGGTGGGTCTCCTTTTACAATGTGATAAATTGTATTTAGCAGGTGTTTTGGAGTTGGTTGGAGCTACAATCTGCAGGACACCAGCTACTAAAATAACCAATGTGAAGTCTTAATTTTTCTAATAAATTCATAACTGGTTCTTATTGTTCTTATCTGTAGCCAGAATATGACATGCTTTTTTCCACCACAAAAGCATTCATTACAATATCAGGAGCAATAATCAACAATAATGATTTTGTGATAATATTGCAGCTTCGCCCTCTAATGAGTTGGGCTTTTTTTATTTATTTATTTGCATTATGCATTTTTGTGTGTGTGTGTGTGTGTGTGTGTGTGTGTAAATACATGTACATGAACAGCATGAAATAGTCTGTGTAAATAAGCATAAATGCCATGCCAGATGCCAGATGCAACTTCAGTGCAAAGATGTCTTTTGTTGATGTTGAAAGAAACTGGATTGGTAACAGTCTATAGTATTGCGATTGATCTTTGTTTTTTTTTTTCTTTTTTTAAATCAGTGCGAAGAAATGCAAGTACTGCCAGTGCATCAGATGGAGAGATTGAAAAGTTCATCAAAAGACGGCTGCAGCTCGCTTCGGACAGAGATGGGGGAAGAAAAGAGCGGGTAAACAAATTCTTTCTAAGGTATGTTCCAAATGTTAACATTTATCAGAGTTACCATTCATGCTGTCAGTCTGAGATACTCTGACTAACCATACGTGTCATTGTCTGTTACCCTTTTTGTCTCTCTTTCTGTCAGTCTGTCCCTCTTTTAGGGTACGCTTACTTGAGGAGGCTATTTTTTGTTTTTTTTCTATGGTGCGGTGATGTATAGTTATTCATTGATGTCTTGCTCTGGAGGCAGTCATATACAAATGTATTTGCCCGTGTGACGTCACAGATCACCCAATATCAGAATGAGCTATTTTTGATGGATAGTGGTTTCACAAGGTGGAAGTTTTCTTAACATAAAATGACCATATCAACTCAAATTCCATGCATAGCAGAAATATAACTGAACCAAAAGAAAACTTAAATAACAATAGACATGTCAAGTAAATCAAATGAGTCTTTTTAAGTTAATTAAAAGCACACACAACAGCACACCTTATTATGCTAACTGTTTATTGGGATAAAAATATACTGTTTGTAATGTAATTTTTACTGTTTTTTTTATCATGAAGCACAATAAGAGACTGATCCCATGAATTGTTTTTAGAGCAATACATGTATCTGTGATCTGTGATAAAAATATGAATAATTATCAATATAAATAACTTCTGAGTAGCTTGTAGTTACAAAGTATTTTCACCCAACACTGTTGCATTTGCAACACTTAAAGGGGTGGTTGATTATGATTTCACTTTTTTAACTTTAGTTTGTGTGTTATGTTGCTGTTTGAGCATAAACAACATCTGCAAAGTTACAACACTTAAAGTTCAATGCAAAAGGGAGATATTTTCTTTTAAAGAATTGGTAGTAGGGACTACAACAAGCTTCTTCCCAGGTTAGTGACATCACTAACTCTAAAATTTACATAAACTCCGCCCCCGAGAACACACAAACAAACACAGGCCATGTTGGGCTGCTTTAGAGAAGAGGAAGAGTTGTTGTAGTCAGTGTTGTTGCCATGCCGTCATTTTACGCCGGACTGCTTCACAA
This sequence comes from Mylopharyngodon piceus, assembly GCA_039654765.1. Taxonomy (NCBI): domain Eukaryota; kingdom Metazoa; phylum Chordata; class Actinopteri; order Cypriniformes; family Xenocyprididae; genus Mylopharyngodon; species Mylopharyngodon piceus. The sequence goes on from CM077456.1 coordinate 30,137,649, forward strand.
ACGAGGATCAATTCAACACTGGATTTGCACAAAAGATTAACATGACGGCACATGCTAGTCGATGAGTTGAATCAACTCCACAGCAACTACATAAATTTATCCACTAACCGTTCAGAAACGTCCAGTTTCATTCTAAAAGTTGTAACTTCTTCCTGAGTCTCTCCATCAGTGTCGACTCCGGTTTGAACAATGTAAGGCTGAACACCGTTACTGACAATCCTCATTTTGGCTGCGTGAGATTCTCCAGCTTTGTTGTTGTTGAGCAACCGAAGCGTGAGCTGTTAAAGCTCCGCCCTCTTCTGGAAAGGGGGCGGGAGCAGCAGCTCATTTGCATTTAAAGGGACGCACACAAAAACGGTGTGTTTTTGCTTACACCCAAATAGGGGCAAATTTGACAAGCTATAATCAATGATCCATGGGGTAATTTTAGCTGAAACTTCACAGACACATTCTGGGGGCACCAGAGACTTATATTGCTTATCATAACTGTTCCAAGCCTACTGCCTGAGCACTTGCTAGTATTTTTATTCCCATCTAATTTATCCGTCTGTCATTTACAAAGAGGTTAATACAAGATATTTTGCTTCTGAAAAGGTCAGTCAAGTCATATTAGAGATTCCTTTAATCTGACAAATTTCAGAGGGTGTGGTAGCGGTGCTTTCATCATCAGAGTATCTGGACCGCATCTGTTCTCAGCATTACGCAGCATTACACATTCACAGTACAGTTACAGGCATCTACAAAAACTCTCTTTATGAATATTTAGGGCACAGATCAGCGATGTGATTTTGCCTTTGCCCTTTTTTTCGGTAGCAGATCAATTCCTTGTTTATGGGATTTACTTTCCCGTAAGCCCCTCGTCTGTTCTCGCACTGCCAGTAGGCTGAGCTGTTAGCCTGTTGTGCTGCTAGCTGGTGATGGAGTGGATCTGTCCCCAGGGTGACTAATATCTGACCTTCCACCGGCAGCCCCTTTAGCCCACAGACCTGCCCAGAGGCGCGAGTGAAGCACAGCTCTGATTCCTACCGAGTCAGCGCCTCCCTAAATGAGAAATATTGAGCGGCGGTGAGCAGCAGGGAGGGCCAGGGACTCGGATGCAGTGCGAGGGAGAAAATATTGGGTTTGTTTCCTCAGATTACCTGTCAGGTTAGGTCTCCAGTCTCTCCTACACTCCATTCCACGGCGTTACGTTATGTTCCCGCCGAACACACATCAAGTGCCTGACAACCTAATCTTCCCCAAAAGAAGCAAACAGTACTACAACCATGCAGCAGAAAGTGTTCTTGCAAAGAGCCGATTCAAAGAGCTAAGCAATATGACTAAAAACCTCTCTTGTGATGCCACTCCATCTGGTTGATTTCAACGGCGGTCGGTTTCACTGAAGATATTCTTCTGAACATTACCGTGTCTTTGCAAGAAACATCGAATTTTTCTTGATAGCTTGGAAAGGACACCTTCCTGCCGTCTCGACCGTTTGCCGTTGCTTAACAAGACAGGAGGGTAAACCAAAGTAAACAACAGTCTATTTACTCCCAAAAGCTTCAAACTTTTAATTAGGACGAATCAATTCAAAAGAAAAGTGAGAGTGAAAGCCAAAATAAACAAATAAAAGAGTAATTAGCAAATTACACAGTGCCTGTTCCAGAGATGCCATAAGACTAATTAGTGTAGAAGGAGGGATGGAAGGGAGATCTGTGATTGGTGACAGAGGGGGCAGCCAAAACAAGGCAGATGGACACATGGGACAGAGATATGAGGATATCTGTATTCCACATGAACAAACCTGAGCATGTTCCCTGTGAAAAAGCTTGACATTCAGCGCTTTACACACTGACGTTTGCCAAATCCCAGGAAGCTCTTTGCCTGGTCAGGTTTTGCTGTCCATTAAAATCAGTTTTATGGCGCACCTGTTCAAGGCTGAATTCCACTCTCAGTAAAGCACCTGTGATTCTTCAGCAAGCTGTACTGAATCGCATCTCATATGAGAGGAGAAAGTGTCCTTTGATAGAGAAAGCGAACAAACATTCCGGTATGAAGCCAATGGAAACTTGAAACAATGTACTTCTGTAGCAAAATCTTAAATTGGCTGGGAAAAATATTTATTTTGCAATCTTCATTTGAACATCCTGATTTCAATTGTACTTTATTTTATTTTCAGTGGCTATGTGAAAATGTTGTTTCATTTGTTTAATGGATTTCAACAGATGACACTTGGAGCCAGTTCTTTTTAGTGAATCAAAACCATACAGCGTAACCAATGTAGTATGACTTACGTCAAATGATTCTGAAGAGCTGGTTGTCTTTTTGTAAATCAAAAACATACAGTGCAACCAATAGTGTGATTCACTAACAAATGACTCTTAAGAGCCAGTTCTTTTTACTAAATCAAAACCATACAGCAAAATCAGTGTGTGATTCACTAACAAATGACTCTTAAGAGCCAGTTCTTTTTAGTGAATCAAAACCATACGTGACAAATGTAGTATGATTTATGAACAAATTATTCTTTAGAGCTTGTTGTTTTTAGTGAATCATGACCATACAGCATGACCAGTGTAGTTTGATTCCGCAACAAATGACTCTTAAGAACTGGTTCTTTTTAGTGAATCAAAAACATACAGTGCAACCAATGTAGCCTGATTCCCAAAACAAATGACTCTTAAGAACCACTTCGTTTTAGTGAATCAAAACCATTCAGCGTGACCAAGGTAGTATGATTTATGAACAAATTATTCTTTGTTTTTAGTGAATCATGACCATACGGCATGACCAGTGTAGTTTGATTCCTGAACAAATGACTCTTAAGAATTGGTTCTTTTTAGTGAATCAAAAACATACAGTGCAACCAATGTAGCCTGATTCCCAAAACAAATGACTCTTAAGAACCAGTTCTTTTTAGTCACTCAACAACATGCAGTGTGACCAGTGTAGTCTGATTCACAAACAAATGACTCTTAAGAGCCAGTTCTTTTTACTGAATCAAAACCATACAGTGTGACCAATTTACAGTAGTTGGTTGTATTTTTGTAAATCAAAAACATACAGCGAAATCAGTGTAGTGTGATTCACTAACAAACGACTCTTAAGAGCCAGTTCTTTTTAGTGAATCAAAACCATACAGCGTGACCAATGTAGTATGATTTATGAACAAATTATTCTTTAGAGCTGGATGTCTTTAGTGAACCATTTCCATACGGCGTGACCAGTGTAGTTTGATTCCCGAACTTAAGAACTGGTTCTTTTTAGTAAATCAAAACCATACAGTGTGACCAATGTAGTACGACTTACGAACAAATGATTCTTAAGAGCTATTAGTCTTTTTGTAAATCAAAAACATACAGCGAAATCAGTGTAGCGTGATTCACTAACAAACGACTCTTAAGAGCCAGTTCTTTTTAGTGAATCAAAACCATTCAGCGTGACCAAGGTAGTATGATTTATAAACAAATTATTCTTTGTTTTTAGTGAATCATGACCATACGGCATGACCAGTGTAGTTTGATTCCCGAACAAATGACTCTTAACTGGTTCTTTTTAGTGAATCAAAAACATACAGCGCAACCAATGTAGCCTGATTCCCAAATCAAATGACTCTTAAGAACCAGTTCTTTTTAGTCACTCAACAACATGCAGTGTGACCAGTGTAGTCTGATTCACAAACAAATGACTCTTAAGAGCCAAATTTGAATCAGTGTCATATGTAATTTACAGAGCAGAGAGAGAATGTCTTTCAAATATAACCAAAAATAGATATTATAACTGAAACCTGAACCTAAATGAATCAGGATCAAATAAAATGGAATCAGAATTGAAGAACTGTGAATCAGAATCAGATTCATATTGAGAATCTGTATCAATACCCAGCTCTAGTGCAAATTTGGGTCGTCCCCTCAAGATCTGGTTTTCCTTAACACTCATTTCTATGGCAGCAGTGTCCCTAACAAGGTCAGGAGTCCCACTATCTGACGAATAGAGGAAAGCAAAAATTTGCAGAGTGACAAATTCAGCAAAGCCAGCTGAAAAAGGAAACCTTACATTATTTAGCTCTCTATGCAGAAATGACCCACTAGAATATCCACCTTTCTTTGCCCTTTACTTAGTATTGAGCATAATTTATAAAGCCTACTTCATGAAATAACTCCTGACTCAATAATACTCATTCATCATATCTAACCAGTGCATCAGTGTGTTCTCATCAGCCCGTGCCTTTGTTTCAGCCGTGGCCCCCGTGGAGCTTAATTTCAGTGTGTGAATATCTTCACCCGTGAGCGGCAACAATCGGCCCGAGGTTGAGAAGTTGTGGATTATGAATAATACAGAGACAGAAGAGTCATATTTCCCCTGACACAGCCTCCCCTCTGAGTATTACACCCATTTGCACTATAAAGTGAGCAAGAGGAACACTTGTTATCGAGATGAGGTAGACCCTGTGTCTGTGTGACTGTCTGTGTGAGGGAATGAGAGAGAGAAATAGAGCATTGTGCTCCATTCGCTCAGCTGGAGACTATTCTAGCCAACATAAAAAAGAAAAATCATGCATGAAACAAAGAGATTTCACAAAGAGAAAAAAAAAAAGAAAGAACATTAATGCCTGAGTGTGCACCTAAGCACATGAAGTCAGATTTCAATGTAACAGCAGGTCGGCTGTCCGCTGTGTGAGTGTGTCAGCTCATATGGATATGGATAATTGATCTCATTTGGACATTTAGAGAGAAAGTGGTGCCCGTAATTTTAGTTGTTGACGTCAAAGGATGTACGTCCAATCAAGCTGTATTTTGGCGGAAATTCATCTGTCACTCAGTAGAAGCTAGCCAAATTAGCCAGATGCCAACATGGACAGGTTGTGCGGAATCACTGAAAAGAATAAAATAAAAACTGTGGAAGGGTGAAAGAAAATACAAGCCAGACTACATGAAATATGTTTTTCACTTTCAGCTAGGATAAACGTGGTATGTGCCGACCACAATATATTTTATGCAAGTTAAGATAATAATAAAGTAATCTTATCCCCCAGTTTCACAGACAAGGCTTAAGCCTAGTCCCAGACTAAAATGCATGTTTGAGCTGTTTTAAAGGGGACCTATTATGCCCCTTTCGCAAGATGTAATATAAGTCTCTGGTGTCCCCAGAATGTGTCTGTGAAGTTTCAGCTCAAAATACCCCACAGATCATTTATTATAGCTTGTCAAATTTGTCCTTATTTGGGTGTGAGCAAAAACATGCCATTTTTGTGTGTCCCTTTAAATGCAAATGAGCTGCTGCTCCCGGCTCGCTTTCCAGAAGAGGGCGGAGCTTTAACAGCTCACGCTTCGGTTGCTCAACAACAACAAAGCTGGAGAATCTCACGCAGCCAAAATGAGGATTGTCAGTAACGGTGTTCAGCCTTACATTGTTCAAACCGGAGTCGGACACTGATGGAGAGACTCAGGAAGAAGTTACAACTTTAAGAATGAAACGTTTCTGAACGGTTTATGTAGTTGCTGTGGAGTTGATTCAACTCATCGACTAGCATGTGTTGTCATGTTAATCTTTTGTGCAAATTCAGCGTTGAATTGACCCTCGTTTGTGAAGCAGTCTGGTGTAAAATGACGGCAGGGTAACAACACTCTACTACAACAACTCTAAAGCAGCCCAACATGGCCTCACCCCCTTTGTTACGTGTTCTCAGGGGCGGGGTTTATGTAAATTTTGAGGTTTGTGATGTCACCAACCCGGGAAGAAGCTTGGTGTAGTCCCTACCAGCCATTTGTTGTAGTCCTTAAAGGGTTAGTTCACCCAAAAATTAACATTCTGTCATTTATTACTCACCCTCATGTCGTTCCACACCCGTAAGACCTTCGTTCATGTTCGAAACACAAATTAAGATATTTTTTGATAAAATCTGATGGCTCAGTGAGGCCTCCATTGACAGCAAGATAATTAATACTTTCAGATGCCCAGAAAGCTACTAAAGACATATTTAAAACAGTTCATATGACTACAGTGGTTCAACCTTAATGTTATGAAGCGACGAGAATACTTTTTGTGCGCCCATTTGATTCAACAATATCTAGTGATGGGTGATTTCCAGACCTATGCTGGACCTAAGCCATGAAGTGAACAATGAGTCCATCAGTCCTTGTCAGGAAATATGTATTTCTAAAACTATTTCTCTGTGTGATAGCTATATTTGCTCTGCCTGTAAACCTCACCCGTATTGTGCAGCAGTATAGCTACAAATGGACCAGCAGTTAGTTTAACTACATTTCGGGATAGCGGGATATCATTAACAAATGCTCAAATGTTACAGTTTTCCTGACAATATTTTCGAAATCGTATGTCCAGTATTTCTGTCGGATATTTAAAATCCAACCCAATGTTATGAAAAAATGTAGCTATTTTACGTCTTGGCGAATTGGTGGTGGTGAATGATTTGAGTCATAAGAAAACGCATTTTGAAAAGAAAGGTCCACCCCAAAAATATAATCCTCAGTGGGGTTTAAGTCAATTGTACGAAAACATTCAAATGAGATCAAAATCACATGAACTCACCACCAATCCGCTAAACGTAAAATAATTCCGAATTGCCATGAGAATGTGTTATTAGAATCAGAACTAGCGACACTTGATTCGCAAATGAATCACTCTTTTGAATTGGTTGTTTCGTCATAATCGATTATGCGGGTTGGCAAAACAGTCTTAATCGATTTGCGATTCAATATGAATCGTTCAAACAGCTCACTTACGCATTGAATCATTTGGAGCAGTTGCTCATCAGGTAAAACTGAAAAACAATACTTTGATAATTAATACTTTACAATTAAAACATACCTGCAAATACATCCTGTCGCTTAATTGCCAGCGACAAAGAAGCTCTTTATCAAGTGCAACACCTGCATGTACAGCTTGTGAAAAACTCTGCAGGTAAAAACTCTCTCTCCTCATAAACACACAAACAAAAACACAGCAACTGGCAATATAGTTTCTGTTGTACTTATATTGGAGAAGCTTTTCAAGTAAACATTACATCAAACAACATTTCATATATATGGCTTAATTGCAATAGCCATTTAGTTTAGTTTATTTATACACATTTAAAAACAACAGATGTTGAAACCAAAGTGCTGTACAAGAAATGTAAAACAGATTTAAAGACATGTAAAGATACAAAAACCTAGAGGACAAATGAAAATTTTACACCCTCAAAAAGAATTTAATAAAAATGGGTCTTCAAGGAGGATTTAAACGTAGAAATAGAAGAGGAAGATCTAAAATGGGAAAGGGGGGACTATGTCAGAGCCTGAGAAAGCCTGGTCACCTTTAGCTTTAAAACGTGAACGAAGGACTGAGAGGAGTAATTGACTAGATGACCGAAGAGATCTTGAAGCAGTATACGGGGTGAAGGGATCACAAATATATGGGGTAGCAAGTCCATGCAAAGCTTTAAAAACAAAGAGAAATTTAAAATCAACACGGAACTTGACCAGTAGCCAGTGTCGAGAGTACAGGTGTAATGTGCTCACATTTCTGGTGCTATAGTCAATAATCTGGCTGCAGCATTTTGCACCAGTTGCGCGCGATCTTTAGGCAAACCCAGATAGAGCGAATTACAGTAGTCTAACCTTGATGTTATAAATACATGAATAACAGTTTCAAGGTCCTCCTTAGAAAGCATCTTCTTGATTCAAGCAATAGATCTTAAATGAAAGAAACTACTTTTCACACTGATCTGCTTATTAAAACACAATGTGGGATCGAAAATAACACCAAGGTTTTTGAAGAGAGGGAACCAAGCTGATTGACAATGGCAGAGGTCAGAACTGATGGGCCAAAGAAAGAAAAAAAATCATGTCCATCCAGCATTTATAAAGACATTCAAACAGATTAGATACAGAGCAGCTGTTATTTTTAACAGGAAGATAAAGCTGAGTCTGAGTGTCATTGACATAGAAATGATAAGATAAGTTGTGTTTCTGAATAATATGACCTATCCACCTGTTTCCGCGTGGCACTACTGTAAAAAAGAACGTGGGTACAACTTCCGGTGAGGCGGTGGAAGTAGCATACCAATGGTATTTTGTGTGCTAATTAGCGAAGAGGCTAAGTGTTTTTCGGATCATCGTTTACTTTGTAAAGTTGCAAACCTTAATGAGAGATGTCGTTACGGCACTCAGGGACAACATTTCAGTTTAGTACATTTATTAGTTAATAATATCACAATACAATAAACAGTTTTCGTGCCCTTAATTGTCCTTTACTTTACTGACTTTCCACAAAAGTGCTGCTGCATGACTACAAGAGCATCCTGGCCCTGCAACACATGAACAACCCGCTGTCTGTTCTTCACCTGTCACTGATGCTAGCCCCAAAGCCTTATGATGTGATATTTTACTCCTACTGGTGTCGTGCGTGCCAGAGCCAGTCGCGTTTCCAACGTCATATATGCGATGCTAAAGGCTATTTATGTTAACCATTGCGATAATAAATACACACTTTATGGAAAATACCAGAGACTGCTTGAGGAACGTAGACAATTCTTATATGATTATAATTGTGTATTTATTTGGTTTAACGGATGCATACGCATATCTTTCACAGATTCACACACTCCGATTAACTCGTATAACTCATAACTCCTGTTTTCCTCTCATGAGCTCCCTCTGTTGCTCTGGCTGAAAGGATCAGGATAGATAGACAGGAGAGGTCGCTCAAACGTCCTCGGATTGCAATCATCACATAATTTAGAGGAAAATTAATAGAAATGCTCAGAAAAGTGACATAAACATAGGGTATGTTATCAATATATTTCTAAATGTGTAAGCCTTTGGACTTAAAAACCATAATGGAGTTGTTTTGTGCACTCTTGTGATCGTAAATGAATGGAAGCAGGTGCAACTGAATAGGTATGTGTTTTCTATGTCAATATAAATATCAGTTAGATTCAGCATGATTGATGTGCACTCCTAACATAAATTAATAAATTACTGTTACTGTATTGTAAAACATTGTTCAAATATTGATGCTGGAATCTTAAATCTTTAAGTAAAAGCCAAACGTTCGCAAGTTTGGATCGCTAAATCTTGAATGACTGTCAACTGTTGAATGAATGAGTGTCACGTCCAGCTTGTTTACTTCGAACCGGAAGACGCTCCCACTTTTGACACAAGGCCTCATGGGGTGTAGGAAACTTGTGGATAGGGCAAGCATATATAAAGCAAAAAGAAGAGGACCCAAAACGGAACCCTGTGGAACACCATAAGTGATTTGAGCATGAGATGAGATTTCTCTAAATTAAAGGGTTAGTTCACCCAAAAATTAAAATTCTGTCAAAATTTACTCACCCTCATGTCATTCCAAACCCGTAAGACTTACGTTCATCTTCAGAACACAAATTAAGATATTTTTAATGAAATCTGAGAGATTTCTGTCCCTCCATAGACAGCTACGCAACTACCACTTTGACGCTTCAAAAAGTTCATAAAGAGATCACAAAAGTAATCCATATGAATTGAACTGTTTAGTTCAAATTTTCTGAAGAGACTCTATGTGATGAATATATTGATTTTAGGCTTTTACATATAACATAGCTTTTACATATTTTTACATTGATTAGTGAACATAACCATCATTGGTAACCTTCAACAAAGAAGATGTACTTCTGTGTAGTTCTCTAAAACCAGACTGAAATGAGTAAAAAATATTAAAAGTACTTGGGTAAGATTTGTTCCAATACTCTACTGACTAGTTGACATGTACTTACAAAGTTACTTAAGGCCCGTTCACACCAAAGATGAAAACTATAATGATAAAGATATAGTTCTAAAAATCGTTCTACTGCCAATATAAAAGAATAGCATAGTCCACAACACAACTATAACAATAACAGCACAGAGAAACAATAGCGTTTGCATCACTTTCAGAACTAATTTTTCCCAGCGGATGAGTGATAAAAACAATAACAGCCAATCAGAATCCACTCTGCTTTAAACAACTCGAGCATTTAACGCGGCAGACGACAAAACTGCAGCATGCGCTTAGAATAAACAGAGCATTATCGCTTGTTGGTGTTGTTACCTAGCTAAAAATTTTTGATTCCCAGAACATTCTGGGAACATTGGGAGCGTTTTTGGTTCTCAGAATGTTCCCAAAAACACACATTTTTAGGGCTTATTATTGCTTAGCCAGACAAGTTTTCTTTACAGAAACAGAACATTCTTTTGCAAAACATTTCCCTAACATTCCACTAATGTTCCCTCAACATTCCTGTAACCTCTTTAATGTGTAGCTTAGCTATCCACTGCACATTTTTATATTGCTCAACACTGCCAGTTAGTCCTCCCAGCTACCGCCTACCTTTGAGTGTCTGTGTCACATATCATCCCCTCCATCAGACTGTTTGATTGTGTTTTAACTCGCACAGTCCCACACACACACTAGACCATCTGAGCTCAGAGAGTCCATTAAGAGCCAGTGATTTAGAGGCGTTTGCCTATGTTTACATTCCTGCCTCTCTTGAAACGGTGTCTGAGTGGACAGCTGAAAGTCACACAGTCAGACGCTCTCTAAACACACTCACTCTTCTCCCCATTTCACCTCTTCCTTCGGCTTCCAGATGGAAGTGTTTGAGCAAAGCGCCTCAGATCAAGAATGTGCAAAAAGCGATTTTTGGTTGATTCTACTGTAGCTTATGCCATTGAATATGAAACATTAATTGCATTTACCAATGATGTGGTAAGACATTTTTGGCACCAGGATCGGGAAAAAAAAAGATAAAAAGAGGAATGAAGAAGAAAAGAGAATTTTTTTTTTTTTTAACTCTAAGGCTGGACCAATTTTTTTAGCAACATGCTGTGTGCTTCTCTTAAATGTCCTTCTCATACAAATTTACTCCCAGCATGTAATTGCTTTTGGCACATAAGAACATACGTCTTATCCAAGGAGGCACTGAATAAATTATGAAGCCCTGTTTTTCCATCGTTCATCTTTAAAATCTGTGGCGGAGCGCTTGAAACAGTCTAGAATCACCCTCTGGTCATGTCATTCCCGTGATCTGAACAAATCCTCCACATCTGGAATAAAACCAAAGACAGGAATGTGGGTTCAGAAATCTAGTTCACCCAAAGAAAGCGCTCTCGCTTTACAGTTCTCTCCTTTTAACATGAATATTCTCGACTTATGACTAATCTTAACAAAATAAAGTTGTTCTCGCCAACAGTGGTGGAAGAAAACTGGATAGAAGCGTGGCCTAATCTTCACTATTACATGCAAACAGAACTGCTTTCTCTCTAAATAAGCACAAGCTGCCCCAAGGCTCTCTGGATGGTAATTATACCATTCTGTATAAGGCAGCACAGCTGGGGACGGATCACATTCAATTATTATATCAAACATTAATTATTAGCCCATTACCTACACTATAGAGTGCATATCCTGAGCACACCCCCTCACATAAACCCTCAAAAATGAGCTTTTCTGACTGAGAAAAATGACTTAAGTGCCACAAATCCTCACAAATACAGATTAGTCCTGGAGAAAATGCAGACTTTCTGAAATCCCTCACAAAATGACAATGAATTCCTACTCGGAGTGACAATGAAGCTGAGGTAAAAGCCTCCTTTTAAAGTGGTTAAAAGTAAGTTTACACACACTCTTTGCCCCGAAACGCTGCTTCTTTTTTTGCTCCACGCTTCATCGGTTCCGGGAGAGGCCTATTTATTTCACTCGTCAAATCAGTCACTCATCTGGTTACCATGGTTTCAGCAGATCATCCTCTGTTTGAGGCCAGAGATAGTCCGTCAGCGTTATGATGGGCTGTCATGCGAAGAATATGGAAGAGTATATCTCAGATTGAAATAATAATAATGCCTGTCTATCATCATAAGCTTCCTGATGAGCCTTGGCACTTCCTGGGTTTCAGAATGCCACACTGACTGTCTGTTTGAACTCAACATGGCTGCCGCCCACCAAAAGCGCTTACAGATATTCCAGTGATCCAGTCAACACAGAAAACCGTTTGACAATATCATGAACGGCTTGATGGTGAAACATATAGTGGTGGCGAAGTCTTAAGATGGCTGACGTTTAAGCAATAGGCTGTGAGAAGTTATGTATCACAGTCGGTTTCCTAGCCTCCTAACCATGGGGAAAATTATTGTGCACATTGGCTCAGGGCTTTTATAAAATGGTGGAAATGGAACAATAAAAAAACAATACAATAAAAGACAAAACTAAATGAATGAATGAATTAATAATAATGACAATAATCACTTCTACCACCAATTAAATTTTTATAGCTTTTTTAAAGTTTAAAAAATATAGTGAAATATTAATACAATTTAAAATGTGTTTTTATTTTAACAGCTATATTTTTCAGCATCATTACTCCAGTCTTCAGTGTCACATGATCCTTCAGAAATCATTCTAATATTTGCTGCTCAAAAAAATATTTCTTTTTATTATCAATGATTAAAACAGTTGTGCTGCTGAATATTTTTAAGGAAATAGTGATAATGTTTTTAGGATTCTTTGATGAATAGAAAGAATAAAATGTCTTTAATGTTACTTTTGGTGCATTTAATGCTTTCTCGCTGAAAAAAGTATTGATTTCTTTAAAAAAAAAAAAATCATACCCCAAATGTTCGAATGCATTATATGTAAATTAGAAACCTGATGAAACGCAGTCACTCCTACTAGCCACTTTGGCAGGTTGAATTTTATATATAATGTATACAATTTTTTAATTGTAGTCTTTTAAAAATGCATCTGAAATAATAAACTAAGTGCAATGTAGTGTTGTCAAAAACATCGAATTTTCGATACATATCGATACTGAAATATCTGAAACGCTTCCAATACTCATTTTCCTCAGAATAGATACACGATACCAGCTGCTCTTTCTCTCTCTGTCATCTCTCCGACAGCGAGTTGACACACAAACCCTCCTCCCCTCACTCACTCGTTTCATTTGATCCAGATGAATATTGTTGGTGTTACAGGGCTTGGTGTTGAGCAAAGCGCCTCAGATCAAGAATGTGCAAAAAGCGATTTTTGGTTGATTCTACTGTAGCTTATGCCATTGAATATGAAACATTAATTGCATTTACATATGATGTGGTAAGACATTTTTGGCACCGGGATCGGGAAAAAAAGTGGAAGAAGATAAAAAGAGGAATGAAGAAGAAAAGAGATTTTTTTTTTTAACTCTAAGTCTGGACCAATTTTTTAGCAACATGCTGTGTGCTTCTCTTAAATGTCCTGCACTTTCTCTCTCTCTCAACTCTTCGACAGCGAGTCGACACACAAACCCTCCTCCCCTCACTCACTCGTTTCATTTGTTCTGGATGAATATTGTTGGTGTTACGGGGCTTGAATTTCAGCATGGGATTGCACATATTGTGCATAATTTTACTCGTTCCCACAGATTTCATTCTCACACCCAAAGTGTGCACACATAAAGCCACCTCTCAGTACTAAATTGAGTTATTTTTTGCTGCTTATTGCACTTAAACAGTCAAATACACACAAAATAATGTCAAAATGCTGGTCTTCGTGAGTATTCATGTAAACACAGTCAGTTGTTTTAAGTGAACGTAAACAGTTGAGAAAGAAAAAGCATGTGTAACAGTATAATGGATCCGTGTGTCAGGTCTTAAAGTGACAGAGATGAGATAATATTAAAAATATCTATATATGGCAGTTTTTCCCCATGGTATCGGTGTCAAAATTGTGGCCAGTAAAAATGCTGAGTGGCTAGTAACTTTGGAAAACCACTAGCCACAGTGGCTGGTGAGCAAAAAAAGCCCTGCAGATAGTTATGACTTATTCTGTGTCAAAGTCGATGTGAATGAGATAAATCATATATAAATATATGAAGCTTCACAACTGCAAACATCCAAACTTGGTGTTGGACTCAACAAACGGCATGATAATTTTTAGGCAGTTCTACTCTGTAATTTTGCATTACTACTTCCATGGCTCTTGGAGCGAATATATAATATAAGTATATAATATATCCAGGTGACACATTTTACCTCCATACACACACTATTTACCATCATACCGCCTAACTCTAATATAGTTCATTAACTTGGTGCATTAATATACTGTAGCATTCCACTGATTTGAGGTCGCAGGTGTGTGACTCCCTCAGATTTCAGAGCCTGAACTCTACATTTTATATTTTCTGCATGCATGTATCCTCAGATGAACCTACCTCTGAAAGGTCTTGTTTACCTAAATACAAGCTTTTAACCTGTCCTCCCTCTGCCCTTATCTTTATAACAGTTAAAGAGAGCTACACAGATCTTCACAATACTAGCAAATAGAAACCCACACTTAAAAGGTTGATGGGAAACAGCAGCTCACTCATGCATGAGGGAAGCAAGCAAATGGCTTTTCCCGATGTACATGGTTTTCTGTTCTCCATAACAGTTCATTATTTAATATTTCTTTTGGCTGCAGCATCTAACTGCTCTGTTGCTGCATGCATGGCCATCTGACATTTATTTTTTATAGTGCCGTATAAAATACAGATTGTTTCAAAGCAGTTTCACAGTAATAAACAAGAAAATAACAGTTTTCATGTTACTAAGTTCAATTATGAAACAAATACTATAAAGCAGCTAGTCAATAGTGTCATTAGTATTGAGCTCAATGTAGTTCAATGTTGATTCAGTTTAGTTCAATAACAGTGTGGATGTTGCAAAGTTCTTTAGTTATGAATATGAAGTGAACTCAGTTCAACTAAGCAGCTCAACAGAAGGCAATACTGTCATAATTCAGCTTAAGTCAGTTCAGTGTTAATTCGTTTTAATTCAATAATAATGCAAAGTTCATCAAATTATGAAATGAGCATAAGCAGCTCTACAGAAGGCAATACTGTTATTTTTCAGCTCAAGTCAGTTCAGTGTTGATTCAATTGAGTTCAATAACAGTGTCAATGTTGCAGTTCATCAATTATGAAACAAATTTGCTCTACAGAAGACATTTGTAATTTTCCAGCTCAATTTAGCAACAATTTAGTGTGAAATTTTGAGGGAAAAGTCAGAATTGCAAGATATAAACTTGCAATTGCGAGAAAAATGTCAGAATTGTGAGATATAAACTCAATTTCTGAATCAGAATTGTAACTTTATTTCTCAGAAATGGGACTTTTATCTCACAATTCTGATTTTTTTTTTCTTGCAATTGCGAGTTTATTTCTTGTAATTCCTCCTTTGAGTTTATATCTCACAATGCTGAGAAAAAAAGTCAGAATTGTGTGATATAAACTCGCAAATTGCAAGAAAAAAAGTCGGTATTGAGAGATAAAGGTTGCAATTAACTTTTTTTATTTGCTGGCAGAAACAAGCTTCTCTAATCAGATGACAGTAGTGGAGGAAAAAAAAAAAAACATTGGGAGAATCCAGGCACATTTGGGGGCAGTTCTCATCTGGCCAAATGAACAAACAAAGTGGCTACATTCACACTTTCAGTTTTTGCGATTGAGTCTCAAAATATCCAGTTCACACAGCAACTTACAGTAGCGTCTTGAATACTGTCTGTATGAACGTATAACAGGAGTCAAGCCTGTATTATCTTACCAGTAACCATAGCAAGAGTGACCAAAATAATTTCAAAGATGGCAACCTATAAAACTGAAAAGTCTTATCACATTTGACATGACAAGAGTCCAATTCAGCTGCAAGTTCATCCATTAAATCTTCATTAACCGACAACAGCTTTTGTATCTGGTTGGAGAGCGGAGCATTTGAGTTGAGCGTAGAACACAAAACTGACGGGAGCAGCTCTGATGGAGAACAGTGACATAATCTAAAACCTTCAGACGACACACAACTCATATCTCCTTCACTTTAAGTTACTGAAATCACCATGAAAACCCACAACGCATAGACACATATTCGTTCGGTGCAGAACGGCTCTCACACTGTATGGCCCTGTTTACACCTGGTAGTAAGATGCGTTTTGGTTGATCGGATCACAAGTGGATGAGGGAGACAAATTCCCATTTACACCTGGTGTTTTAATCCGTCTCTTTTGTCCACTTTCACCCATTTCTGTCGTGATTTCTTTGAGGGGAGTGTAACCCCTCCTGTTCGAACCACCCGCTCTAAGCGGGACTCGAACCTGGGTCCGCTGGCATGGGAGTCGGGTGCTCTAACAAGGAGACCACAGTCTCTAACGTCAGTCACTAGAGCGCCTCTTGAGATCAGAGGAGTGAGCTTTATATGCACAGCTCTTGCCGGCCTACGTCTGTTACACTCACCCCCCCTAAACCTCACTCCCATCCGGGTCACGGCACCAAACGTAACCGGTTGTACTCTATCCGCTCTGAACGGGACGCAAAACATGGTCTCCAGCGTAGGAGTCGGGCGCTCTTAGAAGGAGGCTAAAAACCGAAGCCTCTAGCAACTGATCAGGTCGCAGGGTCTTACTGGCCTATGTCCATTACATATGGGCATATAAATGTATGTTTTTTTCAGTTCTTTCGACCAAAATAAGCTTGCACAATTTACATATGAATGCGCCCAGAGACACAAATCAAACTATGTGCACTGATATTATTCAAAAATGTAGACAGCTTCACAGCAATATTAAAGAGGTTGTGATGACAATGCGAGGATGGTGCCACCGGTGATCAGCTAAGTTGAATTGTTTTGATCCGAATGGAAGCGTGCGGCCGAGCGGGGCTGCTGGGGTTTTGTCCTGCAGGAGAACCGCAGGATCCCGAGTGCACGGTTCTCACCCCGCAGCTCTGTCTCACATGCATTAAACATCAGCTGCCACTCAAACTTTAACTGCAGGTTCACAGTGTAATTGCTTCCTATTTTAGTGAGGTCGATGCCAACTGCATAGCAATGAGACAACAGCTGCACACGGACACACGCGCACGCTCAAGCATACACAAGCAGTCACATGTTCGCCCAGACACTTTTCTCGCGTTCCCTCATGCATACATGCACGCTTACAATTAGAGTGAGCTTTCATTAACATTGATTAATGTAATGCATCTGCTCCTTGTGGTGACAAGATCTCGCTGTCAGGCGCGCAGACGGGAACATAAGCCGTGAATACCTGATTCTAACTGATCCGGGCTCAGTCCAACCTGTTTTATCTGGGGTCAGGCTTTTAGTCGAGCAGGTTGGAAGCGGATATCAAAGGTTGATGCTGATCTGGGATCAGATGAGCTGCTTCTACACTGCTTTAACTGATGGTGGATCTGATTTAGGATCAGGCTTAAGGGATTTGAGACTCTTAGTGAACAGCGAGCGCTCATCCAAGCAAGATTCTGCAATTTGATCATCTCACTATTACAGAGAAAGATGTAATTCAGTGGAGTAACAACTCACTTGAAGCCATAAAGGGCTGCGGACATTGGTAGGATGGCAACGATGTGTCTAATGGGTAGAAATAATAAATTAATAATACAATAATAAATAATATTTAAAATGTCCATAATTAATTATTTTTAAAAAATAATCTTAAAATAAAAATGTAATAATAATTGTAAAATTATACATTTTAATAGGTTTAAATGTTTAAATATATATAAAAAAGTTTGGGGTCAGAAAGAAAATATTAAAGAAATTAATATTCAGCAAGGATGCATTAATTTTTTTCTCTCTATTAAATCGAAATTAATGCTGTTATTTTAAACTTTTGTTCATCAAAAAATCCTGAAAAAAAAAAAAGTATCATAGTTTACACATATATACAGTGCCCTCCACAAATATTGGCACCCTTAATAAATATGAGCAAAGGCGGCTGTGAAAATAAATCTGCATTGTTTATCCTTTTGATCTTTCATTCAAAAAATTCACACCTTTCATTTAAGTAAAACAATTGAAAGTGGGGGGAAACTCACATTATAAAATAAATGTTTTTCTCCAATACATGTTGGCCACAATTATTGGCACCCCTAGAAATTCTTATAAGTAAAATATTTCTGAAGTATATTCCCATCCATATTTACATTTTTTATTACACCAGGGTGACCAGGAGCATACAATTGTCCAGCCATGACTTCCTGTTCCACAGGAGCATAAACATGAGGAAACACAAAGGCCAAATTCCCTGAATCATTCATCACAATGTGAAAAACTAGAGCAAAATGAGTAAAACTAGAGCAGCAAAAGATTGTTGAGCTTCACAAAATAGAAAATGGCTGTAAGAAAATAGCTAAATTATTGAAAATCCCTATTTCCACCATCAGGGGAATAATTAAGAAGTTCCAATTATCTAAAGATGTCACAAATCTGCCTGGAAGAGGACGTGTGTATAAATCGTTCTAATGCACGGTGAGGAGGAAAGTTTGAGTGGCCAAAGACTCTCCAAGGATCACAGCTGGAGAATTGCAGAAATTAGTTAGTCTCTTGGGTCAGAAAGCCTAAAAAAAATTACCAAACAGCACCTACATCACCAAAAGTTGTTTGGGAGGGTTTCAAGAAAAATCCTCCTTGCTCATCCAAAAACAAACTCCAGCATATTCAGTTGTCAGACAAGACTGGAACTTCAAACGGGACCGGCTTCTATGGTCAGATGAAACTAAAAAAAGAGCTTTTTGGCAGCAAACCCACCAGATGGGTTTGGTGCACACATGAATAAAAAGTACCCCATGTCCACGGTTAAATATACTGCTGGATCTTTAATGTTGTGGGCCTATTTTTCTGCTGGAGGTCCTGGACATCTTGTCCAGATACATGGTATCATGGATTCTATCAAATACTAACAGATAAAAATCAAAACCGGACCGCTTCTGCTAGAAATCCAATAATGGGCCGTGATTGGATCTTCCATCAGGACAATGATCCAAAACAAACATCAAAACCAACACAAAAATGTATCACTTAGCCCAAAATGAAGCTTCTGCCATGGCCATCCCAGTCCCCTGACCTGAACCCTAAAGAAAATGAGTGGAGTGAACTGAAGAAAAGAAGCACCAACATGGAGCTGGGAATCTGAAGGATCTGTAGAGATTCTGCATGAAGGAATGGTCTCTGATCTCTTGTCAGGTGTTCTCCAAACTCATCAGGTATTATAGAAGAAGACTCAGAGCTGTTATCTTGGGAAAAGGACGTTGCAATAATTGGGTGCCAATAATTGTGGCCAATGTGAACTAGAGAAAAACATTTATTTCATAATGAGCTTTTTCCCCCATTTTCAATTGTTTTACTTAAATGAAAGGTTATATATATATATATATATATATATATATATATATATATATATATAAAATGTTCTTTCAAGAACACTATTTTGAACTGTAGTGTAATGAGATGGCAAATTAACAACAGTGTTGGGGAAAGTTACTTTAAAAGTAATGTGTTACAATTTTGCATTACTCCCTAAAAAGTAAAATTGTGTTACTTAGTTACTTTTTATGGAATGTAACGTGTTACGTTACTTTTGCGTTACTCACGTGGGCTGGGCTTGCTTGTTTGGTTTTTAACAACAACAACAACAACAAAAAGTTCTATTTTTGGCAAATCTAAAGGCCCTTTCACACCAAAAGTGAAATGAATAAGCCTCAGGCTGAAGGAAATGCAAATTCACACCTGTACAGTAGAGGGCGCAGCTCAAACAAACCTTTCAGCTGTGCTGCCATTCAGAATTGAAGAAGAATAGGACAGAAGAAAGTTTAAAGCCCAAAGTATAGTTCACTTTTTACACATACGAGAGGGTCAGTGTACAGTGCGAGTAACACGAATTTTGTCATCAAAAGAGTATGCGCGTATTGTACGCACATCGCTGGATTTTTTGGAAACGTGCATACTTTGTACATGCAAGCCACACATGCGCATTTAATTTTTTTTTGCAGTAATTAGTTCATCCACATGGTGGCAACTGTGCCCTGAGGGCGTCGATTCACAAGGTAGTCAAAGAAAAACTGCATAAACAGAACAGACCGGAACACATGCAAGCTACAACGACAATGGAGGCTGTAGCGATATTAGCTCAAAGGGGAAATATTAAAATTATTCATAACTTATTATGATTATTAATTATGATTATGAATATTTGAATCAGTTAATCCGATTAACTTGATGTAGCTACATTAAAATTACAATCAATCAATCAGTTTCATTCTGTGAACACTCAGTATTGATTATTAATTAATTCGAAGAGAAGGATATTTTCTCATTGCCATAGAAAAATAATTATTTCTTAGCATTTACAGCACTTAGAGCTGGTAGCAATATCTAAATCATTTAAGAAGCATTTTATTGCAGACAGTGAGTCAGAACCAAATATGTATTGTGCACAAGTTTTATTAACTAAATCACAAACATACAACTAAACTAACAAACACACATGTAAACACAAGTCACACGTACATGGGTAAAATGATAAATGATAGAGTGAAACCGAAGTGGGAACAGGAAATGGAGCTATGGAGTAGTCAGTTAAACAAGCTGGAAAAGACCATCAGTTTTCTCAGTAATAAAGCACCTTTGCTAACAAAGGTGGTTCACAAATTAATACTAAATCGCTGTTTAGTGTTCAAATGTACGATACTTGCAAAATGCCTTTAGCTGTTGAGAAGCATTGGATCTGCAGGCTGAGGAGAAATCCTTGATGGTTCGGTCCGAAGTTGTAATCAATATCTTCTGCGTTGGATGAAGAAATATGAAACAACTTAGGCTGTTAATTTGACTCTTAGTGGGGAAAGAGTTCTTTCTCTCTCTCATAGATGAGCACATGGCTGGGTTGCAGGCCTAGGCCTACAGGCTGTGGCCTGCTGAGGCCACACAACTGGAGATTCCTTGAGTCCGTCGAAGAAGCAAGAGAGAGGCGTCTCCTCTTAAGGTCTGGGAGGAGCCACACCTCTTCAGGTGGACCTGACCAATGAGCAAAGTGGAATTTTTGTAGTGGGAACTTCCTTTGTGGGGGATTTTATGGCTCTCGTCTTTGAGCATGATTAAACTGGCTGAGTTGTTGAAGAAGAAACTATTAAAGATTCTTGTAATACTGATGTGTTGCACAGGTATCGACATATCATATGCACAAGCATTTAAGTCTTTAAAATACAAACTCATAGGCACCAAACTTGGTATAGGTTAGTTTACGTTAACCATTGGTTCTTATAATAAAATGTACATAAAACAAATACCATACAGAAGACGCTGCACAAAACAGTCATAATCATATGTTTCAATGATAATCCTCTGTCCTGGGATGCATGTTCATTTATAGATCAGTTCATCTATAAACTGATGCAGGAAAGTCTGTTTTGAGGACTATGGCCACTGCTTTTCCACTGTGGCCACATAGTTTTGGGCAATAAAACCCAGCTCCAGTCTCTTCTCGGGGGATGGGGAATGGGGCCAGACCCCAGAGTGAGTTTTAAACATTATTTGTAAAATATAACAAATAATTGTGTCTGATTTGTCTCAGTCATTACAAGGCCTACATAGACGAGAGATTGTGTGAAGAGGTTAGAAAGTACCCTCATTTGTACGACTCTAGCATGAAAGAAGGTGAGAGATTGCTCAAAACTGCGCATGCGTTGAACGCCTGTGTACATGTACATGTCAAATAAAGTATACTTTGCAAGGCTGTGCGTTTGACTGTACGCATAAAAATGAAGTATACTTTCTGCTTAAGCCTCATGCTTGCATATGCAGGAAATGCAAATTCACGCCTGTACAGTAGAGGGCTCAGCTCAAAAAAAAAACTTTCAGCTGTGCTGACATTCTGTATCACAGAAGAAAAGGACATAAGAAAGTTTTAACACTCTTACTTCAACAATAAAAACAAACACGAAAAATGATCTAAAGTCAATTTTGCTTGTTGGTGTGGTTGAAGTGGGTCATCGAAGGTCAGCAGCAAAAACATTGGTTAATAAAGTGACAAGTGTCAGTCTATAAATATGAAAACAAAGTAACTTGCGTTACTTATTTGAAAAAGTCACTCAGATATTCTGTTGTAAATTTAAAAGTAATGCATCACTTTACTAGATACTTGACAAAAGTAATCTCATCACATAACTCGCATTACTTGTAATGCGTTACCCCCAACACTAAACACCATTATAGTTGTGCTTTCCCTTTTTAAAGTGTTGACTGTTAGCCAAAAAGTTTGGAATATTAAAACTTATATAGAAATTCACTAATAATGGGGTCTTTAAAGATATAATCATGAATAAGCAAATATTATATTGGATTATAACTGAAATTAGGCCTACTATTCTTTATGAACAGATACAATACATTACCATGTTTATTTTAAATATTTATGGATATCTTTATAATACTTACATGTATAGACTTCAAGTAAAGTATAACCTTAAAGCTATAGGAGGTTATATCCTATAGAGATTATAAATTCAATGGTGATGTTGTTGATTAATTGTTTCCATTGAGAAAGGAAATGCTCCCCATTGTATCTAAATTCCCAGCTCTACTGTGGCCTTGTGTGTGTGTGTGTGTGTGTGTGTGTGTGTGTGTGTGTGTGTGTGTGTGTGTGTGTGTGTGTGTGTCCTTTAAAAGAGTCAGAGTGAGTTAAAGCACAGAAGTGTGATTAAGCGAGAACTGTTTATGGCCTGATTTTTGAACGTGTTTACTGCAAGTGTGTGTAAGCAAAATATACAGCGTGTCAGTAAAAAGAGCAGGAATTATCAGTATTAATTTGTGACTGAAGTCTGCTTTATCAGTTCAACCCGCATTGCCTCTTTATCGGCTGCTAGCCGATCCTGCGGCTTTCCGATGAAGTGAGTGGATTAATGCGGGATTTCAGTGTGGCGGGAAACAGTGGCTCGACAATCTGTGCAGAGTCCCTCAGCGCACACGTGTACGACACAACGGCGTCCTGCACAACATACACACGCACACCCTCCTGTATGCAAACACACGTTCATGGCGGGTTCCCCCTCCCTCTCGTCACACGAACACACACGAGGAATGGTGTAACCAACAGCAACGCGCAGAGCGGGGAGTTGCGAGAGCTTGTCACACTTTTGGTTCTCATGCCCATGGGATGGTTTGTCGTTCTCACGCTCTCTCTCTGAGGAAGATGTTATGCATTTTGACAGGGTTATAAAAATAAATAATGAGCTGTAAGTTTGTTAGAAAAAACGACACCATCTCAGAGGCCCTGTGTAAAGTATTTGTGTGTATGTGTGTGGGTGTGCGCGCGCGTGTGCAAGAGTACTACAGTTTTACAGACTGGCACTACGAAATCTGTTTTTGCAAAATGCATGCTGACTGGTAAGGGTGTGTGCAGTCATATCTTGAGCAGTTATGGATTTTTACAATTTTTTATTTTTATTTTTTTTTTTACAAGTTTTTACAATTGCATCATGCATTTTTGGAGAGAGAGCAATAGTGACAGTCCTGGTTCCCTAGGCAAGATAAGACATGACCAAATGAAACACACACACACACACACACAGACACACACGTTTGTTTTTGTGAATTGTGGGGACATTCCATAGGCATAATGGTTTTTATACTGTACAAACTGTATTTTCTATCGCCCTACACTACTCCTACCCCTAAACCTACCCATCACAGGAAACTGTGCACATTTTTACTTTCTCAAAAAAAAAAACTCATTCTGTATGATTTATAAGCCTTTTGAAAAAATGGGGACACACCCTCTCCTTGTAATACCTATGTCATTATACAAATTTGTGTCCTGATATGTCACAAAAACGCACACACACACAAACTAGGCATTCTCCCAAATGGCACATGTGATGTGTTCCCATTGACTTTCTATTGGCATTACATGAAGTCATGAATACTGGGTCCCATTTCTCATTTTAGGTTTCAGAAATGGGTTTGTGCCCTCCTTATGCAACCTTTATACATACTATTTTTTATTTTATTTTATATTTTATTTTAATTATATTTTTATTTTAGTAGACTAATTTCTTGCCAGGAATAAGGTAAAATCAAAAATAGGTAAATAAGGAGATAAAGGATAGACAGACAGGATAAAAATAATGTCTTTCTTTTCTGGAAAACAATATCTAAATTGGGTTCAACAAACCCAATTTGGGTAAATTGGGTCAACAAACTTCTATACTGTTTTTCAAATGTACCTAAACATCTTATAGCCTATACTTCAAAACATTTTTTTTTTTTTTCACTTTAAATTGGCAGATTTTTTTGTTGTTTTAAACATATAAAACAACAACAAAAATCTGCCAATTTAAAGTGAAAAAAAAAATGTTTTGAAGTGTAGGCTATAAGATGTTTAGGTACATTTGAAAAACAGTATAGAAGTTTGTTGACCCTTTAGAGAACTTTCTGAATAAAATTACTGTCTACTGACAATATAAGCAGTACAGTTTAATAAAATATACGTAAGACTTAAAGGAATGTTGCAGGAGCAGAAAAAAGGAGGTTCTTCATATATTTTTATATATGAATAATTATATAAAATGCATAAAAAATAGCAAATACTCACCCTCATGTCATTCCACACCTGTAAGACCGTTCATCTTCTGAACACAAATTAAGATATTTTTGATGAAATCTGAGAGGTATATGACTCCTCCATAGACAGCAATATAATCAACACTTTCAAGGTCCAGAAAGGTACTAAAGACATCGTTAAAACAGTCGACGTGACTGCAGTGGTTCAACCTTAATGTTATGAAGAGACGAGAATACTTTTTGTGCACAAAAACAAACAAAAATAATGACTTTATTCAACAATATCTTCTCTTCCCTGTCATTATCCTTATGCAGGTGATGCAGTAAACACAGTGAAGACTTCCGTGTTTATGTCCGAATGCCGGCTCAGTATTGGCCAAAGCTGATCACGTGATCACGATACATGCGTGTGATGCTGACGCAGGAGCCGGCCAATAATGAGTTGGCGTTCTGACATAGAACCTGGAAGCGCTGGACGTAAACAATGTATGAGAATGACACAGACGAGAAGATATTGTTGAATAAAGTTAAATAAAGTCAATAAAGTCGACTGTTTTAACGATGTCTTTAGTACCTTTCTGGACCTTGAAAGTGGTGATTATATTGCTGTCTATGGACGGGTCATATACCTCTCAGATTTCATCAAAAATATCTTAATTTGTGTTCTGAAGATGAACGAAGGTCTTACGGGTGTGGAACGACATGAGGGTGAGTAATAAATGACAGAATTTTCATTTTTGGGTGAACTAACACTTTAAAGTCGTGACCAAGCGGAAGTAGTGGAAGATCTTTTCTTCTGTATTGCGATGTACAAGTGAAACAGATTATCAAAAAATAAAAATAAAAAAATAGGTCGGAAATGTATCGGTTGTTGACTGAGCTTTGGGATGTGGGCGTTGCACTCAAAAGTGGAGGCAGATGAACATGAGGGTTGCAGCGACTAAAGGATTGGAGAAGTCTGGAAATAAGTTTTTTTTTACCCGAAGGTCATTTGACTAAACTATTTTTAAGAAATGAAACATATGCATGATAAATTGTTCACAATAAGATCTAACATGCATTACAAAATTAATTAAGTGTGACTAGAGTGCGTTTGCACAATTTATTTATCTTAAACTAAAGTCTTTCACTGTGAACGGCTTTGCAGTCTGAAATGAGTGTGCTTAACCAAGCTGTCTCTCTTGTTTCTGTTTTACGTGTATAGCTGTGGCCCTCTATTTTCATATTAGTTGCTACACACTGCCAGTCTTATACCCTACTATTCCAAACAATAAAACCCGACTCTCTCAGAGCAATTGTAGAGAAATATGTGCTGAATCTGCTGTTGTAAAGTTAGAGTAATTTAAGGGGGAGACTTCTCTAAGAAAGAGAATATTGTGGCCTATTCACTTTCTCTTTCTCTCACAAAACACTACTCTTTCTCTCTATTTCTCTGTCCATTTCCTCCTGTTTATTTCCCCTCTCATTTTGCACAATGGAAACAACGATGTGTTCTTGGAAAATTCACCAACCAAATTTGTAAGGCTTTCAGTGTAGACCCAGACAACAAATATAATGCATCCGGATGCCAGTTCACAAACATTCTGTTGGAAAACACACATATTGAGTTATGGCACAAAATAAGAGTGAAAGAGACAAATAAGTAGGCCTTAAACCTGGCCTAAAAATCTGTTCCATAGGTCAATGAGATTTAGTTATGATAATTCCAAGCTAACAAAAAATATGTTCTAAGAATGGTTTAAAGGAACACTCCACTTTTTTTGAAAATAGGCTCATTTTCCAACTCCCCTAGAGTTGAACAGTTGAGTTTTACCGTTTTCGAATCCATTCAGCCGATCTCCGGGTCTGGCGGTACCACTTTTAGCATAGCTTAGCATAGTTCATTGAATCTGATTAGACCGTTAGCATCTCCTTAAAAAATGACCAAAGATTTTCGATATTTTTCCTATTTAAAACTTGACTCTTCTGTAGTTAAATCGTGTATTAAGACCGACGGAAAATGAAAAGTTGCGTAATATCATTGCGCCTGCTGCACCCATGGTACGGCAGCAAAGTTCCTTGATTATTACGCCGGAATGAGAGTATAGTTCCTAGCCATATCGGCCTAGAAAATCGCAACTTTTCATTTTCCGTCGGTCTTAGTACACGATGTAACTACAGAAGAGTCAAGCTTTAAATAGGAAAAATATTGAAACTCTTTGGTCAGTTTTGAGCGAGATGCTAACGGTCTAATCAGATTCAATAAACTATGCTAAGCTATGCTAAAAGTGGTACCGCCAGACCCGGAGATCGGCTGAATGGATTTGAAAACGGTAAAACTCAACTGTTTAACTCTAGGGGAGTTGGAAAATGAGCCTATTTTCAAAAAAAGTGGAGTGTTCCTTTAACAGTTTAAAAAAGTTTTTTCTTGGTTATGCAAACATTAAGGGAACATTCCATTATAGAATTTTGCAAACATTTTAAGAATGTTTCGGAATGTTCAGAGAACGCTTAAAAAAAAAAAAAAAAAAAAAAAAAAAAAAAAAAAAAAAAAAAAAAAAAAAGACAATGTCCAGCTAAAAGGTTTCAGGAAAAAATGTTCCACAAAGGATTTAGACATTTTTTTGTGCTAACACTTTGTGACCATTACTAAAAACCAGATAACTTTGAAAGAACGTTCTGTTAATGTAACTGCAAGAACGTTTGTTCATAACTTTGAGAGAACCTTGCTGGAATGTTAGCCTTCATTGTTAGCTGGATTGTTCATTTTATATTTTTACTATATTTTATTTTACAAAGTTTTATTTTATTTGTTAATACTATTTGAATTGCTTGTGGTGTTGTATTATTGCAGTTATTATTTTTCAAGCAATATAAAAACATGAAATTGAGACTTTGATGAGTTTTAGTTTTAATAAATATTACATTCATATAGACCAAAATATTGCAGAATTAGTTTCTGGCAAATGATGTCCATATTCCCTAGAAACTGTGTAAACATCATGAATTTACTTTGGACTAAAGAGACAAACAGTGAAGGGACTTCGCCGCCATCTTTCAGAAGTCCACCACACACACCACTGCTACTGTACATCCAGTATTCCCATTAAAACAGAAATGCTAGTTTTCCTTGAGTGGCTCTGTCCCTTTGGAGAGTTTCATGTCTATGAAAGGATCTCATCAAGTTTTTAACAGCAGGCTCCCAGTCAAACAGTCATGCTTTGCGCCCCTCTGAGACTAGCATGATAAGATTTTAATTGTTTTCCTCACTAGTGTATGCCAAGATTTATTAATGGCAAATTAATAGACATGTTCATAAACAACCGATCAAAGATAGCACAGCATTTGATGCTTTTGTGCTTGAGTAACACAGAGATAGCTATATCAGGGCTTTTAAAAGAATATTCCTGGTTTCAGTATATGTTAAGCTCATTTGACAGCATTTGTGGCTTTTCTTTAAAGGGGTCATGAATTGAGAAATCAACTTTGCCTTGAGCTTTTCATATATAAGAGGTCATCCTACTAAGAATATCCTGTAAGTTTCAGAACTGAAAACTTCCTTGTTAGTCCAATAAAAGTTTTTATTGACACCAGGCCCAGCGAACGACTCGTCCCGGAATGGAATCTATAAATAGGTGAAACTCCGCCTCTGCAGAAGAAATCAACGCCTACTTCATCATTGCAACATTAGCCCCGCCCACTGGCATGTTAGTGAGATGACAAGGAGAGAAGAGCGATACAGGACTAAAAATAACATTACCTTTCAAAGGATCCTAATGCTAGGAATATGGTTATTTATTTTCAGCAATGTGAATGTCTCAGTTGAGCATTATTTATTTGTATTCGGTACATTTCACTGTGGATTCTTTGGTAAATCAATCACATTTCGGCGCAGGCTTTGCAAACAGACTTTTACGATATGGACTCGACAGTAATGCAACAACATGTCAGTAACTGTGTTAATTCTAATGCCTGATCTGATATTAATGATTCATGTACAGTCAGATGTTCTTTGTCTATGTGTCAGTAAATCAAACCAGTGACTAAACGCTCAACTTCACGTTGTTTCTCTTAGTAGGATGAAAATAATCTGTTATTTAAATGGTGATCAAAGAATCAAACAGCTGTCAATCAAACAGCGCAAGTTTATCAGTGACTATCAGTTCTGGACTCGCACCAAAACTCCTGTTTTATTCAACAAATCTTTTAGTTACGTCGCGTTTGCACTGTTAGTTACGATGAAAGCATTCGTTAGTGTGCAGAAATTGAGTTTTAATGATGAGATCACTGCTTTCATGCGCTCAACAACATGTCTGATCGGCTACAATGTTCATCACTGCAACCTTTCCCGATCTAAATAAAATGCAATAGATCTAAATGTAATGCTATAATCAATACTTTTTACGATTAGTTAACCTTGAGAACTGTAATAGTAAAAACATGCTAAAAGAGAGGGTAATACGTAGCTATTTCATATGCAAAGATGTCAGCCAATCACAGCAGTGGGCGTTTACACTGAAGTTTCACAGCAGACACGCCTCTTAAAACAGAGTGTTCAAATCAGAGGGCTAAAATCAGGAATCAGGGTAGGAAAAATGCATTTTATTTCGAAATTATGACAATGTTTGATGTAAAAAGCATACTAACTTTATAAGTGCACCCAAGGAAACATTATAAAACAATAAAACAATGCAGTTCATGACCCCTTTAATATATAGTTTCAATGAGGCACTTACAATGGAAGTCGGTCGGCCTATGCGTAAATGTTAAAATACTCACTGTTTCAAAAGTATAGCTGCAAGACATAAACAATATGTACAGTGTGTTAACATGATTTTAGTTTGGAAAAATTACTTAAAGGGATAGTTCACCGAAAAATGAAAATTTTGTCATTACTTACTCACCCTCAAGTTGTTCCAAACCTGTATGAGTTTCTTTCTTCTGCTGAACACAAAAGAAGATACAAAATAAGGCAAAAGAAGATACAAAATAAGGCTATTTTAAATAATGTTGATATCACCCAACGCATAGTTTTTTCCCTACTATGGAAGTCAATCGGTGCCGTCAACTGTCTGGTTACCAACATTCTTCAAAATATCTTCTTTTTTGTTCAACAGAAGAAAGAAATTCATATAGGTTTGGAACAACTTGAGGGTTTTTCAAAAAAATTTCATTTTTGGGTGAACTATCTCTTTGAATCTTTAAAATCTTTTATTTCCATTACAAGTGCCTCATCGTAACCTTGATCTTTGAAAGAAAATAATTATTTTGTGGTAATCAACATAATGCCACAAATTCTGTCGACTGAGCTTAGGTTATATTGTAACATTCCTTCAAGTTTAAGATCCAAACTTTAAGAAAATACAGCAGATGATTTGAAATGTGAAACTGGCATACGTTTGTGTGCTTTGTTTCCAACCATCCAAAGATTTGCAGTGACACAAGTTTCATAGTCACCTTTTAAATTGGAGTGCGGCAGAATGCTTTTAAGCAAATCCTGTCATCTCCTAGCAACTGATTTTACCGTCTGTATCGGAGTCGAACAGGCTATATAAACAAATTTCCGGAGTACAGAGGTACTCTGACAGACGCTCTTTCTTAATGAATTTAGAGAGGTGCTTCGGGCCCTCGACAAGCCCTTTGTTGATGATGTCATTGTTCTCTTCATCTTGTAGTGCACACATCACACTATTACTGAATGAAGGTTGTACAAACACACACACCTATAGACAGTCAACATGCACTCATGGCCTCCGGTAATTGACTGGAGAAGACTGCAGCGGCGTACACGCGGCACACATGCTGATTAAAACGCTCTCTAATTAGCCAAAGTAGATCTTCTGCTAAACCGCATCCTGGCCAAAGCATCTTCTGAAGATGCATGGACGTGTGTGGGTATTTGCAGGCAGACGAATGAGATAACGCACAGTCATAATCAACACATCACAGCTGTTAAACATTTGCCCATATCGAAGGATGGATTATCTGTATCATCTCACCATTCGGTGCTTTTCAAAGCAAATGATGGCAATTTGTGTTCAGCACTCTTGATTTCCTTCTGGCTTCTCAGCTGTTAAGTATATGGTCTAAGAAGCTGTAATGGATTGAAGCTGGCTTGACAGTTACGGTGCATGAGCGTACGGTGAGGTAAACACAGCACTTGGGAGCAGAACAATCAGCTTTTAGCTAGTCTGACCACAGACCGCAAGATGACCACCTGATGCATGTTGCACTTAAAATCTTTTTGTAGCAAGAAAAGGGATATTTTACTAGCACTAACACTACATGCTCTGCTTTGCTTTCAGTTATGCCTGATTCCAGATTTATCCATTCATAAACATCACATTAAAAAGTGAACTGTGGTTTGTCATGTTTCATGTCAGTCCAAAGCTCAAGTTCGAAACACTCTTGAGTCCCCCAAAGTGAGTAATTTACCGTTCAAAAGTTTGGGGTCATTAAAGTGACATTAAAGACTCAATGTTGCAAAAGATTTATGTTTCAAATAAATGCTTTTCTTTTGAACTTTCGACTCATAAAAGAATCCTGACATTTTTATGAAGCAGCACAACTGTTTTTAACTTTGATAATAAGAAATCAGCACAAAATCAGCATATTAGAATGATTTCTGAAGGATCATGTGCCACTGAAGACTGGAGTAGTGACTAATTAGAAAATCTCAAAATGAATATCCATTTTACCAACCACAATAATTTTGTGATGTCTTAATTCACTTGCAGCCAGTGGAATCATCAAATTTGCTTTTTTCTTTTTATGGGAGAAGAGTATTTAAATTAATCATGCAAGGTTTTTTATTAAAGTTTGCGCTCGTCCATGTACTGGTATTTGTATGGAAGCCCGTTTCCGCCACATTTGAGTAAACACTATGATTCTTTAAGTCATAATAATGAGAAACTTTCTCAAAATTATGACGTAGTATCTCATTATATTGAGATTTCTCATTATTATGAGATGTTAAATCATTATTTCGAGAAAGTTTCTCATTATTATATGTTAAGTCATTATAACAAGAACGTTTCTCATTATTACGAGATACCAAGTCATTATTACGAGAAAGTTTCTTGTTATTACGAGATATTAAGTCATTATTACGAGAAAGTTTCTCATTATTATGAGATGTTAAGTCATTATTACGAGAAAGTTTCTCATTTTTACGAGAAAGTTTCTTGTTATTATGAGATGTTAAGTCATTATTACGAGAAAGTTTCTCATTATTACGAGATATTAAGTCATTATTACCAGAAAGTTTCTCATTATGAGAAATTAAGTCAATATTACGAGAACGTTTCTCATTATTATGAGATGTTGTCATTATTACGAGAAAGTTTCTCATTATTATGAGATGTTAAGTCATTATTACGAGAAAGTTTCTCATTTTTACGAGAAAGTTTCTTGTTATTATGAGATGTTAAGTCATTATTACGAGAAAGTTTCTCATTATTACGAGATATTAAGTCATTATTACCAGAAAGTTTCTCATTATGAGAAATTAAGTCAATATTACGAGAACGTTTCTCATTATTATGAGATGTTGTCATTATTACGAGAAAGTTTATCATTATTACGAGAAAGTTTCTTATTATTATAAGAAACAAAGTCATTATATGAGAAAGTTTCTCGTTATTATGAGATGTTAAGTCATTACGAGAAAGTTTCTTGTTATTACAAGATATTAAGTCATTATTACGAGAAAGTTTCTCATTATTATGAGATGTTAAGTCATTATTACGAGAAAGTTTCTCATTTTTACGAGAAAGTTTCTCGTTATTATGAGATATTAAGTCATTATTACGAGAAAGTTTCTCATTATTACGAGAAAGTTTCTCATTATTATGAGATGTTAAGTCATTATTACGAGAAAGTTTCTCATTTTTACGAGAAAGTTTCTTGTTATTATGAGATATTAAGTCATTATTACCAGAAAGTTTCTCATTATGAGAAATTAAGTCAATATTACGAGAACGTTTCTCATTATTATGAGATGTTGTCATTATTATGAGAAAGTTTGTCATTATTATGATATATTAAGTCATTATTACGAGAAAGTTTATCATTATTACGAGAAAGTTTCTTATTATTATGAGAAACAAAGTCATTATACGAGAAAGTTTCTCGTTATTATGAGATGTTAAGTCATTATTACGAGAAAGTTTATCATTATTAACTCATTAAAATGAGATAGCTTCTCATTATTATGACATACTAAGTCATTATTATTTATGAGAAACTTTCTCAGTATAATGAGATACTAAGTCATTTTGGAATTGCACTCTCACGCTAATTTGCCCTGTTTAGTAAATCTGGCCCATAGTCTCTTGACATTTCATAAGTATTTTACGATTTAGTGAATTGGGTGCGAATCCGTATGATTTGTACACTCTTATTTGTATGTTTTTGTACGATCTGCTCACACTCCTCTTCTGAGGGTTAAGTTTAGGGGTGGCCCTTCATTTTAACAACAAAACGGCACACTCGTACAATACTGACAAATCTAGTTGGATTATTTGAATATTTGTGACATTTTAAGATGTTGTGTGGATGACAAGACTGTTTGTGTAGTTCCTTCATAAGTATAAATGAAATAAATGACAACAATGCCTTTTTTGTTTGAATCATAGATGGCATTACAGAACCTTTATTTTTAAGAGAGAGATTCTTGGACAGAATAAGCATGAAAAGCACACCAGACTTTATTCCAAAAGTCAGAATTCTGCTTCTGCTTCTAAATCCATATGGGTCAGAAGTTTAAGCCTTAGCCTGAAAGGGAAATGTGTCATATGGATGTCCATTAGCACCACTTGGGATTTAGCATTACTGATGTATCATCCAATCACGCTGCCCAGCTTCTGCCACGTTTGGAAAATGGGCCTTTATTTGAAGCCTTCCCTCCTTATTAGTGCTGATTCCTGACAGATTTAAAAGAAGCGAATCTGTTTAATGGGCATCTAAAAAAAGCAGTTGCCAACCGTGTGGAAATCGATGAGTTAATGACTGATGTTGCGGCTATATTACAGCGCAAATTCACTGTAACTGCCTGTCTCGTAGCTTTAAATTAATGGACATCTCAGCGCCGTGATGGGCTCTTCACTTTCATGAGGACGTACAATCACACACCGACATACATAATCAATGACGTTCCCTCGTTCCAAGAGTGACAGGCTGAAGGAGAGAGACTTATTCAACTATGCCGTCCGTGTGGTGAAAATTGGAGCGAGCGGGGCTGAAGTGAGGATTTTTGGAGTTAATTAAAAAGTCAGAGCGTAATCTTAATTTATGACTTATCTGAAGGCAGGGAGAAGGGGCAAGGGAGACGAGAGGGGTGAGAGAAAGAGGAGTAGACGTTTGATCTTCCTATTAGAAGTTAAAAGTGAGGCCTGTTGGGCGATTTCGCATGAATTCATTTTGGTTCTGCGGGTTATCGGCGGGAAACGATAGCCCTCTCAAACCTTCACGCGCACGTCTCTCTCCGCCTGAAAGCTGTTCTCAAAGAGGGGATAAGAATATTACGATGTTTAGGAGATGCCAAAGACAGAGAGAGCAAGAGAGAGAACGAGAAACAAGGAGAAAAAGTGGGAAGCCTGAGGCTTTGATCAGTGGAGGGAGAGTGACAGAGATTTAAAGGCAGCTGTTTTGTTGTCATCTTAATGCTGCTGGGAGGAATGATACAACGGCCTCACATCAGCTCAGGCGCACCATTGATCTGCTGAATGTCATTGCGACAGCTCAACCCGGCAAAATACTGGCTTAGACCGAGCCTGAGCATCAAAAGCCTGTCAAAGTAAGCGGGAGACGGGGCCGCATCAGCCCTTTGACACTCTCCCGCTCGGTCCAAGCTTCATTTGCACTGCTCATTTGTGCCCGACTCAAAACCAAAGGCTTATTTACAGCTTTCGCAGATTGCTTCTCGCTCTTTGATTGGTGTCTTCGTCAATCGTGGCTGAAAACCAGAACTTTTTTTCCCTATCGGAGCCATTAAAGAATGAAAAGTTAGCTGTCGGTCGCAGCTAACAGCTAAACGGATCAAAGCTGATGGAAACACCTGAGGGAAAAAGCACTAATGTGCTAGGACCCCTACCCACCCACTTGGAGACAGATGTATGAGCCTTTACAAATGTCATACGGGACTTAAAGTGAATGCAGTAGCGTCTCATTACGGAGGTGGAGCTCCATTTCCAGCTGGTTGTAGGATGTTTATGGAGCCGCTCACATGGCCATCAGCACTTAATACGAGAACCTGCTACATAATGGCCGATGTTTGTCAGCTCACTCAGCATACTGTACCCTTTACAGTGAAGAATATTGTGTTTTTACAGTGAAGTGTAATGTGCGTAGCATTACTGGTTCTGCTTTGATGGCTTTAATGAGGAGTTTGATATGTGTGTTGTGTTAGCATATGTTAGCATGTCCTGAGAGATCTGCTTGTGCTTATTCTACATTATACTCGTTTTGAATTAACTGTGGAGACATGCTATATTTGTACCATATTGGTTATCAGCTGATTTTGTTTTTAATTTATCGGTATTGGTCAATATTGTATATTGCGCACATTCATTTCCCCTATTTTTACATTTTACGTCATCTAATGCTAAAAGTTAATCTTTAAAAATGTATCATTTAATAACACTTAATCTTTACGAAATCTTAAAAAATAATAATCAAATTTACAACAATCAATTTTAGTTTTTAGCATTTTTTTTCTTCATTTATTCAGACAAAATAGTATACAATCTTCATTGATATTTACCGGTTATTGGCCACAACATTAAAATAATTATCGGTTTATCAGTAGCAGGCCAAACATTTTATATTGGTGCTGGTAATTATATAGATTACCAATCTACTCGTCCCTTAGTTTAAAAATAAATAAATAAATATAATAAATAAATTTGTAACTAAAGCACTTAAAGGGGTGGTATAATGCCACTTTTACAAGATGTAAAATAAGTCTCTGATGTCCCCAGAGTGCATATGTGAAGTTTTAGCTCAAAATACCCCACAGATCATTTTTTATAGCATGGTAAATTTGTCACTTCTTGAGGGTGAGCAAAAACGCTCCGTTTTTGTGTGTGTCCCTTTAAATGCAAATGAGCTGCTGCTCTCAAAAGGGGGCGGAGTTTCAGGAGCTCGTGTTAGCACTTAGCAGCGCCTCACATTACCTCAAGCAGACAGAGATTGCATATTATAGGGAGATGAGAGGGTCTGTATCTCTTACCATTGGAGAAAGCGTAACGGCTAACTCTCAGCCTATTGTGTAATGGCAGTGACATCAGTGCCCGCCATTCAAAACTCCTTCCCTGCGTACCGCCTATGCGTACCGCCAGAGCCGGAGCGTTAGCATTAGCCGTTACGCTTTTTTGGCTAAAGGTTGCAGGCTTGCCTTCTAGTGGCTTTGAAGCAGGCGCACTGAAAATGTCAGAAACTGTTCAGCCTTTTATGTTCAAAACGGAGTCGTATAATGATGGAAAGACTCAAGAAGAAGTGACAACATGTAATTCAAAAGGCCCCTTCTGAACGGTTAGTTGATGAATTTTATGTAGCTGATGTGGAGTTAACTATCTTAAAGTCATTGATTAGCATATTCTGTCATGATAATCTATAAATCGCTAATGTGGGAACTGTTGATGCCTACAGAGCCAGAGAATATATGCTGCATGAAGATAGAACAGGTATAATTTAATATAATTATACTAGGTTGAGCAAAAACGCGCTGTTTCAGTGTGTGCCCTTTAAATGCAAATGAGCTGCTGCGCTCGGCCTAAGAGGGCGGAGCTTCAAGAGCTGATTCTCTGGTGTCAGGATTCAGTCAGGACGCACTATAATGTCAGAAACTGCGAATATATGCTGCATGGAGATAGAACAGGTATAGTTTAGTTCAATTACGGTTATAACTTATGTTGTCTTCTTGTTTTTATCCACTATATTACTACAAGCCTGTTGTACCGGACCCCGTTCGACTTTACTGATGAGTTTTATGACGTTTATTGTACTTCACACAAAAGATGAAGCGTCCGTTTTCACTCTAGAAAATCACTGTAAGAGCTTAATAAAACAGTGCAAGTGTGCATTAAAATATTATCCATAAACTCTCTCTCTCTCCCTTGCATTATCATCAACATACACAGCAAATTACACAGAAACACTCATTACAACTAACAGTGAACAAATATATAAAGACCTTATGCCTTTTCGGGTGGTGCTTAATAAACTGGTAAACTTTATATCCGTAAATCAACTCCGATGAACTGTAATAAAGTGCTCTCACCTTCATTACTGCCGTATCCAGTATCACTCTGGAGACTGTAATCTGGATCATGAACAGCTTACTGATCTATCCTTGAGTAACAAATTTTTAGCACAACCTCTGTTTTGTATTGTCCCTTTGTATTGACATTCGTTCACAAAGCAGTCCGGTGTGAAATGATTCGCACAGACATAAATGAATTTCAGTAGAGTTGAGGGAGCATTTTCTTCGAAAACAAAATGAATCCACCTCGTCTTCAGCGGCTCAGATTTAGGGAGTAAATAGAGAGAGCTATGTGGATAATCCATCCAGCTACAGAACACCTAAAACGCTTGAGATACGTTCTCGTCAGTGCAGCAATGGCGGACTATACAACCTGCTGTGAACTCGCTCAGGGCGGTTCTATGTTAAAACGGCAGTGTCTGTCAACACTCGTGGGCGGGGCCTGTGGCTAAAGTGACGTCACATTGCCAGGGATCTGGAAACGGCTTGTTCTGAGACACTGCTTATGATTTATGGGGATTAAAAAAAAAAGGAGAGGTTGAACTTTTATCATTATAGGGTGGTTGTGTGTACACACACTGTCAACACACATTTATAGCCAAACACCCTTTAATACACGCTACAGCGAGTTTAAATGCATTTCCTTTAGCATAACCGTTTATTGATCAATTTTCACACAGCAAGCTCCAAGAATGAACATGGATGGAAACTTTGTCTACAGTAAAATAAGTAAGCATAAATTTAACTAGTGTGGATAAAGGATGCAAAAACATGGCAGATCGATTCAAACTGTAAACTGCCTAAACTTCGACAGGGTTAGGAATAAAGCGAACACCGGCAACAACAAAACAGGACAATCACACGCACAAAATATGTCAGAAAGGGTGTTCGTGTGCTATTTTTAACTAGGAAACTCGTTTACAATAATTCCAATAGCACGTGAGAATTTCCAGATTGTCACTGGTTGTGGGCAGGGCTTCTCTCTATGATGACTCTTCTCATTTGAAGAGACTGCTTCTGATTTATGGGAATTATTTAAAAAAAAAAAAAAAAAAGAGTAGATTTTATCATTATAGGCTGGTTGTTTACACACTGTGGACACACATTGGTGTACAAACACCTTATAAAAGTGCATTTTGCATAATAGGTCCCCTTTAAATTTGTCTAAATCATGTATTTTTCATGCTAACTTGCCTTCCCTATACTCCCATTATAAATTCCTTATTGTACCACAATTTTTATTAGTTAAGGAGTGAGCCATTTTCAGTCATCTCAATCATTTTCTGCGATACCTGACTTCACAAATGCTGTTAATTGAGCTTAACTTGATGAACACAGAACATTGTTTAAAGATTTCAGCAGTTTGAGATTGGCTTTATGAGAACTGACTGACACTGTTATGTAACACTTCTATATAATTTGCGAAGACAGGGACAATGCAAATTACGCACAAAGTGACGAGGTGAGAGAAAAGTGAAGAGCAACAACATTATCTCAAATAAGCAAACAACATTCCTGACTATTTCCTCTCATCATCGAAATTAACAGTAAATTATAAGCTCTTTCTTTGTGTAATATATATTTCTTTCAAAAACACAACCAGGCAGTCATTTGAATGAGGGCCAGAGGTAAATGACTGTATAGTTTTGTATTCTAGGTCATGCAGGGTTGTGTCTGGATTGCTAATTGCTTCATTTACTGTCTGCCTGCATCTGTATGGGCTGTATTTAAAAGAACGACGCACTAGAGAAGTCAGCACTGGTAGAGATGAGTGCAGCTCCATACAGATGAGTTAGTCTACATCAGTCATTGAGTCACATGTCCTCCGAGAACAATAGCCACCACAATTATATGATTTTAACCATTAGTTTGGAAGATACAGGTTTTTCAGAGCTTGTTCCAATAACTGTAATTAAAAACTGAATGCCTATGTTTAGAGAAGGACAATTTGGTGCTTTTGAAATGGTTCCAGAAACATGTTTGCATTGTATTTTAAAGGATGTACAACATTTTCTAGCAGTGAGTGGCAAGAGGACTTTGACATAATCTTCAACTTAATGGCAGCATAAAAAACTAAGTTTTTTTGGGCTCAGTAGAAGTGGACCTACAGAGCGTCTGTCAAGGTTTTAAATGTAGACAGTTTTATAGTTTTGTGAGGTATTGTGCATACTGTCACCAAACCTCCCATATTCCCATGATTCACACCCAAACCACATTCCAAAGGGCACATATGTACACATTTCAAAATATTATAGCTTCAGGCAGGACACAAGTGCATCAATCATCAAACATATATGAGGCCAAATAAAAATCAATACATTTTTCTCAGCTGTATTTAAAGGTAATTTTATTAAAAGTAAATCTATTAAATTTTAAAAAGTAAAGAATAGTAATAAAAATAAATTACTTGTATTTGCTAAATGCACATGACCAAATACATCATTTTGTTTGATCCCCACTCATTTATTTTGCTCAACTCAATTTTATGTAAGAATAAATAAAAGTTTTCAGTCTTCAGAAATCCAATAAATGAAACTGCACTGCATTAGTCACTCAAATAATAAATCATCGGTCTCGGATGAGAATTCTTCATAATGCTTTACATTTCGTCATTTGGGTTGAATCATCGGTGGATCAAACAGTTCAAGTGTCATAAAAACCAAATCAAATGTTTGTATTCTATAATTTAGAACATTTAGTTCTCCAAGCAGTCTCAGTCACAGGTTTTCCCCACCGGCATTTGTTTTCATGTTCCATTTTAATAAAATCACAGAACTCTTCTGGAATATTTAAATACATTATCAACCATGAATTATGAAAGTTGCTAATAAAACATTTATAATAATTGGTGATGAAAAGAAATATTTTCTTTGCATTCTCAACACGGTTAACAAGCTATACAGAGTGTACTCGTACTGTGTGCTTAGATGTTTGTTCCCAAAGACTGAAAATAAAACTTACAGTACTAATTACTTGATAAACCAAGTGCTAACTGAATTCCTGGAGTTGTTGCTGCGAACTAAGGTGATAATTCTAAAAATGGTGTTGCAACAGAAAAAATTCTCACAAAGTTTTTCCTCTAAAACACTTATTTACTTTGACTTTGCTTAGTTTGTTTTCTGGTCTTTCTTGGTTGATATGATGACAATTAACCTTTATTGTCATCCTAGCAGATTAGGCTAGACTAGTGCACTGATCTATTCACACAGTTGAAAATATTTTGTTTTGCTCATATTTTTCGCATATTTTTTGTGCAACCCAGGTTCATTGGAAAAATGCACATGTGGAGATGTTTCAGAAAAATTATATCGTGTTGCTCCTTGCGTGTTTTATAACACCTTCAAAAGGAAATGTCCAGTGAGTCGTGCTAAAAGTGTATCCAGTTTTATCCAAAATAGCTGAACATGTATCTGGCAGTGTTTTATTATGCTGGTTGTTGTATGAAATGTATGGAAATGTCCGGTGAGTGGCGCTAAAAGGTAAATGATGTATTGCGTTTGTAACGTACCACTTACATTAAACTCTACCCTAAACCTAACCGTTAGCGTTAACAAAAGCAAACGCGACTTAAAAATACATTTGCTGAAGCAACCATGGCATTTTAACTTGCTTTTTCAAATCATTTACCGTGCAATGCTGTATCAGGTGAGCTACCGAGCAAGTTTACCATGTCAGAAAAGGAGCTGATTATGTGATGCAAAAGTCAAAATGTATTAGCTTCCGCAAGAAGTTTGTTCTCACGTGTCAATCAGGTTCAGTTGAGCTTCTGTTTATGTTCGCTGATCAATGTTTATACGTGAATAAAAGCCTAAATTCAATTTGTTCATCATATAAAGCGATCAAGTCTCTTCAAAAAATTTGGACTAAACCGCTCAATTCATATGGATTAGTTTTACAATCTCTTTATGAATGTTTTGAAGCGTCAAAGTGGTAGTTTCTGGAGGGACAGAAAGCTCTCAGATTTCATTGAAAATATCTTCATTTGTGTTCCGAAGATGAACGAAAGTCTTACAGGCTTGAAATGACATGAGGGTGAGTAATAATGACAGAATTTTTTTTTTATTTTTGGGTGAACTATTCCTTTAAGGTGGTCTCAGCCTAAAAAGTGTTAAAAAAACAAACAAAAAAACTCTAAAATCAGCCAAAAGACCATTCTTACAAGGCTAAAACCAGTAAACCAACTCGCTGATTTAAGATTTTTTTTTCAATTCAATTCAGTTCACATTTATTAGTATAGCGCTTTTCACAATACATATCATGTCAAAGCTGCTTTACAGAAAATGCATGTCAACATTACAATTTAGAGTAATCTGTTATCAGAGGTGACTGTGTCCAAATTATGTCATTTCAATACAAATCACGCAGTTAACTCATTTAAACAATATTAATTTAAGGCAGAAACAATGGGCTCATTGAAGTAATGAATACAAGTTCATTGATTAGGATAGCAAAATTTTGCATTGGTGTATGTTGATCCAGAGTTTGGGTCATCTGAAGTCCTCGCAGAGTTTGGGGTCATCTCTTTACAGGTGTTGAGGCATCTGAAGTCTTCATAAGAGGCTGGATCCAAACTAGAGCTGATGTACTCTCTAGTCACCTCGGGATGGGCATCCTGAGATAAAACAAAAAACCAAATGCAAAATAAATAGTGTAGCTGCTGTTCATAACATTAAGCAAAGATAGTAATGTGCATTTGATCAGATATAACTGGAATACAAGGTTATGAGATGCATTACGTGAATGCTTGGCAAAAGAGATGCATCTTTAATCTAGATTTAAACTGGGAGATTGAGTCTGAACCCCAAACATTATCAGGAAGACTATTCCAGAGTTAAGAGCCAAATGTGAAAACGCTCTCCCTCCTTTAGTGGACTTAGATATACTAGCAGTACCAGAAGCCCAGAGTTTTGTGATCTTAAAGAGCGTGAAGGACTGTAGGGTGATAGAAGACCATTTAGGGCCTAATAGGTCAGTAGCAATACTTTATAACTGATACGGGTAACCAGTTTAGAGATGACAAAATTGGTGTTATATGATCATATTTTCTTGACCTAGTAAGAACTCTAGCAGCTGCATTTTGGACTAATTGTAGCTTGTTTATTGAGGATGCAGGACAACCAGCTAGTAATGCATTACAGTAATCTAGTCTAGACATCATGAATGCATGAACTAACTTTTGATTTTCAAAAGACAAGTTGCTGTTTAATATAACACCCAGGTCTTTAACTGTAGAGGATGAAGTAACAGTACATCTTTCTAAATGCAAATTGTATTCTAAGAGATTCTGTGTACAGGTTTTTGGTTCAATAAGTAATACCTCAGTCTTATCTGAATTTAACAGAAGAAAATTACAGGTCATCCAATATGTTATATCTTTAACACACTCTGTCAACTTGGATAATTTAGAGATTTCATCTGATAGCAGTATCATTGGCATAACAGTGCAAACTAATACCATGTTTTCTTGTAATATTACCAAGTGGCAGCATGTATATTGAAAATAGCAGAGGGCCTAACACAGAGCCTTGAGGCACTCCACAATTTACTGACGTTATCTTAGATTTTTCCCTGTTTAAATAGACAAAATGGTGACCGTCTGATCCGATCTAAACCACCTTAATGCCTGTCCCTGAATACCAGTGTAATTTTGTAGTTGATCTAAGAGTATTTTATGATCTATAGTGTCGAACGCAGCACTAAGATCAAGTAAAGCTAGTATTGAGATACAGCCTTGGTCAGAAACTAGAAGTAAGTCAGTTTCTGTGCTATGATGGGGCCTGAATCCAGAGTGAATTTTTTCATAGATATCAGAAGGAACACAATTAAGCCAACTTTTTCTAGTATTTTAGACATAAAAGGAAGATTTGAAATGGGTCTGTAATTTGCTAATTCGTTTAGCAGCGTTTTGGGCATTTATCAGCTGGTCATGCTGGAAGATGATCAGGCTGACCAGCTAAACCTAAACATCTGTGTGACCAGGCCACCAGCGTAAACCAGCTAATCCAGCAAACCCCCTCAGGCTAGTTTCAGCAAATCTTTTCAAGCAGGTTGTGAAATCAGTACAGGAACATTATGCATCACATCTCAAATCCTAGAGAAGATATACACAAGAGAAGAGGAACCGAAAGGAAGACGCAAGGAGAAAGAGAGCGGTGTTTTTCTCACACACTCTGATGGGAGCAAAGCGCCAGTGATTTAGGACATTTTGACCAGTTCGGAGCAGTACAAAGTGCAGCATGGCTTTGAGATCACAAGACATCAGCCGAACCTCACTTCAGTCCACACAATACATAAATAAGTGAAAGGCCAGCATAAGAGATGAGTGCACGCAACCTCAGGCTACTTCAAAGAGACGAAAAAATAGAGAGCAGAGATGAAAAAGAGCTTTCCAGACGTGTGACTCTGTTAGTACGCTGGTACACTGCCCACACACTGACCCTGAAGCTTAGAAAGACCTGAACACACTCATGCACACACATCCTGATGCAAACACAGGCGTATTTGCATGCAGCCAAGTTCACACACATGCACACTCTGATACATATTCATTACGATGCTTCCTTCCGCTTTCACATCCACGTGGCGGCAGCTGGATGACCTTTTGCTCCCATGACACATACTATCCAGCGTACATCATGTGACATCATGTGGATAGAGCTGGAGGAAGAGCAGATGAATCAGTTAGAGGGAAAGAAAAACACAGAAATTCTGAATCTGTGATTTGAACGAAAGCCGAACCGTTGCTTTCTGAAAACACAAGGTTGCATTATTGCCGATATAGATTGGTCGAGTTCCTGTGTGTAAGGCTCAGGTGCTCATATTACTGACCCGCTCAGTGTTCAGAGAACAGGATGATTTCCTCTGGGTTCCTCAACAAACAGGCTTCATTATTAGTTTCTCACTCCAGTGTTGCCCAATAAATTCCTCACTATCGTTCACAGTGTCAGCGGATATTTGTAGAAATTCCAACATTCCCAAAGCAGTTGAAGTTGGAGAAACGGGCAGCGATTGAAACTCTCAGACTACCACAACAACTACCTGTCAGCTTTTGGTATTAGAAACATTTCTATATGTGGCCCTGGACCACAAAACCAGTCATAAGGGTCAATTTTTGATGTATGGTTTGTTAGGATAGGACAATATTTGGCCGAGATACAAGAAAATCTGGAATCTGAGGGTGCAAAAAAAATCTACAGGTGCTGGTCATATAATTAGAATATCATCAAAAAGTTGATTTATTTCACTAATTCCATTCAAAAAGTGAAACTTGTATATTATATTCATTCATTACACACAGACTGATATATTTCAAATGTTTATTTCTTTTAATTTTGATTATGATTATAATAATGATTATAACTGACAACTAAGGAAAATCCCAAATTCAGTATCTCAGAAAATTAGAATATTACTTAAGACCAATACAAAGAAAGGATTTTTAGAAATCTTGGCCAACTGAAAAGTATGAACATGAAAAGTATGAGCATGTACAGCACTCAATACTTAGTTGGGGCTCCTTTTGCCTGAATTACTGCAGCAATGCGGCGTGGCATGGAGTCGATCAGTCTGTGGCACTGCTCAGGTGTTATAAGAGCCCAGGTTG
The DNA here is from genome assembly GCA_039654765.1 of Mylopharyngodon piceus. NCBI lineage: Eukaryota > Metazoa > Chordata > Actinopteri > Cypriniformes > Xenocyprididae > Mylopharyngodon > Mylopharyngodon piceus. The sequence goes on from CM077456.1 coordinate 30,181,852, forward strand.
CTCTGATAGTGGCCTTCAGCTCTTCTGCATTGTTGGGTCTGGCATATCGCATCTTCCTCTTCACAATACCCCATAGATTTTCTATGGGGTTAAGGTCAGGCGAGTTTGCTGGCCAATTAAGAACAGGGATACCATGGTCCTTAAACCAGGTACTGGTAGCTTTGGCACTGTGTGCAGGTGCCAAGTCCTGTTGGAAAATGAAATCTGCATCTCCATAAAGTGGATCAGCAGCCTTAAGCATGAAGTGCTCTAAAACTTCCTGGTATACGGCTGCGTTGACCTTGAACCTCAGAAAACACAGTGGACCAACACCAGCAGATGACATGGCACCCCAAACCATCACTGACTGTGGAAACTTTACACTGGACCTCAAGCAACGTGGATTGTGTGCCTCTCCTCTCTTCCTCCAGACTCTGGGACCCTGATTTCCAAAGGAAATGCAAAATTTACTTTCATCAGAGAACATAACTTTGGACCACTCAGCAGCAGTCCAGTCCTTTTTGTCTTTAGCCCAGGCGAGACACTTCTGACGCTGTCTGTTGTTCAAGAGTGGCATGACACAAGGAATGCGACAGCTGAAACCCATGTCTTGGATACGTCTGTGCGTAGTGGTTCTTGAAGCACTGACTCCAGCTGCAGTCCACTCTTTGTGAATCTCCCCCATATTTTTGAATGGGTTTTGTTTCACAATCCTCTCCAGGGTGCGGTTATCCCTATTGCTTGTACACTTTTTTCTACCACATCTTTTCCTTCCCTTCGCCTCTCTATTAATGTGCTTGGACACAGAGCTCTGTGAACAGCCAGCCTCTTTTGCAATGACCTTTTGTGTCTTGCCCTCCTTGTGCAAGGTGTCAGTGGTCGTCTTTTGGACAACTGTCAAGTCAGCAGTCTTCCCCATGATTGTGTAGCCTACAGAACTAGACTGAGAGACCATTTAAAGGCCTTTGCAGGTGTTTTGAGTTAATTAGCTGATTAGAGTGTGGCACCAGGTGTCTTCAATATTGAACCTTTTCACAATATTCTAATTTTCTGAGATACTGAATTTGGGATTTTCCTTAGTTGTCAGTTATAATCATCAAAATTAAAAGAAATAAACATTTGAAATATATCAGTCTGTGTGTAATGAATGAATATAATATACAAGTTTCACTTTTTGAATGGAATTAGTGAAATAAATCAACTTTTTGATGATATTATAATTATATGACCAGCACCTGTATATTCAACTTTTTTTCCGTGATATCACATTTGTTTGATTAACATTAATGAAATAGACAGCCTATATATTAAGACCTAGCCTACTGTTTCACACGGATCTAATATAATTCCCCAACAGTTAACCAAACGTTCGCTTAAGACATAACAGATAATGTTTGCATGAATACTTGCCAAGACAGATATTTTGAAATACTGTAATTCTGTATGTATATCAGGATTTTTAACTTGTTTTGCCTGTACGTAGCTCGTACTTAACCCACGACTCATTTCGCCAGCATGGGTCACATAGGCTGATCAGTCAAACTGATGAGTATTCATCTATTTACATTTACAATATCACCTGGACTATAGATATTGTGATGAAATAATGTTTATTAAGCATATTCAATTTTTCTATTACTTACAATTGCCCTGCCCTCAAAGCATGAGGACTCAAAAGCTCCATGTGATCCACATGACTTGACTGTAGTTTTGCTGAAAAACAGATTGAAGCTGTTATTCATTGAAATTCTTCACATCTGCTCTAGCTCTGCCTGGCACATTCATGGGAATTCAATTAGACATAATGTCTGAATGAATCATCAATGATACCTGAATGAATCATTTTTTGTGTCAGATCAGAGATGCTTTTAATTAAATAACACAGTGAAGTGAAATAAATGAAATGAAAAGGTATAGAAGAGTATTGGTGAGTGCCTCTCTCTCAATCTCCTTTACTCTGGTCTTGTGAGAAGAGTATTCTAGCGAAGATGTTTTGTTTTTGTTTATATTTTTGTTTTTGGTTTTATTTTGGGATTTGAGGATTATGGACGCCCTCTACATTAATCTGCTGTCAAAAGGGGCGCAGAGATATTAATGTATTACACACACACACACACACACACACTCACACTCACACACAAACAACCTCTGTTTAATATTTCATGTTTTCACGCTGAGAAAGTGAAAACTGAAATAAAGAGTTTGATGGCGTTCTTCTCTCAAAGAAGCGTCCATGAATTTTAAAACAGCTCTTTGTACTTTTAAACCTCAAATTAAATTTACTGCCACACTCCTCATACTAGCTTAACAATAAACATATGCATATGTTCATACATTTTGCATTAAGTAGGAGCAACTAAAGTCCTCCACGACCTTCATGGTAATATACACTGTAAACCCGATCGAATAAGTTGGGCTAACTCAAAAAATTTGAGGTAATCAGTTACATCAATTTTTTTGAGTTATGATGTTCCCAATTTTAAGTAAGCAGAACTATCAAGTTTTGAGTTTGTAGTACTCATGCATGATAATTGCTCTTAACTTGAAGTACTGAGTTAGCTAACTCATACACTTTGATAGCAATTAACATAAAATATTTAGTTAATTAACTTTTTTATTTTGAGGTCTTCCAAATCAAATGAGTTATTTACTTCACTGTAAACCCTAATAAGAAAATTCAGAAAATGCCAACTTACTAATTTGCTAACATGTTAACAAAAGCATGGTATAGCACTTACTGAACGAGTACAGCAACTTAAAACATGTAACTTACCTGCTCTCAAACCAAGCCGCATGTGCCACTTGTCACCATGATGGTAACTCTCCAAAAACCAACATTAACAGAAACTCTTCTAAATTAGCATAACAAAACATTAATCACTACCAAATCTCCCTTATCCATTAATTTTGCACAAAAAACATTATATAACACTTAATTTTAGCATTTACTCTCCCTTTCGAGTGCCATGGGCAAAGCATGCTGGGAAATAGAAATCCCAGCCCAGTTTCAGTTAAATTTAAGTTAGTCTAAATTAAAAGAAATTAGCTCATACAACTCAAAACAATAAAATAGTTCAGTTTACTTAAAATATATCAGCTCTGTGAACTCAAAAGCAAAAAGAAAGTACTAAATACTCATAGCAGTTAATTTAACTTAACTTGTTTGTTCAATTTAAGTTTGTCCTACTCAAAACAATTAAGTATTTTGAGCGTTCGGGTTTACAGTGTACCATTTATTATCAAGGCTTTTTCTTGATTTAAGAGATGCATTCAGTATTAAGTTTAAGTTTTTTTGTCAAGTTTAGAGAGCTGTATATATAGAATAGTAGAATAAATGTTTTACTCAGATAATCAAATATTTTAAATATCATATATTTTCTTATGAAAAACAAACCTATACATGTCACTATTATCATATTCTTTCTATTCCTCAAAGAAAGGGCGAAAAACTCCATGTCATTTTCTCCTCCAACTTCAAAATCGCCCGACATCGCTGTTTTACCTTTTTGTAAAGGACGTTTGACTTAGTCTTTGCATGTTCGCTTTGTAAACACTTGCTCTGTACTTCCGTCTACGTCACGCTTGACCTTTCCAACATGATTACGTAATGCGTGGCGCATCGCAGAGCAGTGCAAGGCGAGCATTTGTGGTTAAAAAGTATATACATTTTAATTTTTTTTTTGAAAATGGCTGATCATTTCTCTAGATAAGACCCTTGTTCCTCATCTGGGATCATGTAGAGCTCTTTGAAGCTGCACTGAAACTAACATTTAGATCTTCAACCCGTTGAACTCCAGTGAAGTCCACTATACGGAGAAAAATCCTGGAATGTTTTCCTCAAAAACCTTAATTTCTTTTGAACTGAAGAAAGAAAGACATAAACATCTTGGATGACATGGGGGTGAGTAAATTATCAGGAAATTTGAATTCTGAACTGAACTAATCCTTTAACCTGGCTAGACGTACTTCTCTTCAACTATTCTACATCCTGCATTTTAATAAACATTACTGTTAACATCTTCCAGAATAGGTCTTGCATTCTTATTCCAGAATATGTATTTCTGCACGCACACTATGAGTAATGAAAGCACTGTAACGTGGGAATTCAGGCCTAAATTGGTTTCCCACTTCAATGTGAAATTCAATTAGAATATGTTCCAGCGATTTGCCAATTGAATTTATTTTCTCTGCCAAAAAAAGAAACTGGTGGAGAGATGTGTGGAGTCCCAGCATATCCATAAAGTGGCATTTTGGGGGTCTAATTCAAAGGCATTAGTCCAGGTAAATGCGTGAGGCTGATTGCTCCAGCCCCGCTGTGAAAATGCTCCATGTCTTTTTTACCCTTAATGAGAATCAGTGCAGCCATGGGGGGCATCACACTCAAGACACGCATCAGACCCATTTGCACCATCTTATACACACACACACACACACACACACATTATATGCTATCATGTTTTTATCTTTAAATGAGATAAAGCACTACAACTTTGATTAGGTGATTACGAGAGGAAGTGTTGTTGTTCTTTGTTTCTGAAGGTGGAATTTGTTGTATTCTGTGGCATTTATTATATGAAAGATATTCAATAGCAAAAAGCCATCGTCCCAAATGTATGTTTTGTATCAATTTACATATTCAGCAAAGAGACAATTAACAGAACAAAGTATGATCAAATGAAACTGCATGTTTCAAAAGGGAAAACTTGTTGTGCGAGTGTTTACATAGCTTTTTAATGTCTTTAGGGCAGAATGTTCTGTAACATGGTGGGCTGTGAACAGACCCACCTACAGAGCTCAAAGAGTGATCACTTTAATAAGTTTGTGTGTGTGTGTGTAGGTGTGTGTGTGTGTGTGTGTGTGAGCACAGTCACAGTCCTGTATTTATGTGCACTATTTGTTACCCTGATCTAGCTACATTTCAAGGACACAGAGATCCTTTTATCTCTGACCTTTACCTGACCTATAGGTGACCTATTCTGTCCTTACAGCAGATGTAAATGGTAAATGGCGTGTTTATTTTGTGTGATCTCCTCTAAGGTCAGATTGCATATTAATGAGTGGTACTATCTGCATATAAATCACGGATATGCTGAGGGATGGGAAACATAAAGAATTGAACAATTCTGCTTCTGATTGCTCCTAAAGTCAGCATGAAATGGAAATTCAATGCTGCTCATCTAAATCGGGGTGGGCAACTCTGGCCCCTCGATATCCACTTTCCAAGTTTAGTTTTCAAAGTTTTCTGCTGCTTTTGCATAGTTTGTGCTTGCTGTTTAATAATAATTTGAAACTTAGTGAACTGGCAGCTCCAGTAGTAAGATGAACAGATTTATCTCAAACTCTGTCATGGAAACTTTGCATAAACCTTAATTAAACAATTTAATAATCAATTAAAAAAGAATTTATACCTGTATGATATTGCGCTGAACCCACGTTGGACGAGCAGTTTCATGTTAATGTCACGCGAACCGCCGCAGCGCACACAGTCTGCTCTGGTCCAGACACAACAGCGGATCATATGCGTGAGTCGGCGCAGTTCACAAACGTATCGCACACATTTGAATTCTGCACAGAATGCTGTATTTTAAAGCAATATGGAGGAGAAACGAGAGATTAGAAGGAAACTGAGGCTTTACCAAGTTCAACAGCTCTGGCCGAGCTGTGATATAAATGACATAAATGAAATGGAAATTCACCTGCTCATCTAAATCGGGGTGGGCAACTCTGGCCCCTCGATATCCACTTTCCAAGTTTAGTTTTCAAAGTTTTCTGCCGCTTTTGCATAGTTTGTGCTTGCAGTTTAATAATAATTTGAAACTTAGTGAACTGGCAGCTCCAGTAGTAAGATGAACAGATTTATCTCAAACTCTGTCATGGAAACTATGCATTAAGCAATTTAATAATCAATTAAAAAAGAATTTATACCTGTATGATATTGCGCTGAACCCACATTGGACGAGCAGTTTGGAAAATGGAGGGATGATTCAGCTGTGAGCGCCATCTTCTGGTCAGATGTGGGAATTCATTCAGCGCGTGACTCTCACATTGCATTATGGGTATTCTCTAGCAGTTGAGCGTACATTGGTTGTACACTCGTTTTTGCAGTGCATTGTGGGATTGAATGAGTGCACTCAATGGTTTTGGACACCACTATAAATGGCTGTCCCCTCAAATAGTGCCCTATTTAAGGGTAAAGGGGGCGATTTCGGACACAACCTCAATCTTCCAGTGAGAGACTTTGGCTGCATCTGAAATCACATGCTTCTCTACTCTATAGTAGGTGAAAAACAATATGTGACAAAAGCAGTATGTCCGAATTCACAATACTCATAAAAAGTACCCGGATGACCAACTTCTTCTGGCGAGATTCTTAAGTTTGCATACGATGGACACTTTACTATCAAATGAGGCCACGGGAGAGGATTAATGAATGGCAGAGAAGCGATGCAACTGACACTGGTAGGTCACATGGTAAGGGCAACATGGCGAATGTAGTATGTTCAGATTGCATTCATACTACACACATTCATACTATATAGAACATACTTTTTTAAGAGTCGTGAAGTAATTATTTATTCAAAAAAAGTACCTACTCAAGAGAGTATGCGATTTTGGATGCAGCCTTCTTCTTCTCTTGCACTGTACTATGTTTCTGAAACTGAGGCTTTACCAAGTTCAACAGCTCTGGCCGAGCTGTGATATAAATGACACGCTATTGGCTATTTTAAAAAGGGAAGGAGCTGATCGATATGTCCCACCCTGTCTTCCTGTTTCAGTGGAAATTACGTCAACACATTGAATAATGCACTTCAAGAATAGACACTTTTAAGGCACTTCAGTGGCCTTTAAAGTCAACATGAATTGGGTGCAACTCTGTAATGTGACGTAAAAACATTATTGCCAAAACGATGTCACAGACACACCAGGCTCCACCATCCACCAATCACAGCGCACACCATCCCCGGAGTACTAATCACCGCCACCTGCACCTCATCAGCCCATTCATCACACTGCACTATTTAAGACACACACTCACACAGTCACATTGTCCGGTCTCGTTTGCATCGAAGGACTTACCTGTATGCTTACCTCAAGGACTCCCTGTGTTACTTACCTGCTATCTTGTCTCCGTGTTTCCCCGAACGTCTCCTCTCCGTGTGTGAAGTGTTGTCTGCAGTCATCGTCTCCAGTCAGCAAAACTCTACATCCATCTGCACTCTGCAATTACAAGGACAGTATCACTCTCTATATCACTCCACGATCAACATTCACTGCAATATACTCACCTGTTGTCACCATCCTCTCTACTTGTGTTTCAATAAATACCTGTTTCACTATCTCCTGTCTCCTGGTCGGTCCTTCCGTAACAGAAGACCGGACCAAAACAGCGAAACACAAGTATGAGTCAGCCCGATCCATTCCAGGACCTGGTGGACGCTTTGCGTCGCACACTCTCCACTCCACCACCACCGTCAGCGCCCACCTTCACTTCCGCAAACACCGTCACTTCTCCTTCACCGCCAGTGTACGTCAGTCCCATGGCCAAACCAGCGCCCTACTCTGGTTCGGCGGAGGAGTGCAACGGATTCATCTTGCAATGTTCTCTGACCCTGGAGATGCAACCGCACTTATTCCCCACCGAGTACTCCAAAGTGGCTTTTGTTATTTCCCAACTCTCCGGCAAAGCGCTGCAATGGGCTGATTCCATCTGGTCCCAAGACAACCCTGTGCTACAATCGTTCTCCAGTTTCATCGAGCACTTCCGAGAAGTTTTCGGAAAACCTTCATGGGATACATCTATTGGTGAGAAATTATATAATTTAAAACAAGGAAACATGTCTGTTAACGATTATGCCATTCAATTCAGAACCCTCGCTGCTCGAAGTGGATGGAACGAACGAGCGCTCATGACCACTTATCGCCAGGGTTTGGATCCTCGAGTGCGGTTGCATCTCGCTGCATACGAGGATACCATCGGCCTGGAACGGTTCATCCAACTCTCCATTCGTTTCGCCACTCGTATGCAGTCGTGTCTCGATGAGCACCAGGGTCAGCAACAGCTGAACACCTCCCTCTGCCGACCAGAATCCGTCAGCACCCCAGAACCAGCCCACGAACCTATGCAAGTGGAGTCAAATCGTCTGTCACCCGCTGAACGGCAGAGAAGGCTGACCCAGAAACTTTGTTTGTACTGTGGATCCCCTGGGCATGTACTCTCCACATGCCCAACACGTCCTCCTCGTCCCATGGTGAGTGCTATCCTCCCTCATACCAACACCTCTAAGCCACTCACCACTATTGTGCAACTTACTGCTGCCGATATCTCCGTTCCAGTTACCGCCCTCCTCGATTCTGGGTCAGCGGGAAATTTCATCTCCGGCGCCCTCTGCCGTCAGCTTGGGATCAGGACCCAATGCACGCCATCCACCTACCAGATTCAGTCGATAACCGGTAAACCTGTGAGCAGAAGCCGCGTGAGCCGGAGCATTGGCCCCCTACAGCTTCGAGTTGGCATTCTGCACGTCGAGGAAATCCATCTGCTGGTTCTGGAGGGTTCCACCGCTGACGTGATACTAGGGCGTCCCTGGTTGGAGCAGCACAACCCCATCCTCTCATGGAAGACTGGAGAAGTCCTGAAGTGGGGCGACACCTGCTTTCCATCCTGTTTCTCCACACTTCCTGTTCCTCGGCAACCCACCTCTCGTTGTCTCCGAGTCCAGGCCACGTCTATCGAGAGCCCCATAGAGAAGAGGTCAGTGGATATTCCGTCGTGTTACGCCCCCTTCAGCGACGTTTTCTGCCCCATGAGAGCGTCCAAGCTGCCTCCACATCGGCCATGGGACTGCGCCATAGATCTGCTTCCGGGTGCGTCAGTGCCAAGGGGACGGATATACCCCCTATCCGTCCCGGAGGAGAAGGCCATGGTGGAGTACATCGAGGAGGCTCTGGCTCAAGGATACATTCGACCGTCTACCTCCCCTGCTGCTTCCAGCTTCTTCTTCGTGGCCAAAAAGGACGGAGGCTTGCGGCCTTGCATTGATTACCGCTCACTCAACTCCGTCACAGTCAAGTTCCGATATCCCCTTCCTCTCGTCCCAGCGGCCCTGGAACATCTCCGTGGTGCCACTGTGTTCTCCAAGTTGGACCTCCGCAGCGCGTACAACCTCATCCGGATACGCGAGGGGGACGAGTGGAAGACCGCCTTCGTCACGCCCACCGGCCACTACGAATACCTCGTCATGCCGTATGGCCTGGTCAACGCCCCCTCCGTATTCCAGGATTTCATCCACGAGGTGCTCCGGGAGTTTCTCCACAAGTTCGTTCTGGTCTACATCGACGACATCTTGATCTACTCCCGGAGCATGGCCGAACACCGCCAACACGTTGCGGAGGTCCTGAAACGCCTGAGGGAGTACCAACTCTTCCTCAAAGCCGAGAAGTGCTCATTCCATCAGACCTCAGTGCAGTTCCTTGGGTACCACATCGACCACAGTGGCATCCGGATGGACGAGGGGAAGGTGGAAGCCATTAAGAACTGGCCCACTCCTACCACCATCAAGGAACTTCAGCGATTCCTCGGCTTCGCTAACTTCTACCGAAGATTCATTCAAGACTACAGCTCCATCTCCAACCCCCTTACTGACCTTCTACGCAACAAGCCCAAGTCTCTGTCCTGGACACCAGCTGCCACGGAGGCCTTCAACCACCTGAGAGAAGCCTTCACCACCGCTCCACTCCTGGTACACCCAGATCCCCACCGACCATTCGTGGTAGAGGTCGACGCCTCCACGACCGGAGTCGGAGCGGTTCTGTCACAGCAGCAGGGGAATCCGAGCCGCCTCCATCCATGTGCCTTCTTCTCCCGCAAGCTCAACCCGGCGGAGAAGAACTACGACATCGGCAATCGAGAGCTACTGGCAGTCAAGTTGGCTCTCGAGGAGTGGAGGCATTGGTTGGAGGGAGCCAAACATCCCTTCCTGGTTCTCACCGACCACAAGAACCTTGAATATCTCCGATCCGCCAAGAGACTGAACCCCAGACAGGCCCGCTGGGCGCTGTTTTTTACTCGTTTTGATTTCACCATCTCCTATAGACCCGGTTCCAGAAACATCAAGGCCGACGCCCTTTCCAGACTCCATGCTCCCGAACCCGTCACAGAGGATCCTGAACCCATCCTTCCCGAGCGAGTTGTGGTCAGCCCCATCACCTGGTCGGCGGAGACTTTACCCTCCTCCAATGCCTCCACCAACACTCCGCCGGGTTGCCCACCGGGCTTGCTTTACATCACCCGCACACGGCGCACTCCCATAATCCACTCTGCACATACTTCGCTTGGCACTGGCCACCCGGGGGTCAATGAGACCCTCTCGCTGCTAAAGGAGCGCTTCTGGTGGCCCAACATGGCTGCCGATGTCAGAAGGTACGTGCAGGGATGCAAGGACTGCGCCATCTCGAAGAGCCCGCGCCATCTACCATCCGGCAAACTCCTTCCTCTGCCCGTTCCCAACCGACCCTGGTCACACCTAGGAGTAGACTTTGTCTCCGACCTTCCTGCCTCCGACGGATACACCTGCATCCTGGTCGTGGTCGACCGGTTCTCAAAGTCCTGTCGTCTTGTCCCTCTGAGAGGTCTTCCTACTGCCATGGAGACAGCAGAGATCATGTTTAACCAAGTATTCCGCTACTTTGGTATCCCTGAAGACATCGTATCCGATAGAGGACCACAGTTTATCTCACGGGTATGGAAAGCCTTCTTCTCACTCCTAGGTGTGACCGTCAGCCTCTCGTCTGGATACCACCCTCAGACGAACGGGCAGACGGAAAGGAAGATCCAAGAGATCGGCCGCTACCTCCGTACCTTCTGTCATGGCCACCAGGACTCTTGGAGCCAGTACCTGGGTTGGGCCGAGTACGCCCAAAACTCCCTTCGCCAACCATCCACCGGACTCACACCCTTCCAGTGCGTACTCGGCTACCAACCTCCACTGTTCCCCTGGACCGGGGAACCATCTGACGTACCATCAGTGGACTACTGGTTCCGAGAGAGCGAGAGGGTCTGGGACTCAGCACACCACCAACTCCAACGAGCACTCCGGAGGCGCAGGATGACAGCCGACCTTCACCGGTCCGAAGCTCCCTCCTATCAACCGGGACAGAAGGTCTGGCTGTCCACCAAAGACATCAGGATGCGCCTCCCTTGCCGCAAGCTGAGTCCCAGGTTCATTGGCCCATTCACCATCCTGGAGCAGATAAATCCTGTCACCTACAAACTCCAACTACCTCCAGAGTATCGCATTCACCCCACTTTCCATGTTTCTTTGCTTAAGCCTCACCACCCTTCTGTTCCTCTCTCCACAGAGCCTGGTGTGGCCGAAGCCGAGCCCCCCCTTCCACTTCTACTAGAAGATGGAGCTGCTTACGAGGTGCACGAGATCTTGGACTCCCGGCGCCGTGGTGGTCAGCTCGAGTACCTCGTAGACTGGGAAGGTTATGGCCCAGAGGAACGCTCATGGATCCCACGTAACGACATCCTAGATCCCAACCTGCTGAACACTTTCCACGCTGCTCATCCTAACAGACCTGCCCCTCGTGGAAGAGGTAGACCACCACGACGTCGGGGTCCGCGGCCCTCAGGAGCGGGCCGTGGGGGGGGGGTACTGTCACAGACACACCAGGCTCCACCATCCACCAATCACAGCGCACACCATCCCCGGAGTACTAATCACCGCCACCTGCACCTCATCAGCCCATTCATCACACTGCACTATTTAAGACACACACTCACACAGTCACATTGTCCGGTCTCGTTTGCATCGAAGGACTTACCTGTATGCTTACCTCAAGGACTCCCTGTGTTACTTACCTGCTATCTTGTCTCCGTGTTTCCCCGAACGTCTCCTCTCCGTGTGTGAAGTGTTGTCTGCAGTCATCGTCTCCAGTCAGCAAAACTCTACATCCATCTGCACTCTGCAATTACAAGGACAGTATCACTCTCTATATCACTCCACGATCAACATTCACTGCAATATACTCACCTGTTGTCACCATCCTCTCTACTTGTGTTTCAATAAATACCTGTTTCACTATCTCCTGTCTCCTTCCGTAACAAACGATGCCTAGATTAGCTATTTTGCTAACATTATCAAACACTCTCAGAAAAAAAAGGTACAAAAGCTGTCACTGGGGCCCCTTTCAAAAGGCACTAATATGTACAGATACTACTAATATGCTGCTTTTAGAGGTACATTTTAGAGAAAAATTTAAGCTTATGAAAAATGTTTTTTTCTTTGGAGTAATATAAAGCAATGAATTGTTCACAATATAACCAGGAATAGACATTAAGATAGTAAATGGGGTTCATGCTGACTTTAAATTTGTGGTGAAACACATGTTTGTGCTGTTGCCATAATGAATGAATGAGGGAGTTACGGAAGAGGATGAAATACTCCTTGTCCTTTGAGAACACTTACAGATGTTGTTGTCTTAAAAGCCGTAGGAGGTTCAAAGACATGAAGAAATACCCACACTGCTACAGAATTATTCACATGTGCACAAAGTACACACACCGTCCTGCATGCACAGATGCACACACTAACATACACACATTGATTAATACATAGTGTCAGTGGGAGATGTGCAGCACTTGTGAAATGGAGACTCATTTACATAATAAAATCACTGAAATATCACACTTGCACACACTGACAGCATAAAATCACACCAGAGATGGAAAAATGAGAGGGGCTGAAGGGTGAAGAGAGGAAAGGAGGATAGTACAGAGAAAGAAATGAGGTAATAAAAGGGATGAAAGGGAACGAAGAGTCTGATGAGAGCTACTCGATATTTACTGGGCCTGACAACAACGTACTGGCGCACATACAAACACAAGCACATTTTACTAGCAGTGTCCAAGAATATGGTGCACTCTGGTCTCCTATGACTTTTTTATTTTTTAGTATTTGTGACATAAATCCTATGTATCTCGTTGTGAGAACTATTAGATTTGTTAGATAAACTATTATTAACCTTGCATGGAAATGTATCAATTTCAAAGACATCAAATGTCTGTATCACCACCTAAAATGGTCATTTTTTTAAAGTAAAATATGATGTATAGTAATGTTTTAAAGTGAATATATATTTTAAACAATATATTTTAACTAATTTAATAACACAAACTGTAACTGTATGATTCCTATGGAAGCTTGTTTCCGCCATGAAATAAAAAATAAAAAAGGTAATCGCGACTTTTTTCCTCAAAATTTCGAGATATAAACTCACAATTCTGAGTTATAGTCAGAACTGCGAGTTATAAAGTCAGAATTGTGTGATATAAAGTCAGAATTGCGAGATATAAAGTCAGAATTTCGAGTTTTAAAGTCAGAATTGCGAGTTATAAAGTCAGAATTGTGAGTTATAAAGTCAGAATTGCGAGTTATAAAGTCAGAATTTCGAGTTTTAAAGTCAGAATTGCGAGTTATAAAGTCAGAATTGCATGATATAAATTCACAGTTGCAAGAAATTGCGAGTTTATATCACACTTCTGACTTTGTACTTCGCAATTGCATGTTATAAAGTCAGAATTGTAAGATATAAACTCACAATTCTGAGAAAAAAGTGAGAATTGTGAGATATAACCAAGTTTACATCACGCAATTCTGACTTTATAAGACGCAACTGCGAGTTTATATCACGCAATTCTGATTTTTGCCTCAATAAACTCCTAATTACTTCTTATTAATAGTTAGTAAGGTAGTTGTTAAGTTTAGGTATTGGGTATTATTAAGGGATGTAGAATATGGTTCTGCAGAATAAGGCATTAATATGTGCTTTATAAGTACTAATAAACAGCCAATATTCTAGTAATATGCATGCTAATAAGCAACTAGTTAATAGTGAAAATTAGACCCTAAACTGTTACCATTAATACATTGTGGCCACAGTTTACCTAAAACAAGGGAATGAATTATTACCTGAATTATTAATATCCTGATATTTTCTGAAGGTTAAGCATTTCCTTTCACAGACCCCCATTTGTGGAAAGTACCTATTCTTTCAGACCAACAGTAATATTGTATTCAGTTAGAGAATTTGTCAGCTCAGATTTCTGCTGTACTTTCCTTGGCCTCTGTTTGAAATCAGTGTCGACGTATGACAGAAGTAGCCAGGTGAGACTAACTGACCACAGAGTGCTGTAACAGTTCTGCTATTGACTAGTGGTCCAGGGGCTCTTTCTTCATCTCAAGTACTACATCTAAACATTATTGATGGCTCCATGAGGACTGGCCTACTGTATCAGACCAACATGTGTACTTCACTGCATAATACTGCTTCTGATTGCGATGCAAACATTCAGTGTGATTTACAATATACTACTGATGAATGGATATTCCAATATTTTATTCTAGAATTATTCTGACTGTTTGTAATAATACATTTGGTTACACTTTTTTTTTTTTTGACCGTCCCCTTTAGACATTCTGTTGACAGAACCAACATATCAACTAACTCTCATTTATAGTATTTATTAGTAGACCGTCTGCTTAAAGAGGACCTATTATGCCCCTTTTCACAAGATGTAATATAAGTCTCTGGTGTCCCCAGAATGTCTGTGAAGTTTCAGCTCAAAATACCCCACAGATCATTTATTATAGCTTGTCAAATTTGCTCTTATTTGGGTGTGAGCAAAAACAAGGCGTTTTTGTGTGTGTCCCTTTAAATGCAAATGAGCTGCTGCTCCCGGCCCCCTTTCCAGAAGAGGGCGGAGCTTTAACAGCTCACGCTTCGGTTGCTCAACAACAACAAAGCTGGAGAATCTCATGCAGCAAAAATGAGGATTGTCAGTAACGGTGTTCAGCCTTACATTGTTCAAACCGGAGTCGGACACTGATGGAGAGACTTTACAACTTTAAGAATGAAACTGGACGTTTCTGAATGATTAGTGGATAAAGTTATGTAGTTGCTGTGGAGTTGATTCAACTCATCGACTAGCATGTGCCGTCATGTTAATCTTTTGTGCAAATCCAGCGTTGAATTGATCCTCGTTTGTGAAGCAGTCTGGCGTAAAATGACATCACATTAGTAATCTAAGCTGTTTTGTGGGTGAGCCATAAGTAACAACGATACATTTCTGTCAAACACAACTTCTGTTTGTGCTAGCATAAAGTAATAGAGCTTATGGAGGCTAAGGAAAAGCACACGGAAAGTGGAGCTACTTGAACCGAAGAAACACATTGCATTACTTAAAAATCCTTACATTTTCTTCATCTGCAGCTTTGCCTCACGTGCAAAAACAAAATGGCATTGCTGTGGGTGGAAATGTGCAGATTAAGGGGCGGTAATATTATAATAAGATCCCCTTTCTATGTCATTAGGGAGCGAAATCTGAGCGGCCCGTTTTTTCACATTTGCAGAGAAAGGTTTGCCAAAACAAAGTTACTGGGTTGTCCTTTTCACGTTTTCTGGGTTGGCAGATGCACCAGGGACCCAATTATAGCACTTAAACACGGAAAAAGTCTGATTTTCATGATATGTCCCCTTTAATATCTGCTAACTCTTTATTGTGATGGTCCTCCGACAGACATTCTACTGACTATAAGTAACTTTGCAAGTACATGTCAACTTATTCTGCTAACCCAAACCCCTAATTCTACTAACACTACCCCTAACATTCTACTAATACTCAATTAAAACGTTAACATTTAGGTGCAATTTACTTAACCATTCATTTTTGCCATTTTACAGTATTAGTGTCATTAAATACTGTGAAATTTATATTGCTATGGACATTTTTCCATGTGATATACTGTACTTTTTATATTTTTAGCTTGAGATCTTGCAATATGTATATACTTCATGTAAGATGCAATAGTTAATGCATTCACTGATTTATTAAAATCTGCATTAACTTAATGTATGATTATGTGACTTCCAACATGCTCATTTTTCATTCCTGTGTGTGATTGAAACCACATCAAGAATGCAGCATTACGTTTTATATTGCACTCTAACTGTAACTTACAGAAGCAACAACAACAAAAAAGACAAAATTATACAAAATTATTAAATTACATTATACAGTCATGGGGAAATAGCTATATTGCTTGCAATTTGCCTATTACCTAGCTGATGTGAGACTAGTTAATGGATATTTGATTGCATTTACATTTACTCATTAAGCAGATGTTCTTATGAAAAATGACTTACAAATGTGGAATGCTACAAAAATTGTTAGCAACAAAGAATGCAGGAAAAAAATAGGAGTCAATAGAATAAATAATTGGTTGTGATTAATTTCAATCTTTTTTGTTAGTTATTCTCTGATTTTTAATTTGACAATTTTATAAATATAAATTTTATATAAAATATAAATAAAATGCCTGTAAAAATGTTGTGATTAATTAAAAAAAAGTTAGTTAATTAATCTCAGACTTTTAATTTGATACAATTTTACAAGCATAAACTAAAAATAATAATCATTAATAAAATAAAATAAATATAAAATATTTCCTGTAAAATGTTTTTCCTTTTCAAATGTAGTACATTCAGTTCCAAGGCATTCAGTTGCTCTTCAAAGCTAAGATACAGTATGTCATAATTGTTCAATGTCCATTAATGTATCAGAGCCATATAACCTTGTGTTCATCACTCAATGTATAGCACATCTGCGTCTCAGTGTTTGAATCCCTGCTTGAGGTCCTTTTCTCCTCTCTCTCATCCCTGTTGTTTCATGTCTTATCCATTCTGTACAATAAAGGCATAAAAGGCCAAAAATATAACTTAAAAGAAAGATTAATGTCCATATAAATCTGTCTGTACATGAAGGACTGTTGTGTGTATTGAACACCGGTGGTGCTCTTATTCCAACCCTTTAGAAATCAGAAGAGAACAAAATAAAACAGTTTTAATGTCAAATAGGGTTAATGCGTTGACTGTATGACATAAATGTTAAGCTTTTAATCCTATTTTAATAATTTTAATTTTATTTTTACATCTCTTGATAACTTGTTTTGAGTAATATATATTTCACAAAATGAAATGGCAACAGATTCATTCACTGAATCAAAAACACCTTGCCAGTAATTAATTATCGGGGAATTTCCAAAGTACCACATCAGAGCTCTGATTGGCCGCAGTGTTTCCTACAGGCATTATGAGCGGTTGAGATTAATGTCTGTCATAGTAAGGCAGTTACAGTAGTAGCACCAATGGACAAACAGACTATGGGAGTGTGAAATATGAGCCTGTTTACAGAGGAAGAGCCCAGGGCTGTGACTTAACATAAGCACCGTGTTTCAATCTCTGTTCACCTGGAGATCAGCCTCTAGCAGGGCTTTAACTAATACACCTGTCACCCCGTTTCACACCCACACATGCACCCAAACCCATACACACAGTCTCGCTATGTGTCTGTATATTCCTTTTGTTTTCTCATTCTTTCACGTACAAAGACCTGCGCACCTGGTCTAGGAAAGCTCCCCTGACTCTAATTAAGATTTCACATCTGCTATCAAGAAGTGAGACGTGAAGTCACTGACTTGACACTGCAAACACATACTGACTCTCTCACCTGGAATGCGGCAGGAAAGGAGAACATGCTCTCAATGTGCCTGACTGAAAAATTGGACTAAAGGTGCGGTCACATTAATGAAATTTTGCAGGCAAAAAAAGATCAGTTGTCTATTGTCAATAGTGTAGATGTTTGAAGCACAGCTCGCCCAGAAGTCACTTTCAAACCAAGCAGCTTTCTGTTGGTCAACGCGGTAAATTCTCTAGAACTGAACCTGTTGTGAGCAATTTAGTAAATCGAGGGAATGAAATAGTAAATCACGTGCACAATTTAGTAAATTGAGGGAACGAAATAGTAAATCGCGTGCCAGATTTAGCAAATCGTGGGAACAAAATAGTAAATTGTGCGCACGATTTAGTAAATCGAGGAAACGAAATAGTAAATTGCGTGCACGATTTAGTAAATCGAGGAAACGAAATAGTAAATAGCGTGCCAGATTTAGTAAATCAAGGGAACAAAATAGTTAATCGCGCACACGATTTAGTGAATCGAGGGAAAAAAATAGTAAATAGCGTACCAGATTTAGTAAATCGAGGGAATGAAATAGTTAATCGCGCACACGATTTAGTAAATCGAGGGAACGGAATAGTAAATAGCGTGCCAGATTTAGTAAATCGAGGGAATGAAATAGTTAATCGCACACACGATTTAGTAAATCGAGGGAACGAAATAGTAAATCGCGTGCACGATTTAGTGAATCAAGGGAATGAAATAGTAAATCGCGTGCACGATTTAGTGAATCAAGGGAATGAAATAGTTAATCGCGCACACGATTTAGTAAATCGAGGGAACGAAATAGTAAGTCGCGTGCACGATTTAGCAAATCGAGGGAACGAAATAGTAAATCGCGTGCCAGATTTAACAAATCAAGGGAACAAAATAGTAAATAGCATGCCAGATTTAGTAAATCGAGGGAACAAAATAGTAAATTGCGTGCACGATTTAGTAAATCGAGGAAACGAAATAGTAAATCGCGTGCATGATTTAATAAATTGAGGGAACGAAATAATAGCGTCCCAGATTTAGTAAATCGAGGGAACAAAATAGTAAATCGCGTGCAAAATTTAGTAAATCGAGGAAACTAAATAGTAAATCGCATGCACGATTTGTGGGGAAATCTTTCATCCTCACGCAAAATTTCAGATTGTGTGGATTCCTATTGAAGTGACTGGATTCGCTAGTGGAATTTCACAGAGCAATGGTAAATGTGACCACACCTTAATAAAGTTAAAGGTAGGATTTTAAAAAAAAATAATGTCAGGCGTAATTTTTGATTACTTTATAGTGCAAAATCAAACACCCACTCCATCTGCGCCTTCCTCTTCAGATAGATGCTTTCCATTGAGATCACACACCTCATTTACAGCCCTCAGACTTCTGTACCAATTACACCTCATATCAAAAGGCACACGGGCTGACATGTCCTACAAAGAGCCTGATTAAAGCCTCACATAAACACACGTGTATTCTCACACAATTTATTAGGCGGAGGAGCAAAAGGATATTTTACCTCAGAAGATAACATCTCGACTCTTAATGGCCCACTGAACAATCGCGCGCGCACACACACACACACACACACACACAGCGCGTGGAGGAATGGCAGGTTTTCATAGCACATCCTGTGGGCTCTTTGACTGGCATGGAGGAATGAGACAGGTTCTCCACTAACAAGCCAACTTTTTATTTTTTCTCCTGTCAGATAGCTCTAATATTAATCCGCGGTGCTATGAGACAGGAAACTCCTAGCATGCAATTTCCGTCTGTTTCTTGCAAAGGAGAGATCTTATTGATCAGCGAATGTCTCTGAAAGTGCACGTGGGCGTGTGCACGCGTGTATTATATATTACGTGCATGTCCCTCTCAAGGACATACTTCAAACGGTAGGCCTGTCAATCAACTGGTGGCTGGATTAAATTGAAGAATGAGTTTGGTGCCATTTCCCTTCCTCCCATCCTACAAACACACACACACAACACCCACCAGAATCCATCCATCAGCACAGCTTTGTTTGCCTGCTATGTTAAATATGTGATTCCAGCTCCATATTTGTTGTTGTTGGATGTGCCGTTTTATCCTTTACCGTGGTAAACACACAGAATTGGCTTTGGTGCCTGAGGCAGGACAACAGAGATGAATGGATAAAAAGGAATTAAATTCTGGCTGTTTAGTTTAATTAATTATATGATATGCTGCTTAATTAATCCAATTATTTGCATATATGAACATTTGCTGAGAAAAGTCGCCAAATTAAAATAATTAAATTCATTATTGTGGCATTCCAAAAAAAAAAAAAAAAAGCTTAAATAATATAATATAATATAATATAATATAATATAACATAATATAATATAACATAATATAATATATCTGTAATGTTTTGGAGTCCAATTATTTTTATATATGAATATTTGCTGAGAAAAGTCCCCAAATTAAAATAATAAAATTCATTATTGTGGCATTCCAAAAGAAAAAAAGAAAAGAAAAAAAAGAAAAAAAAAAGGCTAAAATAAATAATATAATATAATATAATATAACATAATATAATATATCTGTAATGTTTTGGAGTCCAATTATTTTTATATATGAATATTTGCTGAGAAAAGTCCCCAGATTAAAATAATTAAATTCATTATTGTGAATTCCAAAAAAAAAATATAATATAATATAATATAATATAATATAATATAATATAATAATGTTATTTGCATATATGAATATTTGCTGAAAAAAGTCCCCAAATTAAAATATTTTTTTAATAAGTTGTTGAATAAATTTTTTTCACAGGAAAAAAGTTTAAATATGTCATTTTGGTGATCAAAGATGAGTTTTAAGGGATAAACTTATTGACTACAGGGGGACTTTAAATATAAAGTGGGTGGGTTGATTTCTACATGAAAAATGATGCATGGAAAACTGTCAAATTACTGTCTTTCTGACTGAGTTTGATTCATGCAGTCATAACTGTTCATCTAGTTTATGATATGATGTATTTTGCACCGCTGCAAACTAATTTCTATTTTTACCAGCAATACATCTCATTTATAATAAGATTCTCCAAAGCTAATTTTTATTATTATTTTTTTCTTAATTAATCACACTAAATTAACACGTTAAACTGACAGTTCTAGTGTAAAATCATATCTGTTTCAGAGGCTGAAAACAATCACAACTGAACCGACAAAAGAAAGCTTACCAGAACTACATAAATTCATGCATACAAGCATCTAATTGTCTAATTGCCTAATGTTTATGATGTTTGAGAGCATGTAGGGGTAAAACAGAGAGATGATGATTGAGCTAATGATGTACCGTGAGCAGCTAGCACAGTGAATCATTAACATACGAGTATATATCAAGGCTGTATGTAATGACCTTAACCGCAGAGAGAGAGAGAGCTGGTCAGAGACAGCACTGAATCATCACCACCATCACTGCCACAAACAACTCATACCTCTAATAAATAGCTTTTATAATCACACCTCCCTCCCCCTCGCTCTCGCTCCATCTATTTTTCCATTCTTCTGTTGTTTTTGCTAGCTTCTTTCCTTAGTCATGCTCTACGCTATCCAGCCGCAGTAAAGCACGCGAGTATTTCCGGTGCTCTCAGGCTGTAAGGGATAATGTTCTGCATCACGGCGACTCCAGATGCAGGAAGTGCAGGTGGCTCTCCGGCGGTGGTGATTGATTTCCATGTGCAGAGAAAGCGGCTCATATTCCCTGATGTGCCCTGACAGGACTTCCTAAACACCCCCTACACACACACACACACACACACACACACACACACACACACACACACACATACATTTTAATCTGAGAGAGATGCGTTTAGTGGAGCGAATCTGTCACCTCCACCACTTCATCACCATCTTCTTCCTCACAATGGTGAAGATCAAGGTGTTGTACCACACCTACAGACTAGGCTTGAACACTACACTTGTGCACTATTTTTTTATTTTATTTTATTTTATTTTAGTAAAAAAGGAACTCTGAATTTTTTAAAGGGTTAATTCACCCAAAAATGAAAATTATCCCATGATTTACTTACCCTCAAGCCATCCTAGGTGTATATGACTATCTTCTTTCAGACGAACACAATCAGAGATATATTAAATAATATCCTGGCTCTTCCAAGCTTTATAATGGGAGTGAATGGTGCTCCTGATTCTGAAGTCCAAACAAGCGCATCCATCCATCATAAAAGTAATCCATACGACTCCAGGGGGTTAATAAAGGTCTTCTCCACATTTAAAACTTTATAATCTGAAATAACTAGCTTCTGGCAGACGGCCTACGCAAATCGATTTACAAAAGAGTGAACTCTGACCTGACGCATTGACGAACGCAGAAGCTCGGAGAATAGAGCAAAACAAAACACCCGTCACAAATTAGAAGTCTTAAAATGAGAATTTTAAACAGAAATATCAGAGGATTTCAATATAAGAGAAGAGGAGCTTGAGTTTGTTGCACAGCCCTATTTGTTTGAACCACGAGAGGCGTCTAAGCCTCTCCTACGTCATACATGGCGTCAAGGATTACTCTTTAGTCGATTTGCATAGGCCGTCTGCCGAAAGCTAGTTATTATAGTTTATAAAGTTTTAAATATGGATATTTTTCTTACAAAAACCCATCACTTCGCTTCAGAAGGCCTTTATTAACCCCCTGGAGCCGTATGGATTACTTTTATGATGGATGGACTTCAAAATCATGGATGCCATTCACTACTATTATAAAGCTTGGAAGAGCAAGGATATTTTTTAAAGAAGACCTATAATGCCCCTTTTACAAGATGTAATATAAGTCTCTGGTGTCCCCAGAATGTGTCTGTGAAGTTTCAGCTCAAAATACCCCACAGATCATTTATTATAGCTTGTCAAATTTGTCCCTATTTGGGTGTGAGCAAAAACACGCCGTTTTTGTGTGTGTCCCTTTAAATGCAAATGAGCTGCTGCTCCCGGCCCCCTTTCCAGAAGAGGGCGGAGCTTTAACAGCTTGTGCTTCGGTTGCTCAACAACAATAAAGCTGGAGAATCTCACGCAGCCAAAATGAGGATTGTCAGTAACGGTGTTCAGCCTTACATTGTTCAAACCGGAGTCGGACACTGATGGAGAGACTCAGGAAGAAGTTACAACTTTAAGAATGAAACTGGACGTTTCTGAATGGTTAGTGGATAAATTTATGTAGTTGCTGTGGAGTTGATTCAACTCATCGACTAGCATGTGCCGTCATGTTAATCTTTTGTGCAAATCCAGCGTTGAATTGACCCTCGTTTGTGAAGCAGTCTGGCGTAAAATGTCGGCATGATAACAACACTGACTACAACAACTCTTCCTCTTCTCTAAAGCAGCCCAACATGGCCTCACCCCCTTTGTTGCGTGTTCTCGGGGGCGGGGTTTATGTAAATTTTGGGGTTTGTGATGTCACTAACTTGGGAAGATGCTCGTTGTAGTCCCTACCAGCCGTTTGTTGTAGTCCTTAAAAAGTGATTTCTGTAAAAGAAAATATCTCCCTTTGCATTGAACTTTGAGCGTCGTAACTTTGCAGATGTTGTTTATGCTCAAACATTACACACTAACTAAAGTTAAAAAAGTGAAATCATAATCAAGGACTCCTTTAATATAAGTCAGATTGAGTTCATCTGAAAGAAGGTAGTCATATACGCCTGGCTTGAGGGTGAGTAAATCATGGGATAATTTTCATTTTTGGGTGAACTATCCCTTTAATGCTCTGCATTCAAAAATGCAGTACGAGACTAATCTTAAAATTATTGGCATCAAATTGCTGAATCTAGTGACAGCTTCATTTGACGGTTTCATTTCATCAGTCACCGGAGACTGTTTATATGCTGCCTAAGGTATCGATTTAGTACCTTGAATCGGTACCAGAGCCAAAAATTTTGGTATCGATCCAAGGCTACTCCAGACAGCAGTTAGCATCTCTGCAGGCACTTGACTGAGCTTCACTTTTGTTGCATTTGCAGAACTTTGACAAATCATTTGCATCTTAATAAGAGGGCTCTATCAACGTATTAATTATGTCAAATTCAATTAATAATTTTAAATGCCAGAACTGGCATATAAGTGTGAGCATGATTATTTTTATCGCTCTGAGAGATGTTTTTCCAGACCTGTTGTTATGGGGCTTTGATTTTAAATTGGAAACAGGTGGTTCATAATTACACAAATAAAAGATCATTGTTCTAATTGTTATTCATCCAATTATGTACAAAATGTGATTTGATGACACGTGATGCTGTGATAATAGGGAATGTGGTATTCAGAGCAGCTGGAACAGCAATAGTAAAAATTAACAAGATCCAGCTCAAGTCTTTACCGTTATAAACATTATATGGAAACACATTGTTCTGGGTATTTTTGGCCCAAGTGTCTAAATGTAGCACACATATTTATGAATGCTTTACAACAGATACGCGGTGGTTTATGCAATCAGAAATCATCAGCGCTCAGTAGAGTAGATAACACATGAAAATGATATATAACAGATACAAGATAACCATGAATAATATGGAAAATGTAGTAAATAATGCATGATGCGCAAGGACAGCTTCATCTTTTGGGTCGCGTTTCACATCTTGAATTTCTCACTTGGTGGCGTGTGAGTTATTGGGAATGTATATGTAATGTACCATGTGTATGTGGTTTGAATTTCATCTTCACGTTGAGACACCAGGTGGTTTAACCCGACATCATAACAGTGTTGCGGAAGTCAACTATATTGAAGCTGTAGGGGGACAATACCTATATAAATGTAAAACCAGCAGATGATGCTATATGGAATTCTGCAGTTAGACCATTTATCTGACACAGAAGCACATTTCTCCTATTGGAAGTTACAGGACTCATCCTTTTTTTTGTAATATTTATTTATTGACTAAATTATGTCACCGTTATGAATCATGGTTTGCTGCTTGCTAGTGGTTTGTGGCAAGTGGGAAATTCTGATTCTATAGACCATTTATTTAGTCTTATTTTCTCTGAAAAGAAAGACTGGGGAATATGAACTTAATTAAATGAATACAACAACAAGTAATAATTTGTTTAAAAATGTGTTTTAATATATTAATAAGGTATTATCATTATAACTTCAAACTTTTCTTAGCTAAATTAGTGTGGGTCAGTTTGTTTTCTTTCTTTTTTTTTTTATTCAGCAAGGAAGCATTAAGTTGATCAAAAGTGACATTAAAGCATAGTTATCATGTTTAGTTTTGGGTTTTGTTTCATGTTTCATGTCTTTTATTTTGTAGTTTGGTTTCTGTTTCTTGTCATGTGTTTCCCTTGCTCCTCATGTGTTCTTGCCGTGTGCTCACCATGTTTATGTGTCATGTTCTGATTGGTTGTTCTGGTCATGTGTCCTGATTTCTCATTGGTTCTTTGTTTTAATAATTCACAGGTGTTCCTTGTTAGTCATTAGTCTGTGTATAAATAGCCCTCATATTACCATTGTCTTTTGTCTACACTCTAAAAATGCTGGGTTAAAAACAACCCAAGTTGGGTTACATATGAACAAAGCCAGCAATTGGGTTGTTTTGATCAACCTGCTGGGCAGTTTTATTTAACCCAACTATTGTTTAAAAATGACTATATGACTGACTTAAAATGAACCCAAAATAGGTTGAAAATTGAAAATCAGACACATAATTACTAGAGGCAACAGTAATAATCAAAAGGTGAATATTTATTAAAAAATGTTCTAATTATTCTTTATTAAACATATTAATAAATGTTCATTTATTAAAGGATTAGTCCACTTTCAAATTAAATTTTCCTGATAATTTACTCACCCCCATGTCATCCAAGATGTCCAAGTCCTTCTTTCTTCAGTCGAAAACAAATTAAGGTTTTTGAGGAAAACATTCCAGGATTATTCTCCTTATAGTGGACTTCAATGGACCCCAAACGGTTGAAGGTCAAAATTACAGTTTCAGTGCAGCTTCAAAGGGCTTTAAACGATACCAGACGAGGAATAAGGGTCTTATCTAGCAAAACCATCGGTCATTTTCTAAAAAAAAAAAATTAAAATGTATATGGTTTATAAACACAAATGATCGCCTCGCAATTGCTTCCGCCAGACCGCCTTCCGTATTCTTCAAAAAGCTTACGCTGTATGTCCTACACCTTCCCTATTCAAATTACAGAAATATAAACCATATACATTTTAATTTTCTTTTAGAAAATGACCGATGGTTTTGCTAGATAAGACCCTTATTCCTCGTCTGGTATCGTTTAAAGCCCTTTGCAGCTGCACTGAAACTGTAATTTTGACCTTCAACCGTTTGGGGTCCATTGAAGTAGAGAATAATCCTGGAATGTTTTCATGAAAAACCTTTATTTCTTTTTGACTGAAGAAAGAAGGACATGGACATCTTGGATGACATGGGGGTGAGTAAATTATCAGGAAATTTTAATTTGAAAGTGGACTAATCCTTTAAACATATTGATAAATGTTAATTTCCAAACTATATTGTTCTCATTTTACGTGAACAATAGAGTAATTTTTAAACAATAGTTGAGTTAAATAAAACTACCCAGCAGGTTTGGTCAAACATTTAACCGAACTTGAGTTATTTTTAACCCAGCATTTTAGCTTTGTTTGTGTAACCGCTGTTCGATGAGTTTTCATGTTGATGCTCAAGCCAAATTTCAAGTTTGTTCAGATCATTGTTTTGTTCTGTTTATGTTTTATTTGTTCACATTTACTTTAAATAAACTGCACATGGGTTCTGTCATCTTGCCTTTAGTGGAATCGTTACAGTAGTGACAAATGGTAGCTTTTAGCTAAATACAGGTGTTAAAATCAAGCATTGAATCATTTATTTGATAAGTGAATCAGTGATATTCATTCATATTAACCATGCAAATGGATCTATTCACTAAAATTAATCAGACTTAAAGGGTTAGTTTACCCAAAAATAAAAATTCTGTCTTTAATTACTCACCCTCATGTCATTCCACACACCACAAATTAAGATATGACTCGCCCATAGACAGCAATATAATCAATACTTTCAAGGTCCAGAAAGGTACTAAAGACATGCTCAATACTGATCCGGCATTCGGACGTAAACACGGAAGTCTTCACTGTGTTTACTGCATCACCTGCGTAAGGATAATGACAGGGAAGAGAAGAGATTGTTGAATAAAGTCACTATTTTTGTTTTGTTTTTGCGCACAAAAAGTATTCTCATCGCTTCATAACATTAAGGTTGAACCACTGCAGTCACGTCGACTGTTTTAACGATGCCTTTCTGGACCTTGAAAGTGTCGGTTATATTGCTGTCTATGGACGAGCCATATACCTCTCGAATTTCATCAAAAATATTTTAATTTGTGTCTTACGGGTGTGGAACGACATGAGGGTGAGTAATTAATGACATAATTTTCATTTTTGGGTGAACTAACCCTTTAATGCTGTCTGTGATAGAGAAGACAGAACATGTTTGATTATCACTTCAGCTTGTAGTAAAACTGTGGACACAATAAACTGTGTAGAAAAATACAACACAACACTGATATGTTTTGGAAAATGTAGCTTGTTTCTGGAAAAGCTACACCATTTTGTAGCTCAACAACTTATGCTCCTGAAAAAGTTTGTACTTTTACAGCTTACTCCCCAACACTGCATCACGACCATCTTTGTATTTGTGTCAGAGAACACTAGAGGAATTTTGTCCCTCTAACTTCCCCTGACATTAACCTGTAAGTCAGAATCAACAAATAGGTATGAAACCAAGAAAAAGAAAAAAAAAAAACCTTCCTCAATACAAAACCAAAAACATCAAGATTTACTGACAGATGAGAAATGAGAAAAGAAAGTGTGGTAGTAGAGAGCTAGGGAATGTAAGAGTGAAGAGAGAGAGAGAGAAAGTACTGTAACAAAGGACCCCTGCAGAGATGATTTAAGGGAGGATAATGGAAGTGACCGATTACATAGAACTCACATACTCAAGCTGCGAGTCTTTCTTTCATTCTCTCCTCCCAACATGGGCGTACGCTCGCACATAGAGTCGCGATGCAGTTCTGACTCGGACTTTAATGCAGGGGCCATTACTCAACTTTCTGAATACCCTCATGCATAATGTATAAGCTGAGAGGTGATTCCTATTCCAATTCATTTATTATTGCACTTAGAGCCAAATCCTACTGTAATTTCATTTTCAAAGTGAATCATATTCTTGCACTGCAGAAATATTTAGACTGATATCGGTAGACCTTTGAATCAATCATATCTCAGAGTCGCCTAGAGCGCTCACGCTCGTAGCCTCATATTAATGAGACTACTTATAGCACCAGCACTGCCTCCAAAACCGCAATAAACTCCACCAAATAAATCACATTGTATATTACTTATTTCATTTTGACCACAGCTGTAGCATTTCTCTGTAATATATCTTTGCTTTCCAGATGGTTAGAGGCTTGATGTAGGTAAATATTCAGCTTTCTCAGTCAGTTACCAATGTGCCACCTTATTCATCTTGAATATGTCAATGTCTGCTTCTGTCTGCCAGTTTTGAGTCTAACTAACTAAAAGTATTTTTTCTTTTTTTTCAAAAGCGAGATACTACGACCAACAGGATTAATCAAACATGTTCACCTAAATGATCCTCTCTCTAGTAGAGCTGGAAAGTCTGATTCATTTAGTGAATTGATTTGTTCGGATGATCCTCTCTCTCATGTGCAGTGGTGGAAGATCGTTTCATTCTACTGAACCGGTTTGTCCTAAATAGAGCGCTGCGTTGATGAGGTATTTTTGTGGGCCAACCCAGAAGTTAGCATCCTTTTGGATCACTCAACAAAAACCCTTTTATATTATTGCAGAAAATAAGTTTGAGTTAGAATAGTTTACAACAGCACAGCAAGGCTGTGAAAGCGGACTAGTGAGTAGATGAACTTACCTGTTCAGTGTGATGAAGTTTAATGTTCCCGACAGTCCCATTTAGCCACTTTTTAGCAGCCGCCTATTTCAAGACAAGTAAAAGCTTTAAAAAACATCACAAGGGGGAATTGCTGATGGATTTTTTGTCATAGAATAAAACGTGAAAATGTCTTGAGCTTGTGTTCATCACAGACCTTATTTCAGGCATTTAAAGGGGATGTATAATGCTATTTCATTGATTCTGACTTATTTACACTGTTAAAGAGTTGGATTCTCATGCTAAACGAGGCCAAAGTTTCAAAAAACGAGTTGGACGTATGAGGGAGCGATAAAAGATCCTGGTCATGAGTCTGAAGTGCAGGCGGTAAGTAAAACTGCATCAAATGTCTGTGTTTTGTTGGCAATCGGCGCATAAGTGCATATAATGTAAACAACACAAACGTATAGTGAATCAAAAGTTATCCAGGGATAATGCGATGATGTAATGAATGAATGAATGATCGGAAAGAATCATTGTATCTGTTTTTTATAAATCTGATAAATCTAAAGACTAGAGTTGTCAAAAGTACCAACTTCGGTACCAAGTCGGTACTGAAATTTAGTAAAATGTGACGCTTTGAGCGGATTTGTAAACACCTCTGATTGGCCATTGTGTTCACGCGCTCAACAGATATCAAAGATCCTATTTACAACGTTTTTGAAGCGTTGATCATTGTAGCCAATCACAGACATATCTGTTGAGCGTGTGAACACAATGGCCAATCAGAGGTGTTTACGAATCCACTCAACAGCGCTCAAAGTGTCACAAATGCAATACTACTCAATAGGTACTCGAGATTAACATTAACCCTTTAACCAAAAACCCATTAAAAAACCCCAATGACTTCAGGATGATGGAACTGGAAGTGCTAAAACTCGTTTCCTGGTTTTTGCCTCCAACAATATATCATCCCTGCAGGACTCTATGGACCACTCTCATATGAATCATTGCAAAATCTGATTCATTCTAGTGAACTGGTTCATTCTGCTTCATTGTAGTGTATCGGTTCACCATAAACGGTACTCCAAGAAGGTTGGGGAATTCAATTCATTCTAGTGAATCAGTTTGTTCAGATGGTTTATGTAAATAAACTAATTAAAAAACAATTCACAGATTAAAGTTCCTGAATTATGATGTTTTTGTTTATAGTAGGCTATACATTTACATGTTCATGTTTAATACTGTCAACATTCATTTATAACCTCTTTTTGTGCCAGCCAAAATATAGCTCTGATTAAACTATAAATTATAGGTCTTTGGACACTTAATATATCTAACATTAATGTATGAAGTTCCTTAAGAGGATTCTATGTTTTTATAAACCTAAAAACATACTGCCCCCCTAGGTAACTTCAGTGTAGTTATCTACCTTTTATAGCTTCTTCTTCAAAAGAGAAGTTTTACCATAGTTTTACTGCTTCAAATAAGCTAGATTAGCTTGTTTCAAAGTAGCCCTCCCAACACTGCTGTCTGCAGAGCTTATTGTTTCAATGATTTCCTGCAGAACCCTCGTGTTAAAAAGACATTTATCAATACAAACTTCCTAATACTTATTATCAGCAGCTCTTTGGAGAGCAGGAATATTGATCACGAAACGTCTTGTAGACTCAATGGGGTGCAAATTGTGAATCAGTATTGATTGCATAGCTTGAATATCAATTGTACTGACCTTAACCCATCCTAAGCACCTTCATTCCCTCGATAAAAAGTGTTATGCTAATGAAGCATCCTTATGTTGATGCAGCATTTAAACACAAGGAAACACAGTGGAGACAGAGTAGGTGGCAGGCAATAAATGAGCAAAGTCAAAGTTCATCCGCAACCGTGCTGTCAGTAAGGTGTTGCAATACTCCTCTCTAAATTAGATTCAAGATTTCGCACAAAGGAACAGCTCTGGCTCTGAATAAAACATTTCCTTTTCACAAGTTTTGGTGCCTCCACAAAGCAGCAGAAAAAGACCAAATTCAGGGAAATGGAGGGAAAAGAATGCATCCACGATGAGGGCTGTCATCTTCCATCTATGACGAGGGGAATGAATTTACATGGCAGTGGATGGAGTTGCAAGCTTTGTCCAAAAAAGCGTGTTTGGAATAGTAATAGAGATATCCATGCAATATATGTTTTTCCACTTGATAAGTATAAAACCTTGTTGAATGTGAACATTTGGAAGTTGCTTTTCTCATCATTAAGAGGCCTAAACTAAATTATTAATTCTCAAAGGCGGTAGGAAAGAGCAGGAATAATTGTAACACTTTTTTAGTTTTTGCTCATTTCATTAGAAACTGTTTAGCCTAACCTTTGAAATTTTGCTTCAGATATCTTTGCCATTTTAACCAATATAAATTAAATTTAAAATTTAAATTTTAAGTCAGGTAAACTATACCCAATAGTCTGTGTTACATTCACCAGTGCAGTATAATTGTACCAAACAGTGTAGCCTGTGTAATGAATGTAACATGTAAAAGCTCTACAATGTAAATAGGGCTGCAACAAATGATTATTTTGATAATCGTTTAATCTACCGATTATTGGAACGATTAATCGACTAATCATCGATTATTATACTGGTTAATCAGTATGCTTTGTTCGATTATTCCACTAGCAATTAGTTAAAATACTGAGTTATACTTTAACTAATAATTAAAACAAGGAAATCACTTCAGCTTTTGAAAGTGTATTTTTAGTGAATTTGTTAAAAAATACTGTTAAAATGACGTACTGTGTTTTTATTAAGTCTGGGAATTGTAATAACTTTTTAATAAGAGTAAAAATATGAATATGTAATATTGTGCAAAAATTTCTGAAAAATGCTCCTCTCTAGATTTCTTCTTTTTTTTTTCTTTTTATCGAGTTTATGGTCACTGAATGGCTTTCCTGAGGTAAATGTAACATTTTGTGACATATTTTTTTGCAAGCTGTTTTATTGCGGTCTTTCTGCGGTTGAAACTCTGATTAAGTGATTACATTAGAGCTGGATTCATTTCAGTAAATTGCACTGTATCTTTCAACATACTTTTTAATATTCATTCACGTTTATTTTGTGCTGTAATAGCAGAAAAGAGGAAGAGATAATAGGTTCACGTGCTGCTTGACCTGAGGTGCTACAGCGATCGGTCACTCCACATTAAAGAGCGCCAAAACCACATGTATTGTTTGAATCCCGTAGTAAAATTGACAGAATTTAAAAGTTAAGACTTTGTTTTATATCAAAAGTAACCTGATCTGTCTTATCTGTCGGCGCGTTGTCAGTGTCCTCTTTGCTTTGCTATGTATCTTTCACTGCGTGAGAAAATGGACGTGTGGCGAACAGTGAGTTTGAATGAGAGATGGTGGCCCTGCATGACAGCATTTTTTGTAGTTATGCTAAACGTTATGTTTTATGCTATGTTAAAGGAACACTCCACTTTTTTTGAAAATAGGCTCATTTTCCAACTCCCCTAGAGTTAAACAGTTGAGTTTTACCGTTTTCAAATCCATTCAGCCGATCTCCGGGTCATGCGTAATATCATTGCGCCTGCTGCACCCATGGTATGGCAGCAAAGTTCCTTGATTATTACGCCCGGAATGAGAGTATAGTTCCTAACCATACCGGCCTAGAAAATCGCAACTTTTAATTTTCCTTCGGTCTTAGCACACGATGTAACTACAGAAGAGTCAAGTTTTAAATAGGAAAAGTATTGAAACTCTTTGGTCATTTTTGAGCGAGATGCTAACGGTCTAATCAGATTCAATGAACTATGTTAAGCTATGCTAAAAGTGGTACCGCCAGACCCGGAGATCGGCTGAATGGATTCGAAAACGGTAAAACTCAACTGTTTAACTCTAGGGGAGTTGGAAAATGAGCCTATTTTCAAAAAAAAGTGGAGTGTTCCTTTAAACTCCCACATTTTACGGGTTCGACTTCGTTTGCACAATGCACTCCGAAGCGCCGTGTCTTCTTCTATTGGATTCGATCCGGGAGGGCTGCATTATAGTATTGCGCTACAGCGCCCCACTGGTCAAACCGCGTTATTGCAGGCCCTTCAAATAGATCATATGAGATCAAAAGACTATTCGACAACAAAAATATTTGTCGACGTTGTCGATAATGTCGACTAATCGTTTCAGCCCTAAATGTAAATAATTATATTTTATGTGTAGACATCACATACACAACACATCCTCAAACTTTAGACATGTTTATTATGAAGGATGCTTTATTATTCACATCAAATTATATGCAAGCACACAGCAAGCCAAACAAACAAGTTTTAGGGAGTATATAAATTTTAATGTAAAAGACATTTTAAATAATTATCAGTAATTTAAAGGGGACCAATTTTACCCCTTTTTACAAGATGTAATATAAGTCTCAGGTGTCCCCAGAATATTTCTGTGAAGTTTTAGCTCAAAATACCCCACAGATCATTTATTATAGCATGTTCCAAATCCACATTTTTGAGTGGAACGAAAAACAAGCTGTTTTTGTGCATGTATCTTTAAATGCAAATGAGCTGCTGCTCCCCGCCCCGCTTTCCAGAAGAAGGCGGAGCCTGTACAACTAGTGCCTCGAATACTCTGCCAAAACCTAAAACATCAGTTTGGTTTTGATTATCATCTCTATCGCGGTCACGCTCACGTGACATTGCAGTTCTTCATCATCATGAAAGTTTTTTATTTGCATGCATTTTAAAGCCATAACAGTTGAATCTTCTGATATATGGTTTTCTGAACGCACACATCCGAAGCACATGCACAGAAAGCTGCCTGTCAGATGACGCGTCCTGTGAGTATCAAACTAAGTTCTCTTTCACGTCTTATTGCACTTAAACTGTCAAATACACACAAGGTTATGTCAAAAACACACAAAGTTCACATAAACACAGTCGGTTATGTCTGTGAACGTAAACTTCAGGGAAAGAAATCTCATGTGTATATTAGATATGTGTATTAAAGTGACAGCAGTGTAATATACAGTACCTACTGCTGTATCTGCTGTTAATATGAACCAAACAACAAAAGAAAAACAGAAAATCACTCACTGCTCTTGATTAAATAACTTTAGTAGCTTTAATAAGAATACATTTCTGACTTGAATGCTGCTCTGGTGAGGAGATAAACATGGCGGACTGTGTACAGCTCACTGAGGGGAGGAGCTAAGTTTCCGTCGCCAGTCATGGGCGGGGCTTTTTACGTAAGAGTGGGGAAGGGGAGGAGCTACTTTTCCCTCGCCAGTCGTGGGCGGGGCTTTTTACGTAAGAGTAGGGGGAAATCTGGAACCGCTCGTTTGGAGATACTGTTTATGATTTATGGGGACTATAAAAAAAGGAGTGGGTGGATTTTTACCATTATAGACTGGTTGTTTCCACACACCTTATTGTTATATGAATTTTTCATAATAGGTCCACTTTAAAGAATGACTCAACTGTTTTTGTTCTTTGGACCCCACTGACATTGTATGGACAAAATAAAATAAAATAAAAACACTAATCATTTTCACACCATGGAATAAAGCAACATTAATGCTATTTCACAGCTAATGTTCAAACCAACAATAATTCCCACAAGAGAAATAATATGAAATGATCATGTGTTGATTTAGCTCATTATTGTCATATAGCCTATTATGTCATGCATATCATCTTTCTCTGCTGCATTAACTTATTGCAAATTCTCAACATAACGACATTGCAGTACGTGATGAAGTGCATGTCAATGTAGCTTCATGCTAAGCGTGCTGGAGGCTATTTTGGATCCGTGTTGGTAATGGGGGGCGTTTGAGGGCAGGTTTCTGTAGCCTCATGCTAACCTGGTCTGTCAGCAGAATGTAATATGATGAGGCGTTGCGCTTCATTGTTTGGCTTGCCGCCTGTCTGATACGCTGCTGCTCGGCTGCCTTTGATCATTAAGCCAAACCATGTCACCGCCCCTGGTGTCATGAATTATAACGTGCCGATCTTTGATCTTGACAAATATTTTTCCCATTTTCTGGCCCTTGGTGGGTGATGTGTTACATTCCCTAACAAGGCTGTTCTGTTGTGGATCACAAAATGAATAATTTACCTCTAAAAGGAGCACAGCCTAGCAGTTTTCTCTTTTATTCGACGCTATTGTCTTTGCTCATGCTTCACTCTTTCCTCCTCCAAGCCTTCGTGGAGAAGTTTTCAATAAGCACAAAGTGTTAAGGTATGTCAAATAGGAATTCAAGGTAATATTATATACAAGGTTTCCAATGATTCTTTTCAATTTACCATGCTTAACGATTTACCCCACACGGTTATAATGGAAGTCAGCAGGAATTGTATAGAACAAGATTAGCGTGAATATCTGCGTTGAATGCCAGAGAAACACAAACGAAGAAAGAGACTGGGGATTTCTTTTAACGATGCATCTTGGTTTGTCTGACACACTGACCTTCACACCATCAACCTCACACATTCAAGGTCCTTTCACAAAACACGCGCACACACACACACATATTGTGCAACCTTGTACATGAGGGTCAGACTCTTTGTGAAATGGAAATGCACATCCCCTCCATATGGCATCATTGGCTCCCATGTTTAGTGTGATTAACACACACACACACACACACACACACTCTGTCACTTCCATTTATTCATAAAGTAAATTTAAGAGGAAAAGAAAAACGCCTACAAAACTCCTCAGGAAGGGGACATATTTGCTGGAGGTACTTTGCTCTCTTGGTGATTTTAATCTTCACACTGTAATGCATTTGACAGCCATGGAAAATTAAAGACATTAGCTCAGCACTGCAAATTGAATCTACAGGTCTGAATAATATATTATGTTGAGATGTTGCATGTGTTCAGTGATAAACAGCCCCAGTGAAATGCCCTCGGAGTGGCAGCACGAGAATTATTAGCCCTTGCTAACTATCGGGCTCAAGAGCACTTTGCAGGGAGAAGCACAGATGTGAGATTTTGCTCCTCAAACCACCAAGATTGAGAGTCATTCGGAACTCAAAACACCTGGATAATCCTCCCGCAGATGGAATGAGTTTAGGCATGGTGGCACAATAACACCGTACATTAATGCTGACATCATAAAATATATAAATATCTGTGTACTGCAGGTGGAAGACTAAAAGCTGTGCTAAATGCTTTAAGTATTTCTGGAATACAAGACAAATAAACTGATGTGCAATATATCTTTTCTCATCATATTGCATGAATTGAATATACTGTGCTTGTTGACTCAGCTTTAGTGGCTCGTCTGTAGCAATCTGAGCTTCTGTCTGAGTTTTCTACATTTTTTTATGTGTTTCTTATGCTCTGTTTGTTTCCCGGAAAAAAAAAAAAAAGCTTTAACCAGCTTAAAGGCACAATATGTAAGATTTTTGGATTAAAATATCCAAAAACCACAAGAACAGTGTTACTGTTAAGGACTTGTACTTACATTATCCCAAATGATTCCAAGAATGTTAAAATCCAGAGAAATAAGCAATTTTAACCAGGACACGGACCATGTCTGTGTGTCGCCTATCAATGTCATCATACCTGTGTTACCCTCGATTTCCGGTTTTATTTTGTAGAAACATGAAAACACCAAAGACACTTTAATATATTATGTATTTACGTTTTCTTTACTTACAGCAAGTACCATGTTTTACCATGCCTAATATCGATCTATCTTACTGCAGTGTGCAACAAGTGTCTCATAGCAGCCGTCAAGCGAACGCACAGAGTAGCACTATAACAACTTTCAACACACAAATATATCTAATATGATCAACAGCGCTGCGTTAACCCCACATACGCTTGACCGGAAGAAGCGGAAGCGGTGACTGTGGCATAATAAAGGCTCCGCTGCCCTCGAGACGTGTGTTGCGCTCATCTCTCATTAGCAATCACTCCAGCGGCCTCGTTCCGCTCCAACACCCTGCTTCATGCTACAGTAATGTTAATAAATATTTAAAACATTAGCTCATCAATGAATATGATTTCTGCCCAAGCCCCGTTGGATTCTTTTCCACCGGCTGTAGATGTGAAGACAACACCTCCCATGATTCTGCGAAATCAAGGCGTCATCAAGCTATGCCTGTTTTGAATAATCGACTTTTTAGCGGCAAAAAACTACATATTGTGCCTTTAGGGTGGTTTGCTGGATTTAGATAGCCAAAAAGTTGGTCTGGTTTGATGGATTTAAAGGAGTTTTTGGCACTAGTCAGCATGGCCTGACTGGAAGACAAGCCAAACCAGCTTAAGCCAGCTAAGACCAGCAAACCACCTTAGGCTGGTTTAGACTGTTTTGACAAGTACTTTTGGGTTCTTGTCAATAAGATTTTTATTTTTATTTATTTATTTTTTTTTTTTTTAGTAGAATAGTCAATCTGGTTAATTTACTGGATGTAAAGACGTTTTGGATACTTTTCAGCGTTAAAGATGGAAAGTTAGCCAGCTGACCAGCCTAACATTAGCTTTGCCATACTGGGAGAACAGTAAACAAACTTAGGCTAGATTAAGCTGTTTTTGTTTAAAGGGGACCTATTATGACCCTTTCACAAGATGTAATATAAGTCTCTGGTGTCCCCAGAATGTGTCTGTGAAGTTTCAGCTCAAAATACCCCACAGATCATTTATTATAGCTTGTCAAATTTGCCCCTATTTGGGTATGAGCAAAAACACGTCGTTTTTGTGTGTGTCCCTTTAAATGCAAATGAGCTGCTGCTCCCGGCCCCCTTTCCAGAAGAGGGCGGAGCTTTAACAGCTCACGCTTCGGTTGCTCAACAACAACAAAGCTGGAGAATCTCACGCAGCCAAAATGAGGATTGTCAGTAACGGTGTTCAGCCTTACATTGTTCAAACCGGAGTTGGACACTGATGGAGAGACTCAGGAAGAAGTTACTTTTAGAATGAAACTGGACGTTTCTGAATAGTTAGTGGATAAATTTATGTAGTTGCTGTGGAGTTGATTCAACTCATCGACTAGCATGTGCCGTCATGTTAATCTTTTGTGCAAATCCAGCATTGAAATGACCCTCGTTTGTCAAGCAGTTTGGCATAAAATCATGGCATGGCAACAACACTCTACTACAACAACTCTTCCTCTTCTCTAAAGCAGCCCAACATGGCCTCACCCCCTTTGCTGAGTGTTCTCGGGGGCAGGGTTTATGTAAATTTTAGGGTTAGTGATATCACTAACCCAGGAAGAAGCTCGTCTCTACCAGGCGTTTCCTCCAAGGAGGCAAGGGAGGCAGTGCCTCTTCAAAGAATTTGGATGAGAAAATAATCCATATTACAAAATTAAAACAACGCAAATATTACAAAATGTTACATTAAAAAGTGTATAAATCACGTGATTTTCTAAAGTAACACTGTCCAACCACGACACCCGCATGTAAAGTTATAGCGGGACGCTGTGTCTCTCTTGCCTCCCCTGATCCCATTGAGTTTAAACAGACCCCCTAAAGCGGGGTGTCCAAACTGGGTCCTGGAGGGCCACTGTCCTGCAAAGTTTAGCTCCAACTTGCCTCAACACACCTGACTGGACTTTTCTAGTATGCTTATTAGACCTTGATTAGCTGTTTCAGGTGTGTTTAATTGGGGTTGGAGCTAAACTCTGCAGGACAATGGCCCTCCAGGAGCAGGATTGGACACCCCTGCCCTAAAGTGTGCGGTGGGTTTGGTGGGGGGTAATTGAGAATGAATAGGGGAAAGTCACATGAGAGGAGGCAATGCCTCCATCACACTATGATTGGATGTGATTGGTTATGATTGGATATGATTGGTTCACGAGATAAATCCCGCCTCTTGTTTACATGCGCGTTCCACGTTCGCGAATCAGTCTGAATGAACAAAATGATGGTGTTAATGGGAAGACTAAATAAAAAGTAAGTAAACAGCTCAGCCACTTAGATATCCCCACTTTGTCACATCAAAATCAAACATGATATGGCCTGAAAACATTTTTTTTGTTGTTTTTTTTAATGAGCAATCAGCTTGGGGAAATTAAAGGTACATGTTCGTGTCTGTGACCAGTTTACCGAGCTTGATGATTGATGATCCGAAAATAAGTTGACTATTAAAAAGAACAGCTGAACATCATTTCACAAATAATTTGTTTATATTGTTACTGTCTTTAGTAATTATTTTGGAATGACTGTAAAAAAAAAATGCTTAAAACATTAACTTGAGATTTAGAGGCTACTTGGTTTTAATAAACAGAACATTAATTACATTGTTAATGTAAAAATACAAAATAAAAGTGTATTTGGTTTCTTTTTTTCTTTTTAATGTTATGTAATGTTTATTTAACCAGGAAAATGTGACAACATGAAGTGTAACAGGGACATGAATTTACATTTGATTTATTACAAAAAAAAGAGGACTTTGCCTCCTCATGCCACTGTCATGCATGTATTTTGTCTATAATTCGCCAGTATAACTTTGGCTTTGGTATCAAAAGCACACCTAATCATCAGGACTTCAGTTCTCGGCATCAGCATTAAAAGTTTTTTCTTTTTGCGGTTCCATTTAGCCTAATTGCACAATCACTCTATGTGAACCCAACCGCAGTTAGATATTCTCCTTAGAATTGCACTGCTGCAATCAAGTCTTTCTCACATTTAATTTTAGACAACAAAAAATGGCATTCGCAGTTGTGAATATGACCTTATATTTATCAACAAGACAAACACTGAGTCAAATAAGGCCAAGCATTGATTAACTGTATGCAGCAGAAATTGTGTTGTCAAATACAGATTGCTTTGTTTGTTTATTTATTTCAGTGGGAGTGCAGATGATAATGAAGAGTTAGCGCTGCATTGGTTTTGAACATCTAGGATTTCAATTTATATATATTATGGATGGATGCTATTACTTCTAAACTCCAGAAAAACCGACAATAAAAGTAAAATATGAGAAAGTTTGTCAAACCTTTGTTGATCCTGGCTATATAACATCTGCCACTCCATAATATTTTATCCTTCTGAAAGGACCCAGGGTTAGGAAAGAGTGGCTGAAATGTCTTTTTAACAAGGGGCCTGATCATTTCAATCTGACTTTATCCGTTTATGCTGCATTTCGGTGTGGATTGTTTTATGAATCTGTCACAATGCAATGTAGGATTTGCAGTGAGGCTGTTACTAAAGAATGGGGTAGTGCATGGGGTAACTATATTTAAAGTTATAAAATATTTTTTATACTTGAAGTTTCTTATTTCGCATGTGAAGAGGGCATTTATGGTAAGTTTTAAAGGCACATGAGCAAAAAAAAATCTCTCTCTCTCTCTCTCTATATATAGTATACGTATGTGTATGTACTGTATGTATGTATGTGTGTGTGTGTGTGTGTGTGTGTATATATATATATATATATATACACAACATATATATACACACACACATATGTATGTATGTGTGTGTGTGTGTGTGTATATATAATGTATATTATGTTAAGTTTTACGCTCACCAAACCTGCATTTATTTGATCAAAAATACAGTAAAAACAGTAATATTGTGAAATATTATTACAATTTAAGATAACTGTTTTGTATTTTAATATATTGTAAAATGTAATGTATTCCTGTGATCAAAACTGAATTTTCAGCATCATTACTCCTGTCTTCAGTGTCACATGATCCTTCAGAAATCATTCTAATATGCTGATTTGCTGCTCAAGAAACATTTCTTATTATTATCAATCTTGCTTAATATTTTTTTTCCAAGATTCTTTGATGAATAAAAAGTTCAAAAGAACAGAATGTCTTTGCTGTCTCTTTTGAGTTTAATGTGTCCTTGATAAATAAAGTATTAATAAAAAAAAACATCTTACTGACCCCAAACTTAAGTGTGTATATATAATTATTGCACCTCAAAGGAAAAATAAATCATTTTTAAAAGAAGCTCCTCTAAAAGAATTTAAAGGTGTAAAAGGTTTGTTTTTGCATTTAACATTGCAAACCATGAAGAGTCAATCTCAACAGAACATGAGGGTTGAGAAACATAGATATGCACATAAACAAATATATTCACAGATGTGCTTTTGTGCATAAATAACAAAACATCCACACACATACATACAAAAAAAAGACACAAATGCACTGTGTTCTGACTGTCTGCAAGGTCAGCAGCATCTGGTCCAGAGTGAAGACAGAAGAGATAAATCACCACTGCCAGATTAGAGCCAATAAAAAGGAGAGTGAAAGAAAGAGGGGGAAAAAAGACAGAGAGTGGGACTTTAGAGAAAGATAGCAAATGGCCTACAGCGGAGAAGAGGGCATGCAGGAAACAAATGGCAAGCTAAGAGTTAGCGTTGCAGGATATAGAGACTAATGGGAGTCTGTGAAGGTTGTTAGTGATTCAAGGTTGTTGCAAAGAAAATGGAAGCTACAACCATGACTCACAAATGAGACTGTACAAGTTCATTAGGCACAGTGCAGCGGTCAACAGAGCCTGTACCGATTCATCTAGTGTTCATTTGGTGATAGGCCTACTTGTGTTTTATTTCATACAATCAGACAAAATAGCTCTGTTCCAAAACCTAGTTAGCTGCCTATACATCTGCCAATATACCTATAGTGAGCTGTCAATATAGTCTACAGTATAAAGTCTGTTCCAAATGGTGTCCAAAAAGATGTTGCCTTCTAAGATACTTTGATTCTGCCAAATTCTGAGCAGCATCTCATTTATCCTTCACAATGCATCATGACTATAGTTAAATGAAGAAAAAAATCAACAAAGGTGGCAAGAAAATTGATAAATATTGTATACTGGTAACAAAAGAAGAAGAAGAAGAAGAAGAAGAAGAAGAAGAAGGACGACGCACCTTCACTCGTTTCCATTGTAGAAAAGTGAAGCCTCCAATGTCCCAATATGGCGCTGACATCTTGCGCTCAGAACCCGAGTCTGCACAGTAGTGAGTGTGAACTTCGTGAGTGTGGCAGGATCAGTCGCAAGCTCATTATGTCAGTGTGAAATAAACAGTTCTGGAAATGTATAAATTAAAGTTGAAGCTCCAATCTCCTCCCGAAGATCCAGAAAAAAGTCAGTTGGTGCTTCAGTGATGACTTCACTCAGAGAAGCTGTCAATCTCAGCTGTCAGTCATGACGTCACATCCCCGTTTTTATGAGATGGTCCTCACTGCAGAACACAAGATCCAGGGGGTGGGGTTGGATCTAGATCCAACTCCTCCCACTTTACATATCCCTAAACCAGGGGTGGGGAACGTTGATCCTGGAGGGCCATTGTCCTGCAGAGTTTAGCTCCAACCCTAATTAAACACACCTGAAGCTAATCAAGGTCTTCAGGATTACTAAAGTTACAGGCAGGTGAGTGTTTTTTTCAGGGTTGGAGCTAAACTCTGCAGGACAATGGCCCTCCAGGATCAACGTTCCCCACCCCTGCCCTAAACCAACCCGTCTCCACCCCCTGGATCTAAACCTACCCATCTCCACCCCCTGGATCTGGATCCAACTCCTCCCACTTTACATATCCCTTAACCTACCCGACTCCGCCCCCTGGATCTCGAGTGTTCTGCAGTGAGGGGCTACTGGTTTTTATAGCTTCAAAATAACTAACTAAAACCAAACTTATTTAAAAAAACGAACACTTTAACTTATATCAGCGTGATAAAAACTACTTAAAATGACAGAAACCATCTTTGGAAAAAAAAAATATATATATTTGAAGTGTTTGACTGTTTAGTTTGTCTCACGTCCCATTAGATTGCATGGAGAGGGCGGGGTGTATGACCTATACTGCATCCAGCCACCTGGGGGCGATCGAAACGTTTTGGCTTCACTTTTCAGGACACACTTGGGTAAGTTCATGTTAGCTCAGGTCCATTAAATAATATTAACGGATACATCTTTTTATTTTAATAGTGTACTAGTAAATGTTTAAATTAACATTATTAATAAATGTTTTA
This sequence comes from Mylopharyngodon piceus, assembly GCA_039654765.1. Lineage (NCBI taxonomy): Eukaryota > Metazoa > Chordata > Actinopteri > Cypriniformes > Xenocyprididae > Mylopharyngodon > Mylopharyngodon piceus. The sequence continues at coordinate 30,224,205 of CM077456.1, forward strand.
GAAGTATTTTTCATTGTTAGCTCATGTTAATTAATGTAGGCCTAGTGTTAACAAAAGAAACTTATTGTAGAGCGTTACCAATATACTTCTAGCAATATTTCATTCAGTACTGAAAAGTATTTGAAAGTATCAAAAATAAGACTATTTTACACAATTTTTATGTATTTATGCCTAGTATCAACATGCTAACATCAGACCTTATCCACATTTTTCACGGAAGAGTGGACATGACTATTTTTGTCAGTCACTATATTTTAGCTGTACCAAACTATGTTATGTTGCAAACTGGTATTTATTATTGTGTTATTTCAATTTATTAAAAATACTAGGGCTGTCAATTTGTGTTAATTTAGTGCAATAAATTATGATTACTCAACCAAACATTACATCTTAATGGAACAGAACACAGGATCACACCAAGGACAATAACGATAAAGATAACGATAAAGATAACTAGTGCATTTCCGTTTTAAAACGCATAAGTTTTGCTACGGTTACGCCTGTCGTTTACACTTCTCGCGACAGAGCCGCGCAATTCATGTCTCTTCCGAAGATTAAGAGATCGTTATGAAAAATATGAAATTAAACGCATTTACAAAGCAGGAATAAACACTGATGCAGTAAAAGTTTGAGAAGGCAGCTGAAAGAAAATATCTGATTATATCAATGCATGTGAATCAAACAAATAGACCAAATAATTAATATAGTTTCACAAAGAGCTCAAAAGAATACATGTAAGCTTAATCTGTTTAAAAGCTTTATATATTATGCATGTATTATATTTATTTTAATTTAAAAGCAAAGTTTAATATTGTCAATTAATATAATAGGCCTAATTATATGAATATGTCATCAATTATTCATAATTTTAATTTATTTAATATAAATATAATGAATAATTAACAGCAATTTTGTCTCTAAAATGTTTTCACTATAAACTGATTTAATTTGGAGCGAGAGATACAGGGGGAGTGGCTTTATTGCATCAGATACATGTCACTTTACTCACAGCTGATTGGTCGAGTTTGGGTTTGCGATCTCTAACTCAGAATAAAACCTGCTCCGGAGCAGGCTAGCCGTGTAGCGTAAAACCAAATCACCTTCGTGAGCCCGAAAAACCAGAGTTTGCTCAAACTAATCTTGAACTTACCTGGGTAGAAACTGAAACCGGCTTTGTGCAACAGGCCACTGGACATAAGCTAATGTGCGCATGTCATAAAGTCATTACGATTGAAAGCGCCGGCACATGTAAACGATATATCGGATTAGATAACGTCTCATGTAAACAGTCCACTGTATCTTTCAATCGGAATGATTTTAATCGGAATGACAAAAAAGTGTACATGTGTACAATGTGGCTAGTGTCACTGGAATCACTTTCAAAATGTTTTTTTTTTTTTTTTCAGCCGATAAACGATAAAAACAGCTTTAGAGAGCGCGAGCATTTAAAGAGACAGACGAAAAAACTGCAGCGTGTGCTTATGATAAACAGAACGTGGATGCTAATTTATAGTTATCGCTATAATTGTCTTTTCTTGGTGTGAACGGGGCTCTAAGATGCACATTTCAAATTCTATCTTAATTAAATGAAATATTTGTAATTATTAGGTCTTAAGTGAATCAATCAGCTAATTAGAGAACAATAACATACTATGTATGTCCACATTTACAAGCTTAAATTGATTAACATTTTTGAGCTAGCTTTTGTGTTCATCACCATGGGATCAGTTTATGACCCGTTGCTCTTCAGTTTGCGCTTCACAAAATATTCAGTTCTTTTCATCACTCATCAAATGCCGCTAGATGCGTTTTAGAAATGGAGGACAAAGACTTATAGTGTTGTCAGACAGTTAAAGGATGTGCCCATCTCCTAGCAACTAGTTAGCAGCCCACTCTGATAACACACAGATGAGATGAAAGTCAAACAAAGCTAAATCTGATTACACTGCCAAAAATGTGTCCAGAGCTGTCTCTGGCAAATATCAGGACAACAGCAACTCACAATAGCCTACTATATTGTTTATTTTAAATAACATGATGTAAGTGGAAAAAACGGCAAGAGCTTTAAGGGGCTGCAAGTGGGACGTGAGGTTGTGGGTGGTGGGAGACAGAGTGGTGTTTGTCTTTGCATTGTTTTCACTGAACACTATGAGGCTTTGTTGTATTATGCACTATAAGGTTATGAAGGTTTTGAAGTCTGAGCTGGTTTAACTGGATAAAAATGGCAGGTTGCGTACGTGGCCCGTGTGCTAGTGTGTGTGTGTAGGCAGTGAAAGAGTATCGGGATGAGTATTGATCCCAGACGAATGCATCTCCACTCAAGGTCGCACCGCTTTGAACTTACACACATACACACACGCACAAAAGGTGAAGAAAAGCTGCTGATCTTATTTAGGGGAGGTTATAACCCTGTCGTCCTGGCCGTGTCAAATTCCACACATTAATTTAGGCCTTTCTCGTGCGAGTGACCCGCTCGGTCCAGTTCACCTCAGGTTTCATTTGCATCTCATTTACAGCGAGCAGCATGCTAATCAGAATGAGCTAGCAACATGAAAATGTCCATGTGTGGTCATTTGGTTGTACGAATCGATGCTTTAGAGGCGTACGGACTGTGAGGAGCTGTGCGGATCATGATTGACAGGTTGGGAGTCGGTGACTTGCGAGGCAGGTCACAATATTTCAGCTGGCAGTCAAATATTAGCACAACCTTTATGACACAAAGACAGTCTGGGTCAGGAGTATTATCCACACAAACACACACACAAAGATAGACTCATCAGAGGGAAGCAAGCCCACACAAACAGGACATGACAGTGCAGGTGACACCAGGGGTATTCAGTTGGGCGTCATGGCAACAGGGGTCAGAGGTGAAAGGAGTGTGCAGCACGGAGATGATGATGAGAGTGTGTACTGCAGCGAGAAGTGAGGGGGAAAGATAGTGTGTGTGTGTGTGTGTGTGTGTGTGAGGTAAGATGGGCTTGATAGATACTGGCTCTTTTCCAAAGCCTTGCTGTATACTGCCTACATATGAAGCTGACTTCCAAAGCAGCATGCTAACTGAAACAAAGCCTCATAAGTGACTAACCTACTGAAAAACAACATCTTAAACTAGACTAAGCTGATTTTATGGTCTTAATTGCTCCCCCATCCTGGATTAATAGATTTTAACATTAGTATGTTGCTAAGCTAATAACAGTTTTACATTAGCATGTTGGTAAGCTAATAATGTAGAGTTTGACATTAGTATGTTGCTAAGACTTTAGCAACAAGTTTGACTATGTTGATAAGCTAAAGACTAAAGGCCAATTCACACAATAAACCCAAATAACTACATTCAAAATTATGAAAATAATACAGCATGAAGTATTAAAATGACTTGCAAATTCATTTATTATAATTTTCTTTAGGTTTGCATTCCTCTCACCGATCTCCCTTTGTACTCGGTTATGTGATTCTGAACTCGTAATTAGAATATTTCCGACTCCACTTTGAGTTTGAGATTAGTGTGTTGCTAATCTAATAACAGAGTTTGACGTTAGCATGTTGCTAATCTAATGACAGAGTTTGAGATTAGTGTGTTGCTAATCTAATAACAGAGTTTGACATTAGCATGTTGCTAATCTAATGACAGAGTTTGACTTTAACATGTTGCTAATCTAATGACAGAGTTTGAGATTAGTGTGTTGCTAATCCAATAACAGAGTTTGACATTAGCATGTTGTTAGTCTAATGTCAGAGTTTGACTTTAGCATGTTGTTAATCTAATAACATAGTTTGACATTAGCATGTTGCTAATTTAATGACAGAGTTTGACATTAGCATGTTGTTAATCTAGTGACAGAGTTTGAAATTAGCATGTTGCTAATTTAATGACAGAGTTTGACATTAGGATGTTGTTAATCTAATGACAGAGTTTGACATTAGCATGTTGTTAATCTAATGACAGAGTTTGACATTAGCATATTGCTAATCTAATGACAGAGATTGACATTAGCATGTTGTTAATCTAATCACAGAGTGACTTTAACATGTTAATCTAATGACAGTTTGACATTAGCATATTGCTAATCTAATGACAGAGATTGACATTAGCATGTTGTTAATCTAATGACAGAGTTTGACATTAGCATGTTGTTAATCTAATCACAGAGTGACTTTAGCATGTTAATCTAATGACAGAGTTTGACATTAGCATGTTGTTAATCTAATCACAGAGTGACTTTAGCATGTTGTTAATCTAATGACAGAGTTTGACATTAGCATATTGTTAATCTAATGACAGAGATTGACATTAGCATTTTGCTAATCTAATGACAGAGTTTGACATTAGCATGTTGCTAATCTAATGACAGAGTTTGACATTAGCATGTTAATCTAATGACAGTTTGAAATTAGCATGTTGCTAATCTAATAACATAGTTTGACATGTTATTAATCTAATGAGAGTTTGACTTTAGCATGTTGTTAGTCTAATGACAGAGTTTGACATTAGCATGTTGCTAAGCTAACAAGGAAATAAGCAAAAAACGACACTGCACACACAAATATTGGGTAAAATATTTTATAATATCATGATTTATATATGAAGCACACATGAATTTTACTTTTGAAATAACAATTGATCAGCATGAACGAAAGACAGATTGCAGATTTTATATATGTATTTTTGTATCATTTGTTTTCTTAAGTACCAATCCACACAAAATGACTTAATCACATCTAAAATGTTGTTTCTTTAAAATAAAACATATAAAATTGATGAAAAAGCAGGTGTAAAACCAGTGACTGTAATAGACCACAAACGTTTGGTAGGTGCAGTTTGTCATTTTAACCACCAGTGAACCTTTGGTGCTTCGGTGCTTAAAGAATATTTTTATATATATATATATATAGTTGACATTACTCTTTTTCTGTCTGCCAAATTAGATGGATCTTTTCACTGAGCTTGTCACAGTGCATTCTGGGATTGCCTTCTCCACAGTGCTGCCTTAGAATGTGGCCAAAAGAATAAATATGTTGCCTTAAAAAGCTGCCAACTATAGGTTTTGGAACGTAGCCCCGACTTGCAACAACACCATTTGGTTTGATTACCTGTAAGTTCTCAGTTGATCAGAAATGGCAGCTGTATATCATATCTTTGAGGATGATATTTTTGGACCACATCCTGGGGATTAGACAGCTGTATGAAATGGGTCATGATCCAGGCAAACAAACTGAATGCCTTTGGACTATGCAGTGGTCACTGACAACATGAAACGCTGATGATATTTTATGGGCCAATGAAACTTATTAATATCAAAGGGAATATACATACATATTTAGTCTGACCTAAATTTTCCATATGGGTGAATTTTGTATTACTTGCCCAGTAGATTTCTTATTAAACTGGTTCCAGGAAATAGACTCTTAAATAGAAAGGAAGGAAGCCCAAACATTTTATATGGGAGAAGACCACTAACCATTTCAAATGAACTTTAAAGTATGTTGAAAATCTTTTCGAAAGTGGAAAGAGCTCAGAACATCTCTCAGCAGTCTATTTAAGAGTAACAGAGGCATAGGAGGGCATAAATGCTTTTCCCTCAGCGCACAGCTTAATATACAATTGAAGAAATAGGTATAGGAGCGCAGAGATTTTTATTTTTTTCTCTCTTCATCTCTCACGGTCTCTATATTCTGGGCTGAATTGAAGTGGTACCCTGGTGAACTATCCCTCGTTTCTGTACCTCTTTTCCTAACTCCCTAAAGGCCTCCGTTGGTTAGCAACCCACACGTCTGATATGTGTTTAAAGAACATCAAAGTACATTATTTAACAAGCATGTTGGCGAGGCAGCCCGAGCGAGAGAAAGAGAGAGATGGAGAGACAGTTTATATTCTGAAAATCCAACAGATCCCTGAAAATCCTGAGGAAGTGAGAGAGCCAAATAAATTTTGCAAAGTACAAAAACTTTTTAAACTTAATCTGGGGTGTATTTATACATTCTATTTATTTATTACATCTTGCTCAGTAATACAGCAGGTTTTTGTGTCTGTCTTAGCCACTGACTCATAGTTTGACACACTTCCCGCATATGTGTCTACTGCTGCGGAAAGAAAAACTCCAAAATAATAAAACCATGTGTATATTTAGAAAAATGTGAACTTTATATACAAATGACCAAAGTATACTTGAGTCAATGACATAAATATCTAGTTTAAAACACATGACAATCCTTACACTGTTAAAAGAATTGTTGGTTTAACTTAAAAAAAATAAGTTACCTAGTTGCCTTAAAATTTTGAGTTCATTGAAACTGAAAAATTTGAGTTAATACAATGGTGATTGGTTTAATCAACAGAAACTCAAAATATTGTTATCTGAACCACATTAATTATTGAAGTTGATTTGACAAAAGAAAAATATGTTGTGATAACAAATCATGAAAATAATTTTTACAGTGTAGAAATGTGCTGTGTGTATTCATGTTGGTTCTATATGGTTTTGAAAAACTTTTATACCATTTTCAAGAGAATTTTAAATATAAATAATAATTTTAAAAAAGTCTAAAAATAATATGTGGTGCATCAAGATGTACAAAATTTAAATATATTTGTTTAATATATTTCTATTAATAAATATATTATTATAAATGTCATTCAGTTCTTTGGGAGTCACACCACCTGAATTTACAGCCATTTCCAGATTTATCTTTAATGACATTTCCTACATGATGATCACATCAAATTAAATATATATATATATATATATATATATATATATATATATATATATATATATAAACATGCTTATTATTGTAGTCATTGTATGTATGAATTGCATATTTTATGTATATTTAGCATGTATATGCTTTTAAAAAAGCATCATGTCATTGACCCACATATAAACTCTTTTATGTTTTAACTCAACTACAGCCTAAATGCAATGAAAGTTTGCTAGCTGCATTTGAAATCTGAATTAAATATAGAAATATGTAACAATGTGTTTTAAGCACCGAATCCTCCAGAACCTCCAGCGATATTTGCAGATTTTGAAACGCTTATGACAGCCATCACTGTCTTCACACGCCGCCTGGTGTTTTTCGCCTCTCATTTGCATAAACTTGAGCATTTCTCAACTTTTTAAAGCTCTCAACGCTGTCAATCCCACAATACCCCACACGAGCCTGTCGCTCAGCTCTCAAAGATAATGAATTGAAAATGCCTGCTCAGCTTTGCTCAGTCGGTGCCAGTGGACACGTACAGTTAGCCAGTGACCGGTCAGAGGTCAGAGGCCTAATACCAGGATGCCTGATAATGCTGATAACAACCAGGATGTCTGATAATGCTGATAACAACAGAATTTTGGTCAGGTTTGGGGGATGTCTTTATGTGCAAGGAGCTCTAGAATAGTATCGGAAAAACGTAGGCTAAATAAAAAAATATATATAAATATATAAAACTAAGAATGTGGTGGTATTATTACAAATGTACACATATGCAATAGTGCTAAAGCCTTGGTTCAGCAGCATTTGAGTGTAATAGTAATAATTGTCACTCTTATAACTGATCTAATATGTAAGCTGATGACATAGAGTTTGACATTAGCCTTTTGCTAAGCTAATGACATTGAGGGTGTGTCTCAATCAGCTCCTTTAGGTCTGTTTGACTGAATTGTTTGCTTGTGTTTATTTCCTATTTTCTAATGGCTATTGTTGTTAATTTAAATATTGTTCAATAAATATTATTTTTTATAAATAATATGCCATATTTGGTATTGTGAATGGGTCCGTTAGTGATTGTGATTTCGACTTCAGTGAAAGTTACATTATTACACCATTAGATGGCGCAAAGACTGTCTTTATGAGTGAGTCAGTAGCAAATGGAAAGGGGCTGCGTTCCACTCCACTTTTAGACACGCACACGCAAACTACCCTAAGCACTTCCCCTCGGGGGAATCCCTGCCGCCATTTTGAAGTGTGTTCCACTTGAAGTGGACGAGGGAAGTTTATATGGACAGACCCTCGCTCCCTTGATTTTGACATATGTACACTTCAGGCAGCTCCATATACCACAATGCAACACGATTGTGACATATAATAAAAATAAGAAATTAGAAAAATAATAAATCAACTCCATAGCAGATTCCAAGTGATCAAGGGCTTAGGACGTTCCAATACAGCCCATTGCACGAGTTCCGCCAGTAGTGGGCACTCGTGCATGTAAGCAATGATGTATATCCGAGTCAACGAGACTGAGGGAAGTTAGCGAGGGAAGGGCATAAAAAAACGAACTGGAACACAGCCAGGGGCTGGTTGTAAACAAGGAAGTTGTTTTAGCTTTGTCATGGGAAATCCCCTTAACTTTTAAAAGGACAAAGACAAAGATATCGCTTTCCTCAGCAGACATTCAAACTGATTTTTTATATAATGGATATAATATTATGGACATCGACCTGAAGAATGAATGTTATATCAGATGCAGGTAATACACTCGTTTAGTCGGTCTCTCTCTCATAATACCATAATACTCTAATCTACATAATACAATAAGCTTCAATGAAGCGACTCAACGTTCCTTCGTTACTAGTTCTAAAGTCAAGTCATTATATAGTGCTTTTTTACAATGCAGATTTTGTCAAAGCAGCTTTACAGTGATAACAGAAAATGTCTAAAGTGACAGAGAAAATTAGTAACAGAGACTTGAGCTCAGTTGTTAAACTGTCAACTTGAGATTTGAATCCGCGGCGGAAGGAAGTAGGGGTTTTAAAGACACTCCGTTGTTGTTTCTTATTTATTTACTCACTCGTGTCGTTGAACTGTTGTATAAATGCAATATCACACAAGTAGCCATGCAATATGGCTGTATATCAGCACGCTGTGATTACCTACAACGAATCACAGCTGTGCTGATATACAGTCATATTGCATGGCTACGAGTGTGATATTGCTCATGTTAGCTAGATTATGTTGACTACCTGTCTAGCGATGTATGTTTATTCTAAAACATACTCCCTGGTTTTCACGGTCCATTGTGGGACTTTTTAAGGAGCTGATGTTTCAGTGGAATAGAAGGATTTAACCCTTAAAATGGCAGTCAGTTCCCTGACTACTGAACTAGGGAGCTGATTGAAAAGCACCCAGAGTTTGACATTCGCATGTTGCTAAGCTAATGACGCAGAGTTTAACATTAGTATCTTGCTAAGCTAATGGCGTACAGTTTGACATGAGCATGTTCCTAGAACAGTAAGGTAATAGTAAGGTCTAGTGTTAATAAAAAAATATATATAAAACAAAGAATGTGGTGGTATTGTTACAAATGTACACAGGTGCAATATTGCTATAGGCTTGGTTCAGCAGCATATGAGTATAATATTAATATTTGTCACACTTATATATGATCTTATTCCTAAAGGGTGGTGGTTAAAGATGTTTATCCCCAAGGCAACTCCTCATAGCCTCCAGCAATAAGAACCGTGCTTGTGTATATCTGTGCGGTTTCATTGCTTAGCACACTGAAGCCTCCTGAGCATATTTCTAAAGCTCTCAAATCACAGAGAAACCCGTTCACGTGAACAATGAGCCTCAGATATCGGCCTTAAATAAATTCAAGTACAAGTTTTGAGTCTTTCACAGATTGTCTTTTCTCCCTGTTTAGAGTTGTTCCACGTCTCAGAGAGAGGCTGACAGAATGGAAAGCTCAGGAGAGGGAGATGTGAGAATCCTTTGCCTAACCTCAAAGCTACGCTGATAATTAGGCTGAAGAAAGGAGTGTGTAAAGTGAAGAGGAGAAAACGAGGGATCTGTTCCTTTTCTTCTCAGCTCTTTTCTTGTTCTTCACTGCTCCGGTGTAATTATCTGCTCAGCACCCCATGCCACCTACCTAAACCTTGTGTGAGCCGGAGAGTGTGTACCAGTGTACACACACTTATGTGTATGAGAGCTCACCAACCTCCAAAAACAAGTCACCTCAATACAGGGAATTGAACTCCTTTGCACAAAGGTAATTAGGCTCATTGAGAGAGTGAGAGATGTGGGCTGGGTGGAACGAATGGGATACTGCCATTAGAGAGGGCGACAGAGAAGAACAAGTGTGTATTTTTGGCGGTATTTTTGGCTTTACATGATGCACAACGTGCATATCAATGTCCGAGACAAATGAAATTGAAAATGTAACCTTAGAAAGTGCTTTCGAGTTTAGTAGTATTACATTAAAGGGGTGGTTAATTATGATTTCACTTTTTTAACTTTAGTTAGTGTGTAATGTTGCTGTTTGAGCATAAACAACATCTGCAAAGTTACGACGCTCAAAGTTCAATGCAAAGGGAGATATTTTCTTTTACAGAAATCGCTTTTTAAGGACTACAACAAACAGCTGGTAGGGACTACAACGAGCTTCTTCCCAGGTTAGTGACATCACTAACCCTAAAATTTACATAAACCCCGCCCCCGAGAACACACAACAAAGGGGGTGAGGCCATGTTGGGCTGCTTTAGAGCAGAGGAAGAGTTGTTGTAGTAGAGTGTTGTTACCCTGCCGTCATTTTACGCCGGACTGCTTCACAAACGAGGGTCAATTCAACGCTGGATTTGCACAAAAGATTAACATGACGGCACATGCTAGTCGATGAGTTGAATCAACTCCACAGCAACTACATAAATTTATCCACTAACCGTTCAGAAACGTCCAGTTTCATTCTAAAAGTTGTAACTTCTTCCTGAGTCTCTCCATCAGTGTCCGACTCCGGTTTGAACAATGTAAGGCTGAACACCGTTACTGACAATCCTCATTTTGGCTGCGTGAGATTCTCAAGCTTTGTTGTTGTTGAGCAACCGAAGCGTGAGCTGTTAAAGCTCCGCCCTCTTCTGGAAAGGGGGCCGGGAGCAGCAGCTCATTTGCATTTAAAGGGACACACACAAAAACAGTGTGTTTTTGCTCACACCCAAATAGGGTCAAATTTGACAAGCTATAATAAATGATCTGTGGGGTATTTTGAGCTGAAACTTCACAGACACATTCTGGGGACACCAGAGATTTATATTACATCTTGTAAAATTGGCATTATAGGTCCCCTTTAAAATACAACAAAATTTGCCAAATCTTTTTAACCTGAAATAACAAACTATAATGTTTAAATTGCCCTATTATGATTTTTCGGATATTACCTTTCATGAAGTGTCATATAGGTGTTTGTGAATGTAAAAGGTTCGCAAGGTTTCAAAGATCAAAGTGCATGATAAATAGAGTTAATGTCTGCCAAAAGAAAAAACTGATTCTGAACTGCCTAAAATGAGTCTTATTTCCTGCACAAACAAATTTGCATAATGCCATTCTATGGTCTTCATTGGCTGCCCTCGAACAACGCCTGCTTTGACTCTCAAACACTGTAGTTGTAGCTGAGGCTGGAAGAGTTTGGTCCGTGTTGTCGACATGTTGAGAAGATGCTGTTTTCTGAGCTGTGAAATCCAAAAATCCACTTTGCTGCACTTCCAAAGGATGAGGACTCATGCTGGAATTGATACAGTAAAACAGAAGCCATCGTTACTGTTCATATCACTGTGTATCAAGCACTGAGGAAGATCCAGAGCTGAAATTCGGATATGTTGATAGACTACTTAAGTAAGTGGCAAACCAATCACAACAGACCAGAGCAGAGCAGGCTCTCGGAAAGGAGGGGTTTAAAAAGACTGAATCCTTAACCGTTTCAGACACGAGAGGTGATGCTGCAATGTATATTATGAGAAAATTAAAGTGTTTTTGACCTTGGATGCATGTAAACCTGTTGTAGGAGACCTTCAAAACTAAATTAGGAATTGGGGCACTTTAAAACGACAAAACATTCTTTAATGAACCTTAATTCAGCAGAAAACTGTCTTATCAAGAAACATTTTTGCTGTACAGAGTTCTTGAGTTGGCTATGCAGTTTTTGGAGATAGAGTTATTTTTCTGCTGTATATCAGCACATTTGTTAGGTTGAGCGATGGCACTTGTTCTTTCCAGGTACAATTAAAAACATTACTGCTGATATCAATAACAATAATGCTATAAAAATTGATTTTTTATGATTGATGAGGCTATAATAGGTTATTATAGTCATTTAACTTAAAAGATTACATTTATTGATAATAATTAGAACATGATCAGTTAACAACAACTGCATTTCTACAACAGGTCAAACAGCACAAACACCTATTAGCCTTTGATAGATGTCACGTTTAGCTTTGTCATTATTTAGTGGAGTGAAATAACTCCAGATGACGCTTCTTTTCACTGTCATGACCTCAGGCAAGCCCTCTGTTTGAATGAGTGCTGCGAGTGTGACTGAACACTGTCTGACTGCTTGTGCTTTTCAGCATTTCTATGTCCAGACAAGCGGAAGCAGAGTATAATACATAACTACTGGCACGTTCAAATCCTCCTGGGAAATTCGAATTTATGAGTTGGAAAGTTGTAATAAAGCCTTTAGGTGCATTCAAATAACTTTGGTCGAAGCAAGATGGTGATAAAATTCATCTACAAAATGTTGAATAAAGAATGCGCTTTGGGTGCGATTTTGCTTTTTTGTTTAATTACAATTTATGTAAATTAAATCGTTATATATTTTATCATAATTGTGCAATACTATGGTATTTTGTAAATGCAACTTAGATAGTTTTAGGCCGTGTGTCCAGCAAAGTGTTTTTTCCAGCTGCTAGCATACTTTTCCAATTATTTTCAATGGGAGCGCCGCATTTTTTAAACGTCGGGAGCGTAATGAGGCGCTGAGCGTCTTTTTCACGCCGAAGTGCTGAGTGCTCTACGTTTTTTTACCAGTCGCCTCGAGTTGAAGAATTAAAATATTAATTTCTCATCCATTTTGTTTCATTCTCTGCTTGTTGATGTCGTTGTACAGCAAGAATGTTGTGACAGTTGGTCTGTGTTGTATTTGTCCCGCCCCTCCTCCACTCTGATTGGACGGCTGGCTAAAAAGTGACAGTGATGAGCGCAGCGTTTTACTCAAAGTTGAACATTCTTCAACGCGAGGAGACCGGTAAAAAACATCGAGCGCTCAGCGCTTGAGCGTGAAAAAGACGCTCAGCTCTTAGTTACACTCCTGATGTTTAAAAAAAAATGATGCTCCCATTAAAATGGAAAAGTACGCTAGTCGCTGGAAAAAATGCTTTGATGGACACGTTGGTTTGTGTAACATTAGCAACACATTATTAGCTGTTTGATAACAAGCAAAAGGCTAATCATATTAATTACCGTTATGTGTCCGACGATGTAAAGAGCAATACCATTGTGCAGCGTTTACCTCAGTAAGTTGACCGAGTGGATCTCTGAGCTTGTGCGAGTGGGTGGAGGCGGGGCTAATTAGCATATTTATAGATCTGCGTATAATAAATGAGGCAAGGGTGTAGAGTTACATTCAAGCTATTTTAAGGCATCAATTCTATTTTTACAACAAAAAAAAAAATTCAGAGGGAAAAAAAAACATTTAAATATGTAATTTCAGTGATCAAAGATGAGTTTTAAGGGATAAAATTATTGACTAAAATATATTAATTTTAACAAATTTACCATTTATACAGACGATGCATCTGACGTTTTCTCATGACATGCCCCCAACTCTGAAACTCAGGGCTTAAAGAAAATCTCACATTTCCCACTCGTAATTACAACATTGTGGTGACGTTCATGTGCATTTAACTCATAAATATGATCTTTTCAACATGCACTATTTTTGCCAGTTCATTTTTTTTCACTTTCACTTATATAATAAATAATAAAGGCATTACTATCAAAAATCATCATTAGTCAACCTTATTCATATTTATATGTGCATAAAAAGTTTTCATACAAATTCTTGAAACCAGTTTTATATAAGCCTAGATTACACTCGATCACGTTTCATGCCTCTTATTTGCCATATGCGCGCGTGTGTGTGTGTGTGTGTTAAGATTAGTGCACCCATGCTTAGTATTTGTTTTAAGTATCATCTGGTAATGGGAAAAATAAAGCATTCCTGCTTTCACTGAACAACCCAGATGGTTTTCTGTCGAGCAACTGAGCATAATAAGATTCTCCTAAGGCATCAGACTGTGAAAAAAAAAAAAAACACCTTTTTGTAACCTTCATTGTTTTAAAATGTGGGAGTGTTGTTATTGTTTAAAAGTGTTTGATGATATTTCCAGTCACTGTTATGACAGATTTCACTTTCACAATGTGGATGTGACAGACCCATATTGCACAAAATTTGTCAGATAGTAAAGCAAATCCACTTCATGTTTAATATACAAAGATGCAAAGACAAGCTTAAAGGCATGTGAAAGTGTGCATGTCATGTGAGCTTGTAAGATGATGGTTTACAAATGGTTACGAAGAGCAGAGTATTGAATGCAAATTCTGCAGCTCACTCATACATATAAACCTGTTGTGGCAGCTGACATTTAGATCAGAACCGTTCACGCAGCACCATCGCTGTTTTTTACAGTCGATATGGTTTGATACTTTGTTTTGACTGTGACTTTTAGAAGATAGTTATGAAGCCTTTCAATGTGGATCGTCTTTTCCAGGTTTCTTAGTGCTTCGAGGCCTAAGGTCAAACTCAGAAGAAAGCTGGAGGAAAAACAGGACAAGAAAAAAAGGAAAGATGCTGTGATGGGAAAAGGGAAGGAATGGATTTTGTAGACTATTAGACACACTGTAGTGAAGTGCATGAGAATGTGACCCTACTTAGCTCAATGCGCGTACACACACACACAACATGCAGAGCATCTCAAACTCCAGAAAACACACAGTGGCATGCTAATGGGTTAAGTAGGAGATAGAATCAGAGCTTTCTCATAACTTACCTCCCTCAGGGAACAATCGCTACAGAAAAAGAGAGATAGAGAACGAAACTGAAGTCATTGACCGTACATAATTGCATTTAGTCTTAAAGGGACAGCTAACACACACACACACAAAAATCTGTCATAATTATGGACACAAACATTCTTCAAAATATCTTCTGTTGTGTTGAACTGAAAGTCATACAGGTTTAGAATGAAATGAGGGTGAGTAAATATACTCGCTGACAGTATACTCATGCTGAAGGTGTTTTTCGCTCTTCGCTTAGGGGTAAAAAGAAGTTTGAAATGCCTTTGTAGTGGTATATTGTTGGCGAACATCCCGACAAAGACTACACTGCTGAGAGTGCTGTTTAGATGAATATGTAAATGTGTGCTGCGCGCTTTATCTCAGTAACAAAATAAATACGACAATAATGATAGCAGTTAAGAAAGCATCTGATCATAGTGACGTTGATGTGTTTTTGAACAAATTCTGCACATCAATTCAGCCCTCCAGTCAAGTCATGTTTATTTATATAGCACTTTATACAATATATTGCCTAAAACAAGCAGCTTTACAGTAACAACCATGAAATAAAAACAGTGTCAGTGTCTCTTTCTATTAGAATTGCAACTTCTATTTAAAGCAACTCTACAGTGTGCTCATGTTTTTACTCCCATCTGACCTCAACGGACTTAAAGGGTTAGTTCACTCAAAAAAGAATATTCTGTCATTAATTACTCACCCTCATGTCGTTCCACACCCGTAAGACCTTCGTTCATCTTCAGAACACACATTAAGATATTTTTGATGAAATCTGAGCGATTTCTCTCCCTCCATTGACTGATACACAACTGACACTGATGCTTCAAAAAGTCCTAACACATGATGCGCAAGAACCAGTGAGATTCATTCTCGTGTTTCGCAGCACGTTTGAGCTTCCGCAAGAACCAATGAGGTTCATTCTCGTGTTTCGCAGCACGTTTGAGCTTCGGCAAGAACCAATGAGGTTCATTCTCGTGTTTCGCAGCACGTTTGAGCTTCCTCAAGAACCAATGAGGTTCATTCTCGTGTTTCGCAGCACGTTTGAGCTTCGGCAAGAACCAATGAGGTTCATTCTCGTGTTTCGCAGCACGTTTGAGCTTCCTCAAGAACCAATGAGGTTCATTCTCGTGTTTCGCAGCACGTTTGAGCTTCCTCAAGAACCAATGAGGTTCATTCTCGTGTTACGCAACACGTATGAGCTTCCTCAAGAACCAATGAGGTTCATTCTCGTGTTACGCAGCACGTTTGAGCTTCCTCAAGAACCAATGAGGTTCATTCGTGTTACGCAGCACGTTTGATCTTCAGCAAGAACCAATGAGGTTCATTCTCGTGTTTCGCAGCACGTTTGAGCTTCGGCAAGAACCAATGAGGTTCATTCTCGTGTTACGCAGCACGTTTGAGCTTCCTCAAGAACCAATGAGGTTCATTCATGTTACGCAGCACGTTTGAGCTTCGGCAAGAACCAATGAGGTTCATTCTCGTGTTACGCAGCACGTTTGAGCTTCGGCAAGAACCAATGAGGTTCATTCTCGTGTTTCGCAGCACGTTTGAGCTTCCGGAAGAGGTTTGTTCTTGCGCGTTAAGCAGGTTCGGTTGAGCTTCTGTTTATGTTCACTGATCAATGTTTATATGTGAATAAAAGCCTAAATTTAATCTGTTCATCATATAAAGCGATCGTGCCTCTTCAGAAAATTTGGACTAAACCACTCAGTGGATTAGATTTACAATCTCTTTATGAACTTTTTGAAGCGTCAAAGTGGTAGTTGCATAGCTGTCTATGTAGGGAGAGAAAGCTCTCAGATTTCATCAAAAATATCTTTATTTATGTTCTGAAGATGAACAAAAGTCTTACGGGTTTGGAATGACATGAAGGTGAGTAAATGATGACAGAATTTGCATTTTTAGGTGAACTAACCCTTTAACAGAAGAAATGAACTGAAGAAGATTTCTGTGTCAAAGAAGGTGGAGCCACAGAGCTACAACTACCTATTACATAACTGCCACAGACCAAGTTCGAACCAGCTAGAGCAAACTTCAGAAACTTCCTAATTGAACTTTGTTTTGTTCAAAATGACGTCACACCAGTTCGTTTTTCGATTTTGCTTCGAAGTATTTTGGTCCTTTAATGATGGCAGAATTTTCATCTTTGGGTGAACCATCCTATATGATACAATAACCTAAATATGTGAAACACATCTCTTATATGATAAACACAAAAAACACTCTCAGAGCAACCTTTAACCGTAATAACTGTTAAAGTACTCTAATACATCCATATCCATCTCTCAGTGGACCAATGAGACTTTGCGTCCCCATTCAAAAGCCAATCACTGTGAAGTAAATTAATAATGAGCTACAGTTTCCTGCATGTCTCCTGCATCATTCATGTGTGGTTTCTAAATACTTCTGGCTTATATGAAGACCAACTAGTAAATCTCCATATATCCTTATGGGACAGTGTAATATTTGCACAATTTCATTTTATTCATATAGCAGATGCTGCAATTCAGCATGACTCATGACTCAAAGGGACGTCAGGGCATGAAAAACATGGTCTGGTTGAAGTATGGTTCATGGCATGGAAAATGTAGTCTGGAGGAAAACAAATCATTTCTCAAGTCTGTAAGGAGTCTGAAGCTCAAGTGTAGGGTGGTCTCCCATGAGGAGCGATGGCTAGTTAGCTAGCTGACCATAATGTTCTGCTCTGACCATAATGCTTTTAGCATTGCAGGAGTAGTGGACTGTGTCTACATATAGATTTTGAGAGGACCTCGCTGGTCATTTTCTCCCAAATAATTCATTAAGCAGCTAAATATGTGTGACTATTAAGTAGTTGCTACTATTAGTCGTACATAATGGGCCAATCAACATTTCAACCTCAATGAATTGCTATTACCATAACGATCAAGTAAGGGACAAGTTAGCAGAACTGCATTCCATAAGAATTGAATTAAGAATAATTTGTTAAATTCCAGTTCACAAATGTGGACAAAGAGGATGCAGCGATGCACATTTGCAATTTGAATTTAAAGAAGTGGAATTAAAACGGAATCAGGGTTATTATAGTTAAAGCTACAATATGTAAATTTTTCACCGCTAGAGGTCGCTCATTCAAAACAAAAGCGTAGCTTGATGACGCCTTGATTTCACGGAATCATGGGAGATGTTGTCTTCACGTCTACTGTCGGTGGAAAAGAATCGGGATGGGACTCGGGCAGAAATCATGTTCATGGATGAGATTATTAACGTAATTTATAGTTATTTATAGTGCTGCGCTCGCTCGGCGGCTGCTATGAGACACTTGTTGCACACTGCAGTAAGCTAGATCGATATTAGGCATGGTAAAACATGGTACTCGCTGTAAATCAAGAAAATGAGATTCAAACAATAAGACTTGCTGTGTTGAGCTATATAACATGATTAGTTTTCTGTCCATAAATGTATCCAAACAGTTGCTCACCTGTCTAATAAAACACATAATATATTAAGGCGTCTTTGGTGTTTCCATGGTTTCTACAAAATAAAACCAGAAATCGAGTGTAACGCAGGTTGATATCATTGATAAGCGACGCACGGACACGTCCCGAGTCCTGGTTAAAATTGCTCATTTCTCTGGATTTAAACACTCTTGGAAGCATTTGGGATAATGTAAGTATACAAGTCAACAAAATATATAACACTGTTCTAGTGGTTTTTGGATATTTTAATCCAAAAATTTTACATATTGTGCCTTTAACTAAAACTAAAACCATAAAAAATTACTTTTGAAATAAAATAAACAAGTGATTAAAATAAAATAAAATAAATTTCTCATTTTAATTTAGTTTAATTTGATGCACTAAAATAAGTAAAACACACAACAAAATTACTAAAACTTAAAATTTAAACTGAAAAAATAAAAATAAAAACTAATTCAAAGTATGGAATGAGGTTTTAAAAAAAATTATCTCTGTTCAACTGCATAATTTTAGGTTTTATAAGATCAAATGGTCTTAATGTTTAAAATTTTTTATAATGTGTATTTAATTTGTATTTCTTTGTATTTAATATGTTAAAATTACAATATTTCATATAATAATTTTTTATATAATAGTGAAATTATATAGAGAGAAATTCTATCTATCTATCTATATATACTATATATATATATATATATATATATATATATATATATATATATCAGGGGCGTTTCCTCCGAGGAGGCAAGGGAGGCAGTGCCTCCTCAAAAAAACTGGATGAGAAAATAATCGATATTACAAAAATAAAACAACGCAAATGTTACAAAATTTGACATTAAAAAGTGTAAAAGTCACTCGCTTTTCTAAAAAAAAAACAGTGTCAAACAGCGACACCCGCAGGTGAAGTTACAGCGGGGAGTCCGCGTCTCTTATGCCTCCCTTCAGCTCACAGAAACAAAGCAGAGCCCCCAAAGCGTGCGGTGGGTTTAGTGGGGGGTAATTGAGAATGAATGTGGGGAAGGTCACGTGAGAGGAGGCAATGCCTCCGTCGCGCTATGATTGGATATGATCGGTTACGATCGGACATGATTGGTTCGTGCGATAAATCCCGCCTCTTGTTTTCGTGCGCGTTCTCGTCGAATCGGCCTGAATGAAGACAGTGATGACGTTAACGGTAAGACTAATTAAAAAGTAAGTAAACAACTGTCACTTACATATCACCGCTTTGTGTCATGTCAAAATCAAACTCGAAATGACCTGAAAACATGATGACTGCGGTGGTTTTTAGTGAGCGATCAGCGTGGTGAAATTAAAGGTACATCTTTGTGTCTGTGAGTGAGTGACCAGTGTGTACAAGCTTGATGACTGCTGAAAATAAATTGACTATTAAAAAGAAAAGCTGAATATTAGTTTATAAATAATATATATTGTTTAAATTGTTACTGTCTTTAGTTATTATTTTGAAATAAATGTAAAAATGCATTAAAAAAATTACAGTCTATGGTAAAAACACTAACTTGATGAAATTTATACTTGGTTTTAATAAATAGAACATTACATAGTGTAAAAATACAAAATAGAATTGTATTTGGTCTCTCTTTTTATGTAATGTTAAAAACAGGGACATAAATGAGGACGTTGCCTCCTCATTTTAAAACACCACTGCACACCAATGATTATATATATATATATATATATATATATATACACTGTAAAAAATAAATCCATAAAATAACGGAAAAAGTATTATTATCCAGTAATTTTACAGAAATTTCCATTAACCCTAAAACACAACTCAATGAAGTGCGGAAAAGTATTCGGTAACACTTTATTTTACAGTGCAGTAGTTACTAAATGTACTTACTATAGTAATAACAGTAAATTATGCATAATTACAAGTAACTAACCCTAAACCAAACCCTAACCGTAACTCTATAGAAAGTACAATTTATATATATATATATATATATATATATATATATAATTTATTTATTTATTTCAGGAAATATTTGCATTATTTGTAAATTGAGGATGTCATTGTTTGTTTTGTGACTGTGTTGAGTTCATTTGAATAACAACAGAGAAAATCCTTATCTTTTCATTCCCATTCAAATTCCAATTCAACATCCTGTGGATTGAAACCAATTGAATCTAAATTCACACTCATTATATGAATGGAAGCCAGTTCTTAAAGTCTGAATTTTGCCCCATCCTGCAAGGCAGTGCTTCTTATTAACTTTTTTTAGTATAAATTTGTATCTGATGATGAGCTGATAGGATGTTATACGGATCCATGAAGCATGGAAGGAAGATAATATTACAGATAATTTATAGTTTGCAACTTTGAAAACCTTCTTAAGCCATCATATTGAGAACACATATCACTTGTCCAGTTCTGTTAGTAGACCGGTCAACAATAAATTCAGAGAAAAATAACAGTGCCAAAGACAATACACAATCATGAAACACAAGAGCGTGATGAAATTCCTAGGTAACACCACTGTACAAAGATAGACTTTGTGGATACATGTTTTGAAAAATTCTGTCATCATTTACTCAACCTTGTGTCATTCTTTCTTCAGTGGAACTCAAAAGGGGAATTTTTAGGTGAATATCTTTCACTTTTTCATAATGAAAGTGAATGAGGACTAGGGCTGTCAATGACAAAAAATGCACCATATAATTATTTATTTATTTTATTTTTTCAAATCTTAGAATTGTGTGAGGATATGACTACAATTTATTCATCATTCTTTAAAAATTCACCTTGTTCCACAGAAGAAATGAAATCATGTGGGTTTTGAATGAGTAAATGGTGCAATGTTAATTTTTCGGTCGAACTATCCCTTTAAAAATTGATGTTAGGACTACAGGTTCCCCTTTGTTCCCCCCTCTTTATCGCTTATCTCTCTCGCTCTCTGTCAAGGCCAGCCTCTCTGATGTCACCGAGACAGACCGGCGGCTCCACGGTTGGTGTGTGTGTTTGTGTGTTTCGGCCGGGCCGGTAATGATGAGCAGATGGTGGTGCGCGCTGATGACCGGAGACTCTCTCAGAGCGCACAGGACATCTGCTCCATAGACATTCGCTGCTGTCACAGGCACTCCAAGTGCCAGTTTCCCTGTCCCTGTCCCTGCCTGTCACGACTAGAGACGCAGTCATGCCCACAAGACAGCCGAGTCTGGAATAAGACATCACCTGAGCAAATTCCCTAATCAACTTTCAGCACTGTCATATAATCCATTTACATTGTCAATTCACACTATTTAAGATTCACAGTATAATCTGATGCTCATGAGATTTTTGCCATAACTAAATTCAAATTGGCCTGTATTGAGTTACTTTAATTTGATTTATTACACAGGTTTACTTGATTCTAACTGGTGCATTCAGTGATCAAATATTCTGTATAACCGACTATTTGTCTCAAAAACAAAAAAACAAAAAAAGAATGGTTGGTTTAACTTAAAAAACATAAGTCACCTGGTTGCCTTAAAATTTTGAGTTCATTGAAATTAAAACTTCGAGTTAATACAATGAAGGTGACTGGTTTAAGCAACAGAAACTGTTAACCGTTAACCGCTTCTTTGAGCTTCTTGGGGGTCCTGATCACCCTGTCAGGTTTATTTGCAATAATGACCCGCTGACTGTACATTCTCTCTTACATGAGGTTTTTAACAATGCTTTCACCACAACATTAGATTTTCAAAGTAGCCCACCCGCATGAGACATGCACTTTAAATCCAGGAATTCTCAGTCCCTCTCGCCGATTAGTGGGCATTAAGGGGTTGGGTGGGGTTAAAGAAAGAAGATCTTCCTTTTGTTGTAGTGAAGGAGGCGGGGTCTTGTCTTCTTCGCTGTGACTTCCGGAGGCTGAAGGGGGTGACATAAGGAAAGGAGCCCCCTCTCCGGCGCAGTACCACTGAGCGTGGCTAGAGGGCGCCACTGAGAGCGCTGCTCTGCCGTTGAACTGAGAGAGCGAGCGGAGCGTCAGTACCAGACCGAGAGCAGCACGGATCAGTGCCAGAGAGAGACGGAGGAACGATTCTGTCGCTACATGCCGCCGCTACCTAACGGGACATTATAACGCAGCGGAAAACGGCCAACTCTATCGGTTTCTTCACAAAGAACGGAATTTAAACGATGTACCGCTCGGGAGGCGTGATGCTGGGGCTTCTCGCCGCTCTGCAGGTAAAATTAAGGGTCCGAAAAGCGATGTGCGCTCGGGCACGAGCTGCGCGTTGTAGCGATGCTGCTTTATGTTTGGGGTTTGGCGTGTCCGTATTTATACTCTATATGTTTGTAAACTGTAGAGCAGTTATTTGCGTGCGTTTATTAGTCAAAATACAACTAAACGCTTTTGTTAAGTGGCAGAATATTTAAATAGGGCGTCAGTGCCTAGATCAAATTCAGTACTATCGGTTTTCTGATCGTCTCTAAGGGTTAAAGACTTAATGTCGCATCTAATTTGCTTCGTATGCAGTTCTAGAGAGTCTTTATTCTATTATCCTTGCCTCACAATTAATCACAAGAGATTTAGACAATGTTTTTTTTTATTTTTATCATGTTGTATAGCCGTTGGATTGTACTAGCAGCCCCGTTTCAACCGTCCCGTGCTGAACCGGAGCCAGTCGCAGATGAATGCGGATTTTCAAACGCGCTCTCGCTTCTTTTGGCACGAGATTGAAAAGTTGCCCTCGAGGAGGTGATTAGGTCACAATGGTCCCTTTCCGAGTGATGAAACAAATGTAGGAATAATCAGTTAATGAACAGCTCATTGAGGTGGCCGCAAGGCGAGTGTCCTCTATCTCTTTTAGATGTGCAAATGTGAAATCTCACGGCGAACAACGGCTCTGTGCGTAACCCAAATATGACAAATCACTCTGACCCGAATCATCGAGCGGAGAAATTAATTTTGCTGTCAGGTTTTTGCGTCTGCTGCCCTCAGAATAGCTGAAAATGCAGAGTCCGGCAGAATTAACATTTGAACGCGGGGAGCAGTCATGTTGTGTTTCCGACCGTGAGAAATTACTAGCAAATTGTTATGTTATGATAGAACCAAACGCTTGAAATCTGCATGGCAATAAAGTTAACATTTGGCCATCAGCCATTTGGCCCGGGTTTCAATGTTTTTATTGTATTTGTGGTCTGCAGTAGCAGAAGTAGCAGTCCTGACCTCGTAAATGTCTTATTGCGGCAAGTTTTTAAAGTGTAACATCACTGTCGCGTTTTACTATTGTTTGTGTGTGTTATAACGGTTCCACATGTTTTAAAACCCTCTGCTGTTTGATAGCGATGTCCGCTTGGTGAACGAGTCGAATCTTTCAAGTGAATCATTTGAACCGATTCCGTGAGCGAACTGGGCTGACAACTGAATGATTTATTGAATTGTCGCGATCTTGTTTAAAATTAAACGTACTGGAAATATGTTTACTACTTTATTAAATAACAGTTTAGTCAATTCACAAACAGTTGTTTTAAAAAATAGCATTTTTTTTTTTTATAGCAAAAACATTTTTATAACTTGACTCTTTCAGCCGAGAGATAACATTTGGACGTTTAATGACCGTTGAAAACACGTCCCGTCATCGTTGAGAAATAGTTACAAAATGAAAGTTATGAAACGTATCTGAATGCATTTTTAGGAAATGTTCTGTGTTACATATTTATACAGATTTATGCTGTTATATGCGACTATTTGTGGTCAGGGACACGACGTTGTCGTCGGACCAATGTTTGCTGGGAGGCTACAAATGATGTTTGTATAGTGTAAATACAAATTATATTTAGGTTAAGAATGGCTTTATGTTTTTTAATCATGACAGCAACAAAATGAAATTATAACAAACAGTCTTAAAAAAACAATTAACAGGAATGTTAGCCTACTATACCACACTGCTGTCAAGAACCAAGAGATGAGGTAAAAGAATCACTTTTTTAAAAACGGTTCTTTGAAGCATCGTGTCACTGCACATTTTAAAGAGGTTTAATTTTAAATTATAACCTCAAATCTCATTGAAATTTATCTCAAGTGTGTCTTTATACGATCACCATTGGCTTTACTGCCTCTGATTCTTCATGTCAGCAGGGCCGCTGGTGCGGCTCCATCTAGAATCATTCGCTCTGTGTGGATGTGCAGAGGCAGCATATTGCTAAGCAATTGCTGACAGGACAGTTTAAAGTCAGATTTTCAAACACACCCCTGTAGTGCCAGCTTTATATAGGGGTTTTGCAGATATATCATCAGCAAGGCAGCATCAGATGACGACGTTAAAAAAACTGATCAGTAACAGCTCATGGTTGACGATGATTTTGTTAGCACAAAAGCAAATGTTTGATCGGTCGTTGTGTGTAGGCCATTAAGTCAGCATCCACCGAGCTAACAAGTAATTAGCATGTTTGATAAATTGACTATGGGGCCATTAACAAACACAGCCAGCCGTCTTCTTCAAGCCTCTGATCTTATTCCAACACAACACAGTGGACATCACCTTTGATCTTCTCAAGCATCCTTTTAAAGCCAAATTCACCTACACTAAGATTCTGACTTTGTGTGTCATATCAGCTCATGCTATTAAGACAGAATGTCTCAATGCTGGTGGTTTATTTTCTAATAAGATTCACGAATGAATAAGTCTTTGTCCTGCCCGTTAAATGCTAGGTGTGCGCGCCTGTTTTAAGCGTAAACCATAAAGGAGGATTTGTGACTTGTCGCCGGAGTGCTCACAGCAGCTGCACAAGTGTGTGTTTGTGTTTTTATGTGATAAGTGCTCCACCAGACCACACCATTCAAGGCAGAGTATGCGTAGCCTGGTCAGCTCTGCTTTTCTAACGTCTCGCCCTCCTGACCTCATCAGTCTAATTACACCCACCTCAAAATAACAGATGCCCTAGTGCCGGAGGTGGAGGTGGGGGGAGATAGAAACCCCTCGCTATCCTTTGGGGAAAGTAGAATGAAGAAAAATGAAGGAGCAACCGAGTAAATCGTCATGCAATGAACCTTATTTAATTTCGCCGATCTGCTGCAAATTAGCGAGTAATCGGTGAAAAATACAATAGCATCGCTAATTCAAAGAGTTCATTTCGAGCTTGATCGATGGACTCGGTGGCTCTGGAAAGTCTCATCACTGTGCTTTTCTTGAGCGGAGTTCTGCCTCATTTCCTCTGTTTATGGTGAAGGAGCGTGATCGTTATGTCCATCGATTCCTCTCGGGATTCTGGATATTTGGCTCTCGCCGCGGTGGAGGTTGGCCCGTGCTGAGGGGCGATGTTTATTAATCACCATTAATCGGGGGATTAATTTGTCTGGTGCTTTTGTGTTTTTGGCAGGTGGCAGTCCAGGGCACGGGGGCGATGCCATGTCAACCGGGTTTCACCGAGAACGAGTACAACGTCATGACCGCCGACGTCATCACTGAGGGACAGTTTCTGCTCAAAGGTAAACAAAGATGTTTTCTTTGCATTTATTCTCTTAATAAACGTGGAGCAAAACGCTCCCTCGCCGTGCTTCGGTTTCCACCCTGATTCTGTTGGGAAGAGAAAGAGAGAGGGAGGATGGGGGAAGGGTGGGCTTTATGTGTGTATGTGAAAGAACGGGAGAGGGGGAGGGGGTTAAGTGTTAGGGTTGATTTAGCGGGGGGTGTTTATAGAGGGGGATATATGTGTGAGGGAAAGAAAGGAGAACAGCTCAGTGTTTTGGTGGAATGTGTTTTGAAGGGTCACAGTGTGAAATATCTGGGGGGGCTGAATCACCCGCCCCCGCCGAGGTTGAAACCCCCCCTGCCGTGATCGATAGCATTGATTAGACCAGTCCGTATCCATAGAGTCAGTCGATGGCACAGATCCCAATCAGCCATCTCAATACATTCTGTCAATCCGGCAGGGGCCACATTTGTGCTGCGGTTGTAAACTCGGGAGGCCTTATAACTTCCTCGCGTCATATTTAATTACGATGTCGTAAAAAGGCCATAACTACTGTACGTGTTTTACGTTTCCAGTAGATAAACCAAAGTAAACCACCAGTTACAGCCATGGCTCATGATTCAGTCAAAATATTTTATAGCAAAATTAGTGATAAACAGAAAAGAAGTTTTTGCTGAAACACAGAAAACAGTTTTCATTTAGCCAAAAACCAAAAATAAAGTACTTAAAGGCATAGTTCACCCAAAAATGAAAATTATCCCATGATTTACTCAACCTCAAGCCATTCTAGCTGTGTATGACTATCTTCTTTCAGTCAAACACAATCGGAGTTATGTTAAAAAAAATGTCCTGGCTCATCCAAGCTTTATAATGGGAGTGAATGGGGCTCATGGTTTTGAAGCCCAAAAAAGTGCATCCATCCATCATAAAAGTCAATTTGCATAGGCCATCTGCTAGTTACTTTAGTTTATAAAGTTTTAAGTATGGATCTTTTTCTTACAAAAACCCATTGCTTCCCTTCAGAAGGCCTTTATTAACCCCCTGGAGCCGTATGGATTACTTTTATGATGGATGGATGTGTTTTTTTGGGCTTCAAAATCATGAGCGCCATTCACTACCATTATAAAGATTAAAAGAGCCAGGATATGTTTTAATATATCTCCGATTGTGTTTGTCTGAAAGAAGATAGTCATATACACCTAGGATGGCTTGAGGGTGAGTAAATCATGGGATAATTTTCATATTTGGGTGAACTATCCCTTTAAATTTGGGTAAATGTGCTCTGAATTAAACCAGTCATAGTAGAGCCGCCCCTCAATATTTCAGCCAAACATATTGCTACTCTAGCATCATTCATCAGTCATGGTGAAGTGCATCCACACTGCCTACTTGTTTACCTGTTATAGCTTATCCACATTGTGTGCATGAAATAGATGCTGAAACAGTCAAAGCGTGTCTAATGAAACATTTCGTCCCTCCAAAATTATTTTGGCTGAAACCGAAAATGGAAAATATTTTTGGTTGTATCACTAAGCAAAATATTTTTGTCCCACAGAGCCAGGGAGTTGTTCTTTTTTTACTTGCTTGTTACTCGACTTCTGACAAGTGACATATTATTTTTACATTTCCATATCGTTGACTTATTCATGGGTTACCGTGGAAGAGCGAGTTGTGGAATACGAACAGACGGTCGCAAGCTGTAGCTTTGTGCTTCTTGAGGTCTATTTGCGAACTGTGGGACAAACACACACACACAGACCTGTGACAATTACAATAAAAGTGATAACACTTGCTTTAAATTTCACACTGAGAATCGACATATCACACCCTGATAGGAATTTCCCAAGTGTGTGTGTGTGCGTGAGTCAGGAACTGCTGATGGCAGAGTTTTGCACTCATAAAGACTGGTCATTTGATCTCACAGTTGACTCACTGATTCACTTCCTATGTCCTTTTCAGTGGAAAGGTGAGCTGTATCGCATTGACCACACGAACAAAAAAGCGGCTCTCGTTTCATTACCATTTCGGCCTGTACGGTTAGCAAGTCAATGTGAACTCTGTTACGCACAGTGCCTTTTGCCAATGGACACAAGAATTCGCTTTCTATCTTCCTCCCTCCCCCCTTCACTCTTTCTCCATCTCCCCCTCCTGACCGAGGACTGGGGGAGTCTCTTGTTAAACATGAGGTGGATGTTTTGTGTCCCTGACATTCATTCATCACATCCTTTTTAGGCAAATGACTTAGGGATGAAGACTTTCTCTTCTCCCCTGCAGCCTCTCTTTCACTCTCTCTCCCCCTCGGTCCCTCCTTTGCTTTTTAAGTGGGACAGAGGAATGTACAGTTAGTGCTGTCTCACTGAGCCCACTTGGTGATTCGTACCCAAAGAATGTGCTTATGCAGTCTTTGCTACTCTGAAGGATTTTAATTTCCTTCCTGTGGGGCTGGAAAAACTACCTTTTATTGGCCTTTTGACTTTTTATTATGTTTTGATATTTATACATGCCAAATGATAACAGCCATTGTTGCTAAGTAAGACATAAAATACAGTAAACTTAATAATAAAAATAAAGGCATGTTTTCCCAACTTATTTTGCACTAAATGAACACAAGTGAGGTTATATTTACTCGTTTTCATTTGTACACATATTTACAAATAAATACACATATATATTTATATAAATATTTTGATTTAATTCGATCAAAAGTTTGGGTTTCTCATTCTCACCAAGGCTGCATTTATTTTGATTAAAAATACAGTAAAATCAGTAATATTATGGAATACCATTTCAATTTAAAATAACTGTTTTCTATTTTTATATATATTATAAAATATCATTTGTTTTAACGTGATGGCAAATCTGAATTTTCAGCATCATTACTCCAGTCTTCAGTGTCACATGATCCTTCAGAAATTATTCTAATATGCAGATTTGCTGCTAAAGAAACATTTCTTATTATTGACTTATTATATATATACAGTACTGGTCAAAAACTCACATTACTATTTTTAAAGCTTTTGAAAGAAGTCTCTTCTGCTCATCAAGGCTGTGTTTATTTGATCAAAAATACAGAAAAAAATGGTAATATTGTGAAATATTATTACAATTTAAAATAATGGTTTTCTATTTTAATATACATTAAAATATAATTTATTTCTGTGATGCAAAGCTGAATTTTCAGCACCATTACTCCAATCAGTGTCACATGATCCTTCAGAAATCATTCTAATATGATGATTTATTATCAGTGTTTCAAATAGCTTAATGTTTTTACACCTGTGATGCTTTTTTCAGGATTCATTGATGAATAAAAAGTTAAAAAGAACAGCATTTATTTAAAATATGAATATTTTATAACAATATAAGTCTTTACTATTGCTTTTTATCAATTTAACACATCCTTACTGAAAAAAAAAAAGTATTAACTTCTTTCAAAAAAGGAAAGAAAAAAATGACTGACCCCAAACTTTTGAATGGTAGTGTATAATGTTACAAAAACAAATAAACAAAAAAAAAAAATCAAAGATACCAAGGCCACCTGAGACATTCAGATCGAGAAATGAGTCTAATGCAAATGGTCTCTTTCACTTTTTCATTTTTAGGAAAATCACTGTGTTATCCATGGAAATATTCATCCATTGGAAAAAAAAATCATGAATATTCATGGTATTGCACAGCGTTACATGCCAGTAAACTATTTTTTTCCCACTTTTAGGACTCCTAAGCCTCTTCTCCAGCTTTCATGTGTTTTTCTTTTCCTCATATAATTCTCCCATCTCTTCTGAACAGAGATAACGCTTTGAAGTTTTAAGACAAACTTGTTTTACCAGAGGAGTCATTTTGTAACTTTTTTTCCCCGTGAAATACCTTACTCAAGCCTCTTTTAAGCACTGAGTATGTGTACTCCACGAATTTCTCTCTCACTCCGCGTCCTCCGTGTGTTCACAGGAACTCGTTTTCTACCTCGTTTGATCTGTTTTAAAACAGGAGAGAGCAAATGATCAGAGGAAGATGCAGTGGGTGAGAGGTGATTACCGTATTGGCGCTCACGCATCGCACCAAGCCGGAAGGCGGTGTTTGTTTTTGATCGCTTCCGATCAGAGCGAACCAAACACAACTTTCAGCTCTGCCTGTTTTCATGAACAAGTAAAAGAAAAGAGCTGAAAACAATAATGAGTCAACACAGAGAGGGGGGAGAGAGTGACAGAGACAGAGTGGCTTTTTTGTCTGGCCCATGTGGGGGCTGTTGGTCACTGAGATTGACCAATCAGAGCGCGGCAGTGAGGTCATCAGCATGCGGTTCAATGCCCCTCAATGGGCTGACTGAGGTGGAATTAAAGAACGGTTACGGGAATACAGAGAAAGGGGGGAGCGAGTGAAAAAACAGAGAGAGAGAGAAAGAGAGGTAGAATTGGGGGGTGGGCACTCCTGGTGCTTTGTCCCTTCAGTGTTTTTAAATTTAATATGAAGTACCTAATGAGCTGTCTAAAGATTACCAAGCGTGCTATTGTCTTATTTGTTCAGGCACCGAAATTCTTTGTTGTGTTCGTATACATGTGATAATGAGCTGACATTTTTAATTAACCCAAAAAAAGAAAGAAAAAAAAAAGTTAAAACCCTGGGTGAGAGAAAGCTTTATAGGAGTGGATTGTTCTCTATTTAGTTCACCATCAAAATTTGAGTCCCAGAGTTCAGTTTAGTCCTAATCCGCCCATTTACTTGAGTGACAGTGCGAGTCACACAGTTTGACCTTTGCTGTCATAGTTTTTAAAGATCACATCACCAACGACTGCGCTTTCGATCTTCATTTAAAGGGATGGTTCACCCAAAAATGAAAACTCAAATCATTCCAAACGTGAGTGACTTTTATTTTTCTGTGGAACAAAAAAGAAATTATTTTGAAAAATGTCTCAGTGAATGAAAGTCAAACAGGTTTGGAACTACATGAGGGTGAATAAATGATGACAGAATTTTCATTTTAGCAGCGGCTATTTACACTAAGTGAAAATAGCGATATAGCGAACAGTAATTCAGGGAACCTGTTACCACAACTTAAATAAATGTATGGTTGCAAGTTAAAAATTCTAATTTATTGTTTTTATTAAAATTTTAAGTTGCAAACATTATTTTGTAGAGTTCTGTTGACATAATTATGTTGATCATTACATCAACTTAATATCGTCGGTAATTTAAACTCAAATTTCTGTGTTAATTGGCTTTTAAAAAAAAATTAGGTTGTAGTAATACAATCTTAATGAAATTGTCTTGATAACTTCGGAAATTAGGCAGTGGATTTGTAGTTCCCAGCATGCTTTGCATAGGACTAGATAAGGAGAATAAATGTTGAAATTAAGTGTTAATTTAATCGTTTTTAGTGAAGGGAAAGACCTGTTAGTGTTTAATGCTGTTATGTTTGACAGTTTTTGTGGTTATCATTGAGCTGAAGAGTAGATACATGAAGGTAAACACTACTTTGACTGCGCTAATGTCAAGTGACAAGTAATATTTTACTTGTTCATTAAATATACATGTTAAATAAGTTATGTTAGCATGTGCTATGATAGCTGTTGATTTGAACCAAGATTAATTGGTTCCAGGGCTACAACTTAAAAATTTGTGTTTATGCTACAAATTATTAAGTTCCTCTAACTCAATGTAGCTTGTTGGTTGAACATAAATTCACTCAAAGTTGTCATAACTCAAAAAAATTGCGTTAATTGTGTATGTTGCATACACATGTATGCAAATTGACAGTAGTTTTGCAAGTGTAAATAGTAGTTAGATACTATTTGCACCTCAGTATTTTAGTACATTATAAAACAGTATGCAATTATAACATATTGAGTGTAAATGATTATATTTATTAAATAAATGCCACCTTATTGGGACAATAAACCCCTCTCTACACCTATCCCTAACCCTACCCGATAAACACTTTATTATTAAATAACCATTAGGCACTTTAATTCAACTTTTCACATATTTTCTTCATAAAATGCCTTTCCAATCTGATATGCAATGTGAAAAGGGAGAAGAATGAGTTCAGCAAAAGGCGGATTCGAACTCGGGACGATTGCATCAAAAGTATCTGCAACGTGCCTTTCGACTTACTTTTATCTGGCCAGACATTGGTGGGCGGAGTTAGTGTAAATAGTCTCTGCCAATAAGGTGGGCGATCTGCACTTAGTGTAAATAGACACTTCGTTTCATTTTTGGGTGAACTGTCTCTTTAAGGCTAGAGAAATGTGCGCAAACGCATCTTCCTGATTGTTTAAATGCAACAGGAGGACGGACGTGCTTAATTAATGACCGTGTGGAGAGGTTGTCTATGGTAAAGAGGTAAAGAAGAACGGATGAGAGTAAAACTAAAGCCTCAACCTCTGATCGGCATACGGTCAAACCTCTGTGCTTGACAATCCCTCTCTCTCTCTCCCTGCTGGATTTGGCCACATGGACTTCATTACCCTAAATCGATCTGGCAAAACAAAGACCCTAAGAGTATTGATCAGAATATGCATATGTGAGAGAGCTGATGCATGTGAGAAAAGAAAAAAGAGAAAGAATGGATTAATCCTTGGGTTGTGAACCTGGGAAAGACAAAAAAAAACTAGACCTTTGAACGTTTAGTTCAATATAAATTCGGGTGGTCTGTACCAGACATACCAGGATTACTGTGGACCACGAGATCCAGCACTCTCTCATTAGAGTCTGTGTATGTGCACCTGTTAATGTTGCGTTAAATCGCTGTAAAAATCTCAGTCTCAGCGCCACAGTGTTTCTTTAGTCAGCTGGTCTCAAGGTTTGGTGCCGTGGGGGGAGGCGTGGAACCTGTCCAGTGTGACATCAGCCCTCTTGACGGATATTTTTAGAGAAGTGCTTTGCTCTAACACATAAGCTGTATTTTCGAAGAGTAAAGAATGACATCAGACAAGACTCAAGCCGTGTTCGATGGCTATCATTGGCTGCTCATGGAGCTGGATTGTAGTTTTGGCAAAGCTTACGCAGGGATTTTTTTTTACTGTCCCAGTCGGGACAGTAGATCAGATTTGCACTCGCCTGCCAATATTTATTTTTTAGTAGCATTTTTAAATGTGTTAGAAAAACAGTAATATAAAATCAATACATTATAATTAAAAATAAATATACTATAAAATATTATATAAAATATGAAATTTTTATATAAAATATTACATATGAACAACAAATATAGTATATAAAATATAAATGTTAGATTTTTAATTTTAATATTTGTAATCAAATAATAATTCAACAACATGGAATACATTACTGATTTGTTTATTATTTTTAACACATTCTAAATTTTTTCACAATTTTTTTTTTCAGATTATCACAAGTCATAGCATTACCTACCTACATATTTAAATGTGCTAAATATTGATATAAATTACACTATATTATAATTAAATATAAATATACTATAAAATATGAATATAAAGTATAGTATATATATACTGTATATACAATATATAAAATATATTAATATATAGTATGTTTAATTATAATACATAATTAATATAAACATTTCATTATATTACATAAAAATAGCTATTTTTGTTTAACATTTTAATTAAAAAATTAAAAAAAAAAAACCTTGAAAACATTACTGATTTGTTTATATTTTTTAATTCATTCTTACTTTTGTAAGTTGATCACAAGTCATAGCATTACTTTGATGGCATATTTAAATGTGTTAGAAAAATATTAATGTAAGTTTACAATACAAGTATATAATTAAATATAAATTTACTATAAAATATTGATATAAAATTTTGTACATAAAAGATATAGTATATACTTTAAATATATAATAAATTGAAAAATATTTATATCAAATAAAATATTTTTTGATGAAATAATAAAGAAAATGCAAAACATTAAAGCCCCCCTGTGGTGACAATAAAGTTTTTAATGTTGTTTATATGTCTATGTGGTGTTTTTAATATGCTTCAAGACAAACCATGTGCAAATTCATCAGTCAACAGCATTGCTGAGTATTTTCTGTTTAAAACTGCAGTGAAAAAAAGACAGTCTCAAACCCGCGGTTTGAAATCACTGGTGTTTTTGACGTCACAAACTACCTTGTAACCCGTGTAGAGTTACATTCAAGCTATTTTAAGGCATGAAGAATTTTTTTTCAAGGAAAAAAAAAAAATTAAATATGTCATTTTGGTGATCAAAGATGAGTGTTAAGGGATAAAATGATTGACTACAGGGGGAATTTAATTGAAAGCTAACAGCTTGATTTGTTTATTTGTCTGTTTTAATTTCATAGCATTAATAAAGTCATAGCATTGCCTTGGTGTGACATTTAAATGAGCAGAATTCAACAATCATGTTCAGTATGTCAAAGACATATTCGCAAGGCATAACAACACCTGATTAATGGATGCAAAATGTAGCGACAGCGCAACAGGCCCAAAAGAGCAAGAGACTGTCCTGTCCACTGGCCCGAAACTCTCTCCCACTGGGCCCTGGGCCGTCTTTATTGTTAAACTCCTTTTTCGAGACTGCTTGAGGGTGTTGGAACGCTAAGCAAACACAACACCAAGTCTTTCTGTCCTTCTCGATCTGTCTCTCACGTGCACGCGTAAGCCCCTTTTGACTGTTGCGGGATTATTATTGGGTGCTTTGGTGTCATGGCAACTGTCTGATTCCATTCTCTCAGGCTTTTTGTTGTCAGAGGTCAGGTGACCCAAAAACACTGTTGTCTCTAATTTTGTGCTTGACTCTGTTTCTCACACGCACTCACGCACATGCTTTCAAACGCGCTACGCAAGTTCATATGGGATGCCCTAGTTTCCGTACTAATGATGGATTCCTTCCCACTGTGCTGACCATATTGGTTCAAGGGGAGGGGTAGAGAGAGAAACAGAGGAGAAAAAGAGGGAAATATGGGTGTGGTTAGAGTTTTCATACTCTGAGGATTATTGATCGTTGAACAGAAGGCATTTTAGACATCATTTACGCAGTAATGGTGTTTAACCGCAGGAAACGGGTAATTATGTGGCGTGTATGCTAATCACTGCGTGGTTACTCGGTGAGACTAAGACTTCCCTATCGGTTCACGGACCCGCGCTCTGTTTCTGAGCGTGTTTGAGTGCATGTTTATGCAGCACTGGCTGTAAAAGGCAGTTTTTGTGTGTTTGGGCCTCACTGTGTCATCGTAAGCTGACCGCTGCTAAACAGAGCCTGCGGTTCAGAAGCCCACTGCTCACGATCTCTCCCACACACACACACTGGTCAGTGGCGCTGACCTCTACGTGCCTGGAGTTTGCGGTTGGGTGCATGCCTGGGTGACTGTGTTCTGGAGCGCTGTGAGAATGCGGGGGTGGGTGAACTACTCTGAAGTCTGGTTTCAATCATCAGGCTGAGGCAGGGGCTTTTGGGGGAGAGGATGATTGAGAGATATGAAGGTTAAATCCAAATGTTGGAGTGGAATGGAGAACACGATGTAATATATATATATATATATACACTACAGTTTTATATATATATTTTTAAATGTTTCAAATTTTTTTTAAAGTTTATTTTTTATATGTATATAGCAAATAATCATAATAATAATATTTTTTAATTAATTATAAAAATATATTTATTAGTACAATATAATTGTATGTTTTTATGTTTTCTTATGTTTATGTTTTCTTATGTTTATGTTTTATATATATATATATATATATATATAAACATAAATATGTTATAATAATTATATATTTTATTATTATTATTTTATTAATAATTATTATATTTTATCATTATTATTTTCTATTAATCTCTCTCTCCCTCTCACTATACAGTATATATATATATATATATAATTTTTATCTATATGATTTTCATGTTTTTTATGTTTTAAGTTTTTCATTTTCATATGTATATATGCAAATAAAAATAGTATTTTTTAACCATTGTCAATAAAAGCTAACAGCAAGCTAATTAAGCTGTTATTAAAACACACAAATATATATATATATATATATATATATATATTAAATGTTTTTAAGTTTATATGTATATAGCAAATAACCATAATAATAATAATAATAAATTTTAATTATTTTTAAATTAATTATATATATTGAAAATTAGTAATTATTATTATTATGTTATATATGTATGCAAGATATTTATTAGTACAATATAATTTTATGTTTTCATATATATATATTTATCATTTTATTATTTATTTAATTGTATATTACACAACAAATTATTCTCAACAAATTTATTATCTCTTTCTATACAGTGTATATATATATATATATATATATTAAATGTTTTTAAGTTTATATGTATATAGCAAATAACCATAATAATAATAATAATAAATTTTGATTATTTTTAATTAATTATATATATTGAAAATTAGTAATTATTATTATTATGTTATATATGTATGCAAGATATTAAGATATTTATTAGTACAATATAATTTTATGTTTTCATATATATATATATATATATATATATATATATATATATTTATCATTTTATTATTTATTTAATTGTATATTACACAACAAATTATTCTCAACAAATTTATTATCTCTTTCTATACAGTGTATATATATATATATATAATTTTACACATTTACACACTAGGGAAAGAGCCCCGATAGAAAAAAGAACAGAAACAATTCACTGTATTTTATGTCTTTCTTGTTCATTTTAGATGGTGGTTGTGAATTTATGAATCATTCCTAAATCCAGTTAGTGTGTTGCAGTGACAAGGAAAGGCCAATTATGATGTCATCAATACCATCCCAATGATTCAGTGTGCTCATAAACAAAACACCAGTGTGCTAAAACAGCCCACTGAATGGAGCGATGCTTTTCTCCCTGTGTGTGTGTGTATAAATGCGCTCCTATGGCCGCGGTCTATTTCATGCTCTGCCAAATCTCTCCTTCTCCCATCCTGCAGAGGGAAGATATGGGACACACACTCTTAGCGTACAGTTGTGTGTGTGTTGGATGGTTTAAAATGCCTGGCAGGAGCTCTTTCAATGCTTTATTAGTGTTTATGTTGCCTTGACTTGTGGCACGTACAGCTACCGCAGACGCGAAGAATGCTAGTCGACGTACTTCAGAGACACACGCATTCCAGCGAACACAGCAGACGTTACCCCGTCTCCGTCTCGCCACCCATCCGAAACACCCTCCCCCTCACCCCTAATCTGGCTGGTATTTGTGTTATTCTAATCTTTATCCATAAAAGGTTACAGCTGTAGACGTAATTGTGCACGAGTGTGTGAGCTATTCAGATGTTAAAGGCCGTTTATTTGATAATGGTGAACGACGGGTTAATCCTGTCCTAATGGCATCTGACAACAGCACTGGATTTCCGTTTTGCACATATGCATGTGATATGGACTTCTAATGCCATCAGAGCCCACCGGTTGACAGCTGTAAGTACCCCTACCCTCCAGCCCCCTGACAATCAGGATAAGCCAAGATCGGCATGTCTCAGACAAATGCGTCATTTTTTCCCCCCTCCGTGTGTAAGTGTGTATGTGTGTGTTTTTACAGGAGTTAGGATAGTCTACATCAGATAGGGGACAGCTGGACTGGCATGTGTCCATCTCCGCTCAGGTTTCTGAACGCTCTCGTCCCATCATTATTACACCCTTCCTCTCGTTTCCCTTCTCCTCACACCTCTGCTTCTGCTATCAGCTCGCTCGCCGATTTAGGTGTGTCAGCAGCTAAGAGTGTGAAGTGGAATTCTTGCATTTCCCGTAAGATGGAGGGATATATTTGGATCGGGGGTAAAGCTAGCATGACCTTAATACAGGACAATGGATCGCAGCTGTGCCCGATATGGGTCCGCTTTTTTAAGTGCGCACACGCAACAGGAGAGGAAGGAATGGCGATTAAAAATGATTTCTCTAGTGTTTAATGAGAAAAGACATTAGCTGGCACAAGAGTTAGCGGGTGCAGGAGGTGATAATTGGACCGGCTCATGTGACTTCTGTTCTCCAGCTTAAAGGAATAGTTCAGCCAAAAATCACTCACTTACCCCGGTGACGGTCCAAACCTGTGTTATTTTCTTTGTTTGGTGAAACACAAAAGGAGATGTTAAGCAGAATAATCAAGCAGCTCTTTACAATGAATGTGGATGGTGGTTTGTAATGTCAAACATTTTAAGGCATAGTTTGAAATGAAAATTATCCCATGAGTTACTCACTCTCAAGCCATCCTAGGTGTATATGACTATCTTCTTTCAGAGATATATTTAAAAATATCCTTAGTCCTCCGAGGTTTATAATAGGTTGTGAATGGGGGGCCGTGTTTTCAAGTCAAAAATAATGCATCCATCCATAAAAAAAATGAATCCATACGACTCCAGTGGGTTAATAAAGGCCTTCTGAAGCGAAGCGATGCATTTTTTTAAGAAAAATATCCATATTTAAAATTTCATAAATTCAAATAACTAGCTTTCGGCGGACGACCATACGCAGAATGTGCATCTAGGATTGCGTGAGGGTGAGTAAATCATGGGATAATTTTCATTTTGGGGTGAACTAACCCTTTAAAAGCACAAAAATCATCAGAAAAGTAATTCATACTGCTGTATTCTAAGTAGAGCTGCACGATTCTTGATCAATTGAGAATCACGATTTTTTTGTTTCAACGATTCTGAACAGACGACTAAACAAAAAATAACATGCAATTTACTAGAGGTTCTGACAAAAAGTTAATTGCTGCAGTCTGTTTAAAATGTTTAATTAATTTGAATCAATTATTTAAAAAAAACGGTTTGAATGAATTAGAGCTGCACGATTTATCGCGATTAAACTGCACATGATTTGGCAAAGGCTGCGATTATTTAATGCGCAGCTTGTCAGAGCTTTACAGCTCTGTGATCAGTAGTAAATGCTTCTCCATCTGAAAGCCAGAGGGCGCTCTTGTGCAGAAACTCAAAATATGCCCTGCCGCAGAAGAAGATAACATGCATCATATCGCTGTAGCTAAATAAACAGAAGATAGAAACGCTTTGATTAATTAAACATGACTAATAAACACACGACTGCCTTATTCTGTGTGAGAAGCCACATCATCTCACAGAAGGACGCTCAACTGTCGTTATGAAATGAGTTTGGAGTAAAACATGTTATTAAATGTTGTCTTTTGTTGGACAAGATGTTAAAAAATGCTTCTCATGTCTGTTGCTTTTTCAAATGTACATTATAAGTGACTCAAACCCGCAGTGCTTTCAGATGGATTAGTATTTGGAGCCGTGCTTCATTGACAAGCTGCGCATAAAAAAAAAAATAATCACAGCCTTTGCGAATTCATAATCGCACTAAGAATCGCATTTAAGCGATAATCGCGTTCAAGTTTAATGTTATTTTTCGTATCGTGCGATAAATCGTGCAGCCCTAGAATGAATGATTCAATGACTCACTTCACTTGTTTCATTACTGGATGAATCAGCGTTTTTGAACGAATCTCTTGAAAAGACTGTTTGTGAAGCTGATTCATACATATACATGACAACGGCTCTCTCTGGCTCACCGCCGACGCAGATTTGAATGTTCTGGTGTGATTTTGTAAAGGTTTAATAGACACAGTTGTCATTTAGGAATGAGATTGTGTGGGTGTTTGAATCGAGATTGTGATCTTTTAACAATTAATTGTGCAGCTCTAAGTATTCTGAAATCATGCAGTATCTTCTTCGTTTTATGGTGGGTTCCAACCAACATAAAAAGGCGCATACTGCCATATTTAGGCCTAAATTTAAGATTTATGTATTTGAATTGCATATAAAATTCCCATACGTTTGAAATACACCATTTTTAACATAAATAAACTAATTAACTTAATGTGATGCATATTTGTCAGTCATACAGGTAAGATTTCTGTAATAGTACTAATAAACTGAATGTGTTTTAAATACACAATAATCAGGTTTCTATAATCTAATTGGTTACATTTGAACTAATTGAATCTTGCTTGTTCCACAACAAGCCATATTTTAACCATGTTCATACTTTTTAACTGAATACATTTCATTGTTTTCACAATGAATGGTTTTATGCTTATTCTCAGCAATTTGTGCAAATAGTGCAAAAAGAATATTTGTGTCACATTAAGTTTATAGTTATAGTGTATGTTAAAACTGCGTAATCCAAATGGTAAATCCAAATCTGTTTTATTGGGGGTTTGGGAGTATTTTACATGATTTGAACAAAAAAAGAGACAATTTTCAATACCAGAGTTGTCATTTCATAATAATCACAGTAAAGATTGTAAGTACCTTTCCAAGATGGCTGCCGTTTGACTTCAGAATAAGACTTAAATAGCACACAAGTCATATGGATTAATTTTATGGTGTTTTTTGGAGCATGGCATTATAAATCACCATCTATTTTCACTGTATGAACAGCTTGGACCTTCCGCCTAACATCCCATTTTGTGTTTCAGTGAAGAAAAAAAGAATG
The DNA here is from genome assembly GCA_039654765.1 of Mylopharyngodon piceus. Classification (NCBI taxonomy): domain Eukaryota; kingdom Metazoa; phylum Chordata; class Actinopteri; order Cypriniformes; family Xenocyprididae; genus Mylopharyngodon; species Mylopharyngodon piceus. The sequence continues at coordinate 30,264,374 of CM077456.1, forward strand.
CTATGAGGGTAAACAAATGTGGATTGTATTTTCATTTTTGAAAGAACTATCCCTTTAAAACAACGGATCTGTACAGCTTTCCTCAGAGGGGCCATCTCAAAAAACTTACAGCGCTGACATCATCTCGGTCTGTCTCACTCGGTCTTGATCGCTGTGTTTCTCTCTCTCTCTTTCTTTCACACTCTCCCACTGCCTGTCTCATCATGATATTCCCGTTTTTGTGTTGTATTGTCTCAGCCTCTCCTTTGAAGCATCGTTTACTAGTGTACGCTCTCGCGGTTTTTACACTCAGCTGTTCCTCAGAGGAGACAAGCTTTTGTGTCTTTTGTTACATTCTCCGTCTCCCCTTTTCTGAGCCCCACTTTTATTCCCCTATCACCTTTCCGTCTTTTATTTTCACGATACTCTATCACCTGTGCGAATGCCACGGTTAATATGGCACCGCCCATGTGCTGCAATGTTTCAACCTGCATATCTATGCTAGTCGAGCATTGCGGCTACGTTATTGCAATGTTTCCCATATGGCCGGAGAGGTGAGAGAGTGGGCTTCCCTCGAGCGAGATTTATTGGCCCCATATTGATGTCCTTGGGCGTTGCCGATTGATTTGACACGGCTGACATTGTTTTGCGAGCCTGGGGGGAGGTGTTTTGTAAGAGCATGCGGCCGAATGAAACTCTATTCCGCCCCTTTGCAAAAACCCTTCCCTTTTGCTCCCGAGCTGGAGGCCTTGGGGTTGTCAGGGGAGACCAGCATGGCGCTAGGCAACCTGGCCTAATTCGTCCCATTTGTCTGAGCGCGGTTGCGCGGGGAGTATTGTTCCTGAGTCAACAGAAACTAGCCAGGCGCAAACGTGACCTCACAGCCGGAGGAATCTTTGACGTCCACTACAAATCAAAAGCGTATGCTTGTTCAGGATGGATGTTTGATAGTTTTATCTGCGTGTTACATCTGCGCATGGTTATGTAATTTGAGAATTTTGAAATACATCTCTTGCTTATTTTTCTTCTGCTCAGTTGGCGATAATCCTGAGGCACACACACACCTCCCGGCACTCGCACACATATCAAAGTACTAAGTCCGCCCTTGTCCGCAATACTGTATCCCACTGTCTCCCCAGCTGTCACCATTCACACACACAGAAGCTGACACACTTATGCTCAAACAGACTCAAAATGCATTTGTTCTTTCTCTGACAGACGTTTAAAGATGCGTGAAAGTCCACTAAACCAAAAGCACATGAAACTTTATTCCTGACATTTGCTTTTCGGTACTCGCAAAAGACAAATGGGCAAAGCGTTCACGCACACACACACACACACACACACACACTCCTCCGCTGCGGGTTTGGTTATCTGGGTCAGTGCCTGTACAAATCTCATTACACTCCAGTCTGCCATCCTGAAGCATTATGGGTAATGTAGTTCTGACCTAGTATTAGAAACAACACCTCAGGCACACGCATTACTTTTTAACTCCCTTCTGCATGAGATTAGATTTGCTTTTAGCATTTGTAATAGGTATACACCCTCCCTTTGCCTTTAAAAAAGGTATCGGGTGTCTCGTCGATAAATGAAAGACGATCCTCCATCGCTCGTTTTGCGCTACATGTGTGTGCGCGAGTGTATTTGAAACCTCTGTAGGCTCGCTGGAGTCCTGTTTCACACCATCTGACACACCTGAGGACAGGTACTTTACTTTCTCACACACCCTGTTCGGAAACACTCTGCGTTCATAGTAAGGATGTTTAACCCTGAACTGCGGGATCTATTGGGCATCTGTTATGAACAGGAGGTTATGGATTTCTGCTAGCCGAAAAAAATCAATATTCACAATTCTGCACCCTCATCACATCCGAGTGGAGCATGCGTAATAGACAAAGTGGTTCGTTCACAATTTGGTTTGCATCGTATTTGAGCCTCATCTCAGATGCTATGCAGATTTTCTCATACGGAAAATATCATCCCCTCAGGGTGTACTGTGATTCTCCACAACAATGTTTTCCGGTTTTGTGTTACGGTTTGTCTTTTTGCTTTTGTCTGTGTGAACGTACCTTTATTGACACAGGCGGTTTTATCACCGTCATCCTCGCTGCTGTGTGTCAGATGAAGGGATCAAACAGGAAGAACCTCTTAAACAAATAACGCCGGGATGCCAGCACACATGCCATGCACGCACTATAAATTTAATCAGGGCTTGAGCTCAAATCACTATTATTTTCCCAGGAACTCAAGATTTGAGGAAGTCTAATCCTGCTTTTGTCTTCGTTTGTTTGCAATTTGCTTTTTCAATCTGTGCTTTCTAAATACAGATTAAAAGAAGTCGCGAAAACATGCGCCGGCACGCAGGTACATACACAAACAATGGGATGTGTTTTAGAAGAGGCAGATTATAAAATCTGTTGTAGATTAAAGTGACTGTTTTTAGCATGGTGTATCAATCCGTTAACACACACACACATGCACTGCCATTTCAAAATCAAAACTCAAAACGGAATTGGGTTTGTTGAGCAATCTTGGTAAATTACAGTATCATCTGCGTTCAGCGCTGTGAGAGAGAGTGCAGATGTTTGCAATTATTTGCTGTTTGTTATTTCCTGTCAGTCTTTGCGGTACACAATGAAGAGCGATTACAGTGGTCAACGTTACTGACCCGAGGGAGTCTTCAATCACTCACACACACATAATCTGGAGCCTGTATAATCCCGTCCCCCCTCCATCAACCTCCAATTAATGAATCCTGTGGCTTACCATCCATTTTACATCAAACCCTGAACACTTGTGCTGAAGAGTGTGTGTGTTTGCAGGTTCACAATGTCCCAGTAAATGTTAAAATAGTTACTTTTTTTTTTTTTTTTAAAGGATTCTCACTGTTTTCCAGGTATGGATTCAAAGAATCTAAGTGGTCTGAATCATTTGTTAGTGAATGATTCCATACTGTAAAGATCTTAGAAAAGTCATGGAAAATCATTGGTCAAATGGGGGGAGGGGGGACCTGTTTGTTATTCTTGTGCTTTAAGTCAACATGTCATATTTCCATTTACTTATTTCCTCCTTTGTTACTGAACAATAATAAAAGAACCTCTCCCTAAATTACCGCACTAGGTCTTTCTTTGTAACGTTGTCCATTCATGACACTGCAGCGTTTTGTCCCGGTATAATGCTGTAGGTCAGTGTTTTTCTGTTGTGTAGCTGTCAGGCATGATTCTCTCACTGCTCTTCTAATCTTTAAAGCGAATCAGGCTGTGGCCACCATAGACATTGAGTGGGACACATTGATATTCAGATCAATATGGTTTCTATGAACCGTTCTTTAACTTGCACATTCACTCCAGTTTGGATTCCGTTCTCGCTTCAGATCATACTACCAGACCACATTTAAGAAACAGCAGCAGCAGAGAGATGCTTTAAAGACAACATTAAATCAATCTGGACTTACTTTAGTAATAAATATCCCTGGTCATAATGTACATCAGTGCATGTTGAAAAGAAATGTGCACTTTCATCAAATTGCATGCTTCTGAAACATGGCCAAGGCCATGTGCGAAAGAATATTAACTTAATACCATATCTCAACATGTTTTCACTTTGCATGATCCAATCAAATACTAATAGATAAAATCCTGCCCTACATTACTGCCTGTTGAGTGTTCTTTTTCACCCTGAAATACCCTTATTACCACGCTTAAATGCGTTGTGAATGGCATTTTGTGATCTTTAAGTATGCTTTTCTGAATCCAAAATAAGAAGACCTATTCCTCACATATTCGTGCAAAATGTGAGTACTTTATGTGTGTAGTATGGGTAGGAGACATGATAACGTAAAAGAGGCAGGAGAGGAAGGTTGCTTGCTACTGTAATGTCTGTCCATTGACGCGGCAAATTTTGTGACCCAGTCAGCGTCCCCACAGGCAACATTGTCACAAAAGCAATTTTCTGGGTTTTCAAACCCAAATAATAGTAATTGCCATGGACATTTGGTCACACATTATAATAGGCTCCATGTTAGAGTGCAATTATATGAGTAAATACAAGAAGAAAATCATGTAATATGGAATTATGTAGTTTGTAATGAATGCTAGTGCAATTAATTTCTTTAAAGGCACAATATGTAAGATTTTTGGATTTAAACTAGAACAATGTTATATATTTTGTTGACTTTGTGCGTACTTACTAGTGTTGTCAGAAGTCGGTACTGAAATTTTAAAAATGTGACGATACCAGCATTTCCGCCCAGCATTTTGAGCGGATTTGTAAACACCTCTGATTGGCCATTGTGTTCATGCGCTCAACAGATATGTCTGTGATTGGCTACAATGATCAACGCTTCAAAAACATGTTGTAAATCCATTTATCAGCGGATATATTAGGGATTCGCTGATAGACACCTGCTTTCAAATGCTCCTGTGTGTATCTTTGTAAGCGCTCGGTGAAGAGCGTCATTGATGTCTATTTACAACATGTTTTTGAAGCATTGATCATTGTAGCCAATCACAGACATATCTGATGAGCGTGTGAACACAATGACCAATCAGAGGTGTTTAAGAATCCGCTCAACAGCGCTCAAAATGCTAGGGGGAAATGCTGGTATTGTCACATTTTTAACATTTCAGTACCGACTTGGTACTGAAGTTGGTACTTTTGACAACACTAGTACTTACATTATCCCAAATGTTTCCAACAATGTTTAAATCCAGAGAAATCAGCAATTTTAACCAGTGTAAGGGGCTGTGCATTGCGTCGCCTGTCAGTGGTGTCATATCCTTCGATTTCCGATTTTAGAAACCATGGAAAAACCAGACACGCTTTAATATATTATGTGTTTTATTAGACAGGTGAGCAACTGTTTGGATACATTTATCTAATCATTGTTATAAAGCTCAACACGGCTTAATGTTATACAGTCAACACGGTTAGCGGCGAAACTTACATACTGTGCCTTTAAATTTTTTCATGTGAATTAGCTCAGAAAAGATGGAGCCATTTGTTGTGGAACAGTCTGGTGTGTTTGAAACAATTTCTGGTTAATGTTATGAGATAAAGGTACTGAAATGTGTCTAATGTTCTAGCAGGAATATTGTGTTTAACTGCTGGACTGCATTTATGAAGGCTCAAGACATGCTTGACAATTAGTCAGAGGCTTTAAACATCAGTTTATGTTTTGTAAAACAGCAGTTAGAAGTGTTTTTTGTGTGTGAGGAGGACAGACAGCCGTGGAATGCGCTGCCCGCTTTAGGTGCTCAGGATCGGGCTGGCATGGAGCCCCTGCCATATGCTGCCTGTGTGTGTGTGCTTCAGTGTGTGTTTATGTGTGTGGCTCTGTGCACAGTCATAAATCCTAAGTCCTCACAGACACCACCAATCTAGCGAGGTCAGAGGTTAAAATGACATCGCACGCATGCGTACATACACAAACACACATGCAAAACTAGAGTGTCGCTCTAAAAAATTTATGATTGAAAAAATAACCTAAAGGCCCTTAGTGCTATTATGATGCAGAATGAATAATTGAGTTTGTCTGTGACAGAGATTATCCAGTGAATGCCAGAAAAAATGATTTTTTTCCCCCTTCTGCATTCAGTATCGCACATTTTATTTGTGTCTGTGTTGGAGGTGTCTGCTGTATTGGCATTAATGGTTAGAAGCTGACAAATGCTCTGCATGTGAAATGTGGTGGTGTATAGTTGTATTCTGCATTGTGGTATATATCTTATTCACTTGTTTAGCATCCAGGTTATGTACAAAACATTACTACACACCTTCTTTTAGAGCAAAGCATTTGCAGAAACTCAAAATTTGCATGCAAATCCAAAATATTCAAATGAAAATGTCCGACTTGTTAGCAGGGAGTAACCAAATGACCCATACAAAAATATACCGTGGTGCTTCAATATACCATGCTAATAACATGGTACATGTCCAGGGCACAACAATAAAGATGCATTGATGATTTAAAAGGAGTTATATTAAAGTTGTATATTATATTGCATTGTCATGATATCTAGCGCTTTTTGAATATATATATAGATGTTTTTATGCTTTAAAAATCATAAAAACATTTATATATTCAAAAAGCGCCAGATATAATGACAATGCAATATAATATACAACTTTAATGTAACTCCTTTTAAATGTTAAGTTTCTTTAAAGTAAAATAATAATAATAATAAATAGTTATATTGTATTTTGACCGTTAAATGTTAGATTTTCTTAAAATAAAATAATTATATTGTTTATTATACAACTCTAATTAAAATCATTACTAAATTCATAAACACTCTTGCTGGAAATTGATTTAAAATTTTCAAAACAAAAGACAATCACAACTCATTCTCACAATTTCTGCAAATCCTCATCTAAGTCAGCCAGCTAGATAACTGTACTAGTGCAAAATTCACAGAAAGCATTCTGTTACACTGACATCGCATTAGTGTGAGAAAAAGGTACGAGGCAGAAAATGAGTGTAATGTCGCTGTTCTCTCTACATGTATTTATCCGAGCGCGCGTGCATTTGCATGTGATCAAGCCATTTAACAGGTTGAGATTGAGCTTAATCAGCCGTGAGATTCACCATGTTCTTTTGATCTAAAGTATAAATCTGAACAAATTTTAAGAGGGTATGTCATATTCTCTTTCCATGTTTTACTCGCTCTGTTTAAGGGAAAACAGCATGAGGCGAGTAGATACGGTATGTTGTTAGTTGTACTTTTGGATCAAAGGCTTAGATGATTCACATTAACAGAAGAACACATAAAAGCAGCTGTTACTCACCATTATAACATTTTGGCAACTAATCAATAGCCATTGGCTCATTATAGGAGCTACATATTGTGCTGGTTTCCAAAAGAGATAATGAATCCCTTTATGAGCTGAAAAGCTCTAACAGTTTAATGTGCACTTTGGTTTTCAAATTGATTTAGTTCCCTTTGGTGCATTTTCGTTTAAGGTGTATATGTGAATGTGTCTTTATTTTTGTGTGTTTTTGGCCGTGGAAGTGCGTACGAGTTAAACCTAAGTTGCCATGCCCACCGAGGGATGTGGCTGAGCGATGTGGCCATTAGAGGAAGCTCACCCATAGAAAAGTCATGGAAAAAGGGCAATTATAGGCAGGCGGTACAAAAGACAGCTCAGCTCGGTGCGGAGTGGGGTCCTAAGTGCCACATCCATCTGAATTCTTTCACAGGAAGGCTCAGTATGTCTCGGAGACCATGAAACCCCAAACGACGACATTAAGACAGCTATTTTACGCTCTCTCATGGGGGCGGTGGGCTAAACAAAACTATTTTTCCATTACTTTCCTCATTTATGTCTTGCTGCTACTAAAAGCTTACACCAGTTGTAGCCGGCTCGTATTAAAATGAAGTAAGAGTCCCGGTGGGAGGGAATAGCGGGGACATTTTGAGCGGTAAAGATGTGAAGTTGGTGTTGAATGCTAAATGCTAATGGTGAAAGAGATTGCTTACAGAGCACATCACACCTCTGCTGGCTCACCGGATCAGCACTTCAGCTTAAATGTGCATGTGTGGCCGGGCCCTCGTTTGCAAAATATACAGGATAGTTCACCTTAAAATGAAAATTATGTCATTATTTACTCACCCTTATGTCATTTCAAAACTGTATTTGGACATTTCTGTGGAGCGCACAATTCTTATCATACTACAGCAGTTCAGCTGTCAAACTCGATAGAAAGGACAAAAAATAATAACAGTAGTCCAAGTGACTTAATGTGTAATGTTACAATCTTTCTGAAGTTAAATAATAGTTGTTATTCAGTGAAAGTTGTGTTTTGGCCATGTCCGAGAAGATGGTGAGAGCTTTAGGGAAATGGTTGAATAATGACTTAAATTTCAGCCTATTCGTCACATAAAGCTGCAAAAGTTGGAATTTAGAGCACAAGTCTTAGGCCTTGTTTCCACCTGGTATTAAGATGCATATTATAATATTACCACCCCTTAATCTGCACGTTTCCACCCACGGCGCCGCCATTTTGTTTTCGCAAGTGACAACGGTGTACCAGTTCTAAAGCCATGGCTAAAGTTTGAGCAAAGCATGCTAACTGTTCTGTCGTTGGCTGCACAGACGAGCGCAGAACACTATTTAGAGTCGCGTTAGCTTGGATAGCCTGCAAGTTCACCCTGGCGAGCTCGATTGCTAAAAAAGGAGCATTTCTGTCAAAGCGATATTTTGGAAAAAATATTAGACCATTCACAGCATTTGATAGCAATCATAAACGTTAGCCTGGTGTGTATGGCTCTGTTTAGCAAACAGGTACGCTATGTATAGTGGGTGTCCATACAGGTTTTGCATATGTATATATATATAGTCCTTTCTGGAACTTGACAGCCTCTGTTTACAATGCACTGTGGTGTAGGACAAGAAAAGCGTAAAAGATCTTCAAAGATTTCTACTTTTGTGCTTCACAGAAGAGATAACAGCATACAGGTTTGAAATGACATGATGGGCGGGTAAATAATGGCAGAATTGCTTTAAATTCTCAGTTCCCCTTCAATCTGCCTCTTAAAAATCATTCTGGTGATTTTGAAGAGACATAGTGAAGGGCAACTGACTCTCGTCTTGCTTCTCAAACACGTCTGCTGTGTCTGATCACCTTCTCACACACGGATGCAAATTCATAGACACGCATGCATGCGCATATCAAGCCTCCTAAATCTCCAGCTTGCATTTAGCACTTATTTTCCATCTCATTGGTCAAGGTGACAGAAAATGGATTGTTTGTTTTAATTGCCTCTTATTTAGATTGTATCAGTTCATTACAGATAAATCAAAAACTTGTTTGTCCCCTGATTTTGTAGCTAAAGGGTTGAATATTGTATGTCATACATCTTATATCATCAATACTTAACAAATAACACCAGGCATAAATGTCAGACCCTTCAGTATGGACAAGGTTGATGAATATAAATGGGTCGAGAATATAATAAAACCAAATGTAACTGGAGAAACCTGGTTTGTAGAATAAAATCTTAGTCGTTCTGTTTATCCTAATCATATTGCGGTTTGAAGACCCATAAATGCACTCATTCGTTGAGAAAACACACGCAAGCTACCTCAGAGTTGGCTTAAAATAATTCAGTCATTTACCTCTGTCTTACATTAAATCACCCTAATAATTAAATCAATTTCCACTGTTTTGCCATAACCGTGTTTACTCGCGAGACGTGATGAGTAATGCGGCTTTTACTCGCTGCATTAAGCCGAGTTTGCAGGGATGCGTAAAGAGACTGCAGACGAGAAGAAAGACTCAAAGACACTGTTTTCTCTGTTTCATCCGTTAGAAGAGCAGCATTCGGTAATGGAAGGAGACAGCGCGGTAGACATATAGCGCTCGACAACACCCTCCCCCCGTCCTCATGAAAACTGCACAAGAAAATGCAGCTGCAGGCGAAACTGGTGCAGCCATCTAATAAAACGTGCTCAGTGCACTTCTTCAAGCTAGACTGACACGCACACACCACAAGCACCTACCTCGCACCTGCCGAGCGGCAGATCTTGTGCCACCAGGGCAATCGTGTTACATTAAACGCATTACTCCGTGATGGGTGCCGGTGCGCCAAGGGCCAGAAGAGGAGTCTTTTAATTTTGAAAAACGAAAATTAAACAACATAGGAGGCCCTTTACGCAAGTAATGCGCAAGGAAGTCGGGACTACCAATATTAACAATCTGATAAACGTAATAATTGCTCGCCCCCTTCAGCAGGTCTTTATCTAATAATCAGCAATAAGGTCTCATTGGTTGCCGTGTCTAATAATAGTGAGCGATTATTTTAGCCTACTGTAATACCCTGAGAGGTCCTCGCATAATAAATGGTGATTAACAAGAGTGAAAGGTGTAATTTACCTACGGACCTGCCTAATTGCTATACTGCAAATCAGCGTTTTACCTCGCACATGCATGAGAGCAAAGAATCACAAAAACAACGCAACACACTGAGAGCGGATTGGTAGAAAGCCACCTGTGAGACAGAAATTCATCTGTGAGGAGGACATGTAGCCTGTGCTCGCTGGTGTGTGTTCCTCTGTCAGAGAAAGAATGGAAATTTCCATAGAGTTGGAAAATTGGCTTTTGCACCATTTTTATTGACAGTGATAGTCGAGAAAGGACAGGAAATGTTCTGGACATGAGCCGAAGTTTTTTTCCGTGAGAATCATGGTTCAGTGTGTTACTGCTAAGCTAAGACACAATTGTATAGCTTGTAGAGCTGGGTTTCGATAGATTTGGATGTATTTTTTGATCATGATGTCCATTTTGCTGAGATAAGAAAGAAATTCCCTCTGCTACTGCTGTAAATTATGTTAATGTAACTTGTTATATTTCAGACTGATTCAATCCGTAATTTGTCTTGTTGAAAAAAGATCCAGCTAAAAAGATTTGGTTCATAAGAGTCATTGGACTACATTGGTCAAGTCTAAGTGTGTTTTTGCAGGCTGAATTTGTGAAAAGTTAATTATTATTTGAGGAAACATGTTTTGCTCTGAAATATTTGGAAATTTTAAAACAATTGAAAGTAAATTTGAAAAATGTACTGTAATATAATGATATGCGAATAATCATATGCAAATATTAGGAGTGTGATAGTTCAAATTATTCACGGTTTTAGGGTCATGGTTTCCGGTACGTGGTATGTACTATGTTTGAGGAAATAAGGACTACTGTTAAATAAAAATAAAGAAAATAAGAACAAATAATCAAACTACAAGCAACAGCACAAATAAATACAACAGAGCAAAGATACGTACAAATAAATTAAACAGTGCTTTTCAGGTTATTTAGATATCTAACAGTAGTTTTCAGGTACAGAAATTGAATAAAGTAATCAAATATAAAATAACACTGATTATTATCTTCACTGTATAAAGATGAATCATTATTAAAGTTACAAAAGCTATTCAGTCAAGAGCAGTGAGTGATTTCCTTGTCTTCTGTTGTTTGATTAATATTAAAAACACAGACAGCAGGAATATTAGGCTGCTGTCACTTTAAGACATTATGCACTGATTCAACATAATGATACTGTACACATACATTGTCTTTCTCGACTGTTTACGTTCACTCACCTAATATGTTTGCTAGGATACTCACCAAGACAGGCATTTTGACATAATTTTTGTGTGAATTTGTCCGTTCAAGAGCAACTGAATCAACACCCGGGTGATGACGCCGTAAATGACTCATATTCACTCGTGATTATTTTGTCTACGTTTTTTGGTCATGTATTGGGAAGCCAGAATGTGTATCCATCGACTGAAACATACATTGTCTGTTTTATGCATTACTTTCAACAAACCATATTATAGATACGTCAGATTTAAGATGAACCGCATGTCGAACCTTGGGTTGAGAACAGTATGGTTTGATTTTTTACTGTTACACCCCTAGCAAATATAATGATATGCAAATTGATCATGCATATTCAACTGTCTGTGCATGTTTGCATCGAAGTGGCCAAAATTTTACTATCATACCAACCCTAATGTGCTTACATGTGTTTTTATGATTTATTCATGTCCTGACAGGACTAATGAACGGCAAAATGAATCCCTGTCAGTAATCGTGCGTCCACTGCAGCTATATACCGTGTCACGTTAACGCTCTGCGAGGAATCACGTGTGCCGTCCACCTGGGCTGGATAATGAGATCTGGCGTTCTGCTTGAAAGATGAAAAATGTCAGACAAATGAGCCCAGTCAATACGAGGCTTCTCGCAAACAAATGCGTCCTGATAGGAGAGCGTCCCGCCGTCGCTCTCAGTTCTGGGCGTGTAATTGTCTGTCTGTGTTCTCTAATTGCGGCATAATAAATAAAGCACATTCATTTGTTTATGTCTGTACTTCTAATGCGATTCCCTCCAGTGCTGTGCCGCAGATACCTCTCAACTCGGCTTTTTCTCAGTTTTCTCTCTTTTTCCCTCCCCTCATCCCTCTCTCTCTTTGTCTCCTCGTCCTCCTGTTCCTCCGTTCCTCGGCACACCTGGGGGCCTGCAGGGGATGTCTCAGCATGAATAATGCAGAAGAGCTTCAGAAGTTGTACCTGCTCTCCTTTCCTACCATCTCTCTCTCTCTCCTCTGTTTCTTTCTCGATCTCTCTCTCTCTCTCTCTTTTTCTCTGTGTCAGTGCACACTTCCCATCTCTCGCTCTCCTTGTCCTCACTTTTAAAACCAAGTAAAACCATTATTCCCTTGTGGAGGAGCGGGAATGTGATTTCCTGTGTGCTTGTTTTTTTTTTTCCAAAAAAAAGATGTTTGCAGTTTAAAAACAAAAGCAGGCCTGCACTCAGTCCACTCTCTCTCTCTCTCTCTCTTTTGCAGTGGATTTCGTGGACTGTGGCAGAGGCTCCGGCTTGCGCTTCGAGAGCGGAGACCCAGCGGATTTCCGGATAGAGGCCGACGGGACGGTTTTTGCAGCGCGAACCCTGCAGCTCTCCGACAGGAAGGGGCGGAGCTTGGAGATTAAGGCCAAGGACGTGAAGTCTCAAGAGCAATGGCTGGTACACGTCAACTTCACCCAGCCCAAGCAGGTAGGAAGTCAGGCGCGCTCGCACGTTAACAGGGAACGGCGGCTGCGTGACTGCGAAAATCACACTAATTATAACTGTGTCAGATCGCTAACAGCGCATGGCGTTTCTAAACTAGCCTCACGCTGCAATTACACCATCAAACAGCCATTGTGCGAATGTGAGCTCACAAAAATGTCTCTCTTCATCCGAGGGCCTCTGTGACAAAGCCAAAGCACTAATAAAACTATATTAGAAAATTAGCAGAGCACTAACACGTTGATAGTAGGGCTGTAATTAATGTTTAACGATGCTAAAGAGACATTAAGGCAGGAGGATACATTAGACAGTGGAGATCTGGACCCTCAGCTTGGGAACACTAACCATATGTCTCATAGCCCTGCCTTCTGCTCGGAGACAGGGAGAATTTACTCTTTATTACTGACGCGCACATGCCCACTCACTGCCGCCAAGGGGAAGGAGGACGAGAGGAGCCAGCGGGGGGATGAGAGCGGATAACGGCGAAATAAAGGCCGAGATGGTCGAGGAGGCAAAGGAGGAGAGGGTGAAGGGTGGGCAGTTACGAAATATTACCCATGAATTTGCTGGTGATGTTAAAACCAAGCAACTCTGGGAATACCATGGCGACTGTAATGAGCTTTTAATTTGGCCGTTAAGTTTTCTAAAGAACGTGTCATTAGACTAGTTTTGCAACTAATCCCCCTCTTTATCTTGTGAGATGTTTTAATACATCTCTGATTTAAAGTAAGTAGCAAAAACTATGGAAGCTTGTTTCCGCCACGGAATAAAACAATTTAAAAGATAATTGCGACTTTTTATCTCAAAATTCTGACTTTTTTTCTCGCAATTCTGACTTCTTTGTTGTAATTGCGAGTTTATATCTCACAATTCGGACTTTTTTCTTGTAATTGCGAATTTATATCTCACAATTCTGACTTTTTTCTTGTAATTACGAGTTTATATCTCACAATTTTGACTTTTTTCTTGTAATTGCGAGTTTATATCTCACAATTCTGACTTCTTTGTTGTAATTGCGAATTTATATCTCACAATTCAGACATTTTTCTCACAATTCTGACTTTTTTCTTGTAATTGCGAGTTTATATCTCACAATTTTGACTTTTTTCTTGTAATTGCGAGTTTATATCTCACAATTCTGACTTCTTTTTTTTCAGAATTGTGAGAAATAAACTTTCAATTGTGAGTTATAAAGTCCAACAATTATGAGGGGGGAAAAGACTCGCTTTTTTTCTCAGAATTGCGTGTCACAGTTCTGACTTTATTGTGAGATGTAAAGTCGCAATTGCGAGAAAAAATGTCAAAATTGTGAAAGAAGTCACAAAAAAACAGTTACCTTTTTTATTTTTTATTCAGTGGTGGAAACAAGCGTCCATAAAATGTTTAAATGGGTACGTTTGATTCATTTTTGTTTTAATGAATCAATTCAAAACTCAACAATTCGTCATTCCTCAGAATGTGGTAAAAGTCTCGGCAAGGCATTTTTCATGTATTAAACTGAAATAAACTGTACACTACCATTCAAAATTTTGGGGTTAGAAAATTTACAGTTTTTGTAATGTTTCTTATGCTCTCCAAGGCTGCATTTATTTGATCAAAAATACAGTATAGGCAGTAATAATGTGAAACATTATTACAATTTAAAATAACTGTTTTCTATTTTGATGTTTTTAAAATGTAATTTTGTCCCATGATGGCAAAGCTGAATTTTCAGCGGCCATTACTCCAGTCTTCAGTGTCACATGATTGAAACATTTCTTATTATTATCAGTGCTGAAAGCAGGTGTGGTTTAATGCATCCTTGTTGAATAAAAGTATTAATATCTTTAAAAAAAATCTTACTGACCCCAAACTTTTAAACAGGTAGTGTAGATAAATATCACTATTTATTACTATGAATTGATTTATTGGTGCATTTGAATGAAAATTATTATATTCAGGGTTCCCACGATCCTGAAAAACATGGAAATATCAGGGAATTCAATATTCCAAACAGTCAAAGGTGTGCTTTCCAGGGCTCTATAAATCATGACAATAAATGTAAATTAAAATCTTAAAAGGCCATGACAATATAATTATTATTTCTAGTTATGGTCAAGTATTTTTTCTGCTACAGATGGCTCGATAAAGTGCAAACTCAATACAAATCCTATTAAGTATTCACAAATGGCTAATTCATGGATAAATCATAGAAGTTAATTGGCCAGAAAGAATGGGAAACCTGTATCCATCATTCTTAATGAAAAGACTGTGGAAAAACATGCCTTGCTTAATTTAAAGTAGATTTTTATTGTTTTATTATCTTTCATTAAACATTTCAAATTTCATTAAATTTCATCAAAAGCCCAGCCCAAGTTTATACAGATAGAAATAACAGATAGATATAGAAAGGCGATGAATGTGGAATGAGAGAGAAAATGTGAGATATGAAAAGTAAACGAGAACGAACTATGATGTTTTTTTATCAGTTCAGCCGATGTTTATGTTGTCGGTTTGTTCGTTTGGAGAGATGGTGAGACTGGGAGTAGGTACAAGGCTAATGAGTTAGCTCATCGCCTGAGTCATAGCAGCGAGAGAGAAAAATGAGAGAATCTATCTCCTTCCGTCAACGCCGAACTGCCACCCGCCCCCATGTCGCTATCATTACCTGCAATATTTCACCACCGAGAGGAAGAGAGAGAAGATAGGTCAAGAGAAAGGGAGGCTTAGTTGATATCAACTGAGAGGAAATATTGAGCAAACACACTCGGAGATTTTGTACTTGCATAAAGAAGTCAGTCTTTGTATTGTGTTGGACTCTTAACTGAACACTCAGAGGGGTTTTTGTTCTGTATAACACCAAGAGCAGGGCAAATGTCTGGTCAAGCACATCTCTGACTGCCTTTGGCGCTGAATAACAAAGCTCATGGAGAAAGAAAATGGAACAATACTGCAAAGTCGACACACACTTTCACATTCACTATGTGGGTGTTACTGCTCTGGGATTTAACGATGGAGCAGCAGTGATATTTATGACCCCATTACAGAGGGTAAAATTAATTCTGTAATTATTTGGGGCCGGGTCAGATGTATTGCAAGTGCTGCAGTGTGTGTGTGTGGGTGTGAGCGCATCACCTAATGTACATTGAGCGTGTGGGTGTTTGTGAATCTAACTGTTGTTCTTTTCGCTGTTTTTTTTTTCTTTGCCAGGTGCCAGAGATACTGTTTCCGCGGCACAGTGTGGTTGTCAAGGGCGACGGCAGTGTGAATCGCGTGAAAAGAGACTGGGTCATTCCTCCTGTCAACGTGCTTGAGAACTCCAGAAAACAATTCCCTGAAGAGCTTGTGAAAGTGAGTGTGTACACAAAGAAAAACAACATTGGTTCATCATGTGAAGTGTATTCGAAAACGTACGGTAAAAATAAATGGTAATTCATTCATCGAGTTGTTAAGCACCTGCACAGAATTCAATTTTATGTTTATCCTGCAAAATTTGTGTTTCAGATCCAGTCAGATAAGGACAAGAGTAACACACTGCGCTATAGCGTGACTGGGCCAGGAGCCGACCAAAACCCCACCGGTCTGTTTATCATCGACCCCATTACAGGAATCCTGTCCGTCACCAAACCGCTGGACAGAGAACACATCCCCAACTTCCACGTAAGTGTGTGTGTGTGTGTGTATGACTCTGTATGAACTTTTGTCTACATTTCATCCTTAAAAAACAGGTGTGCAAAATTCTTCAGATTTGAAATCTTATGAATGATTGCACAAGATTTCCTTTACAAATATGTACTGCCCCCGACTAAAGATTTTTCTAGTTGACTAGTCGTCGCTCATTTAAGCTGTTAGTTCATTAGTCGGATGTTTATGATATTAAAGGGTTAGTTCACCCAAAAATGAAAATTCTGTCATTAATTACTCACCCTCATGTCGTTCCACACCTGTAAGACTTTCGTTCATCTTCGGAAGACAAATTATTTTTTGATGAAATTTTTTGATGAAATCTGAGAGCTTTCTGTCCCTCCATTGACAGCTACGTGACTGACACTTTGATGCTTCAAAAAGTTCATAAAGAGATTGTAAAACTAATCCATATGAATTGAGTGGTTTAGTCCACATTTTCTGAAGAGACTCGATTGCTTTATATGATGAACAGATTGAATTTAGGCTTTTATTCATATATAAATATTGATCAACTCACATATCAGTCATGGTAAATGGAAGCTCAAGCATGTTTGTTTGACGTGCGAGAACAAGTGAGGTTCATTCTCATCTTACACACCACATTTGAGCTTTTGTAAGAACCAATGAGGTTCATTCTCGTGTTACACAGCACGTTTGAGCTTCTGCAAGAGCAAACGAGGTTCATTCGCGTGTGACGCAGCATGTTTGATCTTCCGCAAGAACCAATCAGGTTCTGTGACTAACCGACTAAGCCTCTTCTCTTCGACTATTAGGGGGCAACCCCAACAAATATGTTTTGGTGGAAGATTCCCTACTGAAATAACCACATATTTTGCTATGCATGACATCATCTGAATATAATTTTCAATGCATATTGGCATCCAGATATGTTATGCAGTGCATTTTACAGTACTAAAAACTAGGAATATACATGATACAGAATGTAACCGTCATCTGTGCCGATAAGATATAGGTATTGTACTTGTAAAAATCATTTTCTTAGTATCTTTTCATATAAACATTCTTAAAGCAACAAGATCTATTACCCAATGTCCCTTCATGTTGTAATGTTCTAATGTGTTTTCAGTTAGCTATAAAAAAAATATAATTTTATTACTCCTGCATGATGCTAAAAGTATAAGACTAGCGTTATTATAAATGTGGTGTTTTGAATTGTTCAGTTCATTTTTTTTTTGGCCACAGGAGTCGCCAAATTGCCCAGTAAAAGAGTTTATTTATTATTTAAAGTTTATTTTTTAATAAATATAAACATGTGCATGGGTTAGCCTGCACACTTTTCAATGCCCGTTTCTTGCATACACGATGTTTAAACATCAGGCTTTTGGTCTTTAGATCTGTGCATTCCATCCAGGACAGAGAGAAGCCCTCTAAAACTCCCAATAAATTACATGTGTCATAGTTACCATGGCAGCCAGTCTGAGAATGTGACCTTTGACATCCCTCTAATCTACTGTACCGTGAAGAGGAGAGCAGGCAAAATTAAATTCGGAGGAGCTTATCCTAACACTAAGTCACACACACACATTCATTCATTGTGCTCGCAGGGGGGCATTCCCTAAATCTGGCTTTTCCTAAATAAGAACAATCCTCAATCTCCACTGGAAGTAGTTTCAAACTTTTTTTGCCTGGTTTCAATACCCTTTAACTTCACTACTGGACCCGAGAGGCTGTTAACCTCCCTCAGTGTCCACCTAATCCACATTCAGATTCAAATTATGCAGAGATTACATGAATATGAAATGATTTGCTTCCTAATGGTGCCAGAGGTGGAGCATCAGGCTTCCTTCGGATAGCTCATGCATATATGCAGCAGACCTAAAATTGCTCTGGCACGCAAACGGCAACCAAGTCAACTGCAGCAGTTGCTTAACCCGAATGACCGCTGTAAATGAGTGTGGCGGTAAATAGCCTCTTTTCCACTGACAGTGTATTAGAGTTACAGTTTTGCTCATTTGGCTGCAGAAAATGTGTGAAATAATTACTGTCTTAAATGTCTTCTGAATGTTGCATCAAAAACAGCTCTTAATGGCATAAAGACACTGAAACATACTGTGGATGTTCAGTGTTGTTCTCAAAACCCGTGATTCTGAGAGCAGTTCACTGCGTGCATCATACTTCAAGATTTTAATACTTTTATTCAGCAAGGATGCATTAAATTGATCAAAATTGACAGTAATGTTACAATGTTAAAAAAAAAAATTATATTTCAAATAAGTGCTGTTTGTTTAAACGTTCTATTTATCAAAGGATTCTGGGGAAAAAAATGTATCACGTTTCCAGAAAAAAATATTGTGCAGCACAACTTGTGCATAATAATCAGAAATGTTTCTTGAGCACAAAATCAGCATATTAGAATGATTTCTGAAGGATCATGTGACACTGAAGACTGGAGTAATGATTCTGAAAATTCAGCTTTGATCACAGGAATAAATTATATTTTAAAATACATTAAAATAGAAAACATTGTAAAAATATTTCACAATATTACTGTTTTTACTTAATTTTATCAAATAAATGCAACCTTGGTGAACATAAGAGACTTCTTCCAAAAATATATATATAAAAACATACCAATCCCAAACTTTTGAACTGTAGTGTAATTTCGAAAGCTTAGATGTTGTTTGCATAGCTGCTCAGATGTAGACTTGTGTGTTTATTGTTCCAGCTTTCGTTTTCATGAGGAGTTTTCATGTAAACGGTGACTATAAGTGCGTGTTTGCGTTCACAGCTACGCGCTCATGCCGTGGACATCAATGGGAACCAGATGGAGAACCCCATTGACATCATCATCAATGTCATCGATATGAACGACAACCGGCCCGAGTTCACACACCAGATCTGGAACGGAACCGTGGATGAGGGCGCTAAACCAGGTACACACACACACATTCACGCTTTTGACGTTTATTCCATACACCTTCACCAATGAAGTGAAAACTGATATTTATTGCTTGCTTCTAGGTACATTTGTAATGACCGTGACCTCCCAGGATAAGGATGACCCAAATACAGCCAATGGGATGCTCAGATACAAGATCCTCTCGCAGACCCCTGAAAGCCCCTCATCCAATATGTTCACTATCAATAACAAGACCGGCAAAATCATCACTGTAGCTGCAGGCCTGGACCGTGAGGTACGAGGAAGTGTGTGCTATAGCGGAATGTCAAAAATACACAACAGAGGTTCTAAACCAGTTATTGTGTAATTATTTATATATTAAACGGTTAGTTCACTCAAAAATGAACATTTTCCCATAATTTACTCACCCTCAAGCCATTCTAGGTGTATATGACTTTCTTCTTTCAGACGAACACAATTGGAGTTATATTAAAAAATATCCTGGCTCTTCCAAGCTTTATAATGGGAGTGAATGGTACCTTAGATTTTGAAGTCCAAAAAAGTGCATCCATCCATCATAAAAGTAATCTATATGGCTCCAGTGGGTTAATAAAGGCCTTCTGAAGCAAAGTGATGGGTTTTTGTAAGAAAAATATCCAACTTTATAAACTATAATAACTGGCTTCCGGTAACGGCCGTATGCGAGTGTAGTTCCGGCGGAAGAGTGACATCTGACCCGACACATGATGTATTGACGAACGCAGAGGCGCAGAGGATAGAGCGAAACAAAACACCGGTCACGAATTAGAAGTCTAAAATGAGACATTTTAAAGAGAAACGTCGGAGGATTTCGATATAAGAGAAGAGGAGCTTGAGTTTGTTGCCCAGCCCTATTTGTTTGAACCACGAGAAGCTTACGATACTCCTACATCCTACGTCATACATAAGGTCAGAGGTCACTCTTTCGCCAAAACTAGACTTGCGGACAGTCATTATCGGAAGCCAGTTATTATAGTTTATGAAGTTTTAAATATAGATATTTTTCTTACAAAAAAACATTGCTTCATTTCAGAAGGTCTTTATTAACCCCCAGAGTCATATGGATTACTTTTATGATGGATGGATGCACTTTTTTGGGCTTCAAAATCTCGGGTACCATTCACTCCCATTATAAAGCTTGGAAGAGCCAAAATATTTTAAAATATATCTCCGATTGTGTTTGGCTGAAAGAAGATAGTCATATACACCTAGGATGGCTTGAGGGTGAGTAAAGCTTGGGGTAATTTTTATTTTTGGGTGAATTATGCCTTTAATATAGTATTTCTAAATGAATTAGTGTTTACTTTTTTATTTTAATTTAAGTTTTATGTGCTTTTTTTTCTGTGCTAATTTTGTACTTTTGTCGTTTTATTGATTCTAAGCTATTTTTTTATAGCTTTAATTTATTTTTTATTTCAGTTTTAGTTTTAGTAATTCTAGATCTTCAACTTATTTTATTTCAGTTAGTTGCTGAAGCAACATTTCTAATTTTCAACTTTTTACGTTTGTTTCTCATCTAATATAGCCTATATATTTTTATTTCAGCTTCATTTCAATTACTGAAAACTATTTTTAATAGTAACAACACTGTTATATACTGGTGGGTCGGAACCATAAACAATGGCCTGGTTATCTGTTCTAATGGGGTTAAGTAATAAGATGCAAACAAAATGCTTCACATCCAGTGGAGAACCACTGGTGTAAACCATTTCCTTCTTGTGTTTTCAACCCAACTTGTTTTTTTTTTGTTTGTTTTTTTTTTTATGCATATGTGCTTAAAGGCCTTAAATGCTTAAACCCCGATAAATGCTGCTTGCAGCTTTAATTTTTGTTTGTTTTTTTTTGTGCCGAGCAGAAGGTGCCTCAATACACCCTGATCATTCAGGCTACCGATATGGAGGGAAACCCCACGTATGGTCTGTCCAACACCGCCACTGCTGTCATACGCCTGCTGGATGTCAATGACAACGCTCCGGAGTTTACCCGAGAGACTGTGAGTGACACACACACAGACACTTGAACACGCGTCTCACGAAAGCCATCTTTGCTGAAAATCGATCTCTCTCTGTCTGTCTCCGTAGTTTCATGGTGAAGTCCCAGAGAACCGTGTGAATGTGATAGTGACGAATCTCACCGTGACTGACAAAGATGAACCGGGGACTCCTGCCTGGAATGCCGTGTACAGGATCATATCTGGGGATCCAACCGGACGCTTTTCCATCCCCACTGACCCCGTTACCAATGAAGGCCTTGTCACAGTCGTCAAGGTAACACTCTCAAACTTACTGAGAAATGAACATACTGTGACAGATCAGGTCTGGAAATGAGTATGTGAACGATTCCACTCCAGATCCACTTTGGGTTTTACACTACTTTCTGCTCACTCATAAGGGAAAATCAAACAACGTCCCTCTACTTTCAGTCCGCATCCCTCACATACTTTTGTCTGGAATGCTGCATACACAGATAAGCAGAGAGATACAAACAGTGAAAAGTCTCAGCACTCTGCTCAGCCAATCAGATCCGCGGACCAGTACTCACTGTTGTAGGGCTGCACGATTAATCAAAATTAAACCGAACACAATTTGGCAAAGGCTTTGCGCAGCTTATGTGCAGCTTGTCAGTGAAGCACGGCTCTGTGATCAGTAGTAAATGCTGCTCCATCTGAAAGCCAGAGGGCGCTCTCGAGCAGAAACTCCAAATATGCCCCGCAGAAGTACGATAACGCACGTCATTCCAGGAAATCCCAATGGGCATCATACTATCGCTGTAGCTGAATAAACAGAAGATTGAAATGCTTTGATTGATTAAACATGATTAATAAACACACGACTGTGACAATATATGGTTAATCTGAGTTCTTCAAGCCTTCTCTGGTTTTTTCATGATAATAAAGTATATTTATAATGCAATGCTAATCGACATAGCCTTTATCACTGTATAGAATACTATGAAATAATATGTTGTGTGCCTTATTCTGTGTAAGAAGCCACATCATCTCACAGAAGGAGGTTTTCAAACACTCGACTGACATTATGAAGTGAGTTTGGAGTAAAATCATGTTATTAAATGTTGTCTTTTGTTGGACAAGAGGTTCATAAATGCTTCTCATGTTTGGAAAGATGTTTGATGCCTGTTGCTTTTTCAAATGCACATTATAAGCGACTCAAACTCGCAGTGCTTTCAGATGGATTAGCATTTGGAGCCATACTTCACTGACAAGCTGCGCATAAAATAAATCACAGCCTTTGCGATTTCATAATCACGCTAAGACGAATCGCGATTTCGGGTTAATTTTGATTTACCGTGCAGCCCTAAACTGTTGAATAAACACCGTAAATGGGTTGTGTTGCTATTCGCTAGAATCTCACTAGAGGCTCATAGACACGGGTTCAAATAGAGAGTAAAAGACGGTCTCCATGGAAACAGCTTCCACCTGCTGTTCAGCTGACTTAATGGTTTATATGTCTCTTAATTGAGAATGAGTCATTCATTAATTATTATTCAAACATTTCTCCTCTGTGTATTTAATTGCAAGACGATCCATTCATTGTATCATTTTGATTCTTTTCCCTAACAGCTCCTTTAACTTGATTGTGTGTGTGTGTGTGTTTGTGTGTCCCTATGTACAGCCAATTGATTTTGAGATGAATCGATCATTCATGCTGACTGTTGTCGCTGAAAATGAGGTGCCGCTGGCAAGCGGGATCCATCGCACCCGCCAGTCTACAGCCTCTGTGTCCATACGCGTCATCGACGTGAACGAAAGCCCGAACTTTGACCCCAACCCCAAACAGATCAGACTGGAGGAGGGGCTTCCGCAGTGGTCGAGTCTAACAACTTTTACTGCTCATGATCCAGACAGATATATGCAGCAGAGTATTAGGTATTGAAACACACATGCATCTACACACACAGATTTTTTGAAATTGGAGAGTTTGATGCACTATGAAGAACAAAGCAGAGCTTTCTTGCTAGTCCAGCCAGAACATTTGTGGAAACTAAGCTGCAAGAATGTATCACTCAGAAATTGTCGCTCAGTCAATCATGTCAGAGGTTATTTACATACAGAAGTCTTAAAGGCGCAGGAGCAAAAAGAAGAGGTTGTAACATAGTCATGTAAAATGGATGGCCATGAATATGGTCTATATAATGGCTATGTTCATAAAGAAATACTAGCTTACTACTTATTGAATATTTCACATTATATACTGTCTAGAATTTTTTAAAAATAATGTGAAAAAGAGTTGGCATTATGCAATGATAAATGTTTAAACTACTATGCTACATTGTTGTCACATGACCTCATTATGTTGCATGTTTTATTTAACAAAAGATTTCCAGTTATCATTCTCAAAAAAATGATTATGAAATCATTATTGATAAACAATATTTATAAAAAATATATGTGCCGTCAAATAGCATGTTAAAAATTGTCACTGATACTAATTCCGATGTTTACATTATTTTTACAATATTTACACTCATTGTTTAGTTTTATTTGTACAGTATTATAGTACTTATTGAATCATTTGAATATATTTGAATCATCTTTTATTTTTACATTTTCATTTTCATTTTAGTTTGTTTTATCAATTTTGTTATGTGCTTTTTAATATTTCTGTAGCTTTATTTATTTTTATTTCTGTGTTAGTCATTTCAGTACTTCAGCTTAAACCTATTTATTTCAGTTTCTAATTTTCATTTAAGTTTGGTAAGTTTAAGTTTAATCTTTTTTTCCGCTTTATTTCAGTTAACAAAAACAATTTTTAATAGTTTTAGTTAACAATAACTACACTGGTCACACTGGAAATTGGAGGTTAAGTTAAACACATTGCAACTTGACAAATGTATATACATACTATATACTGAAGAAATAGTAGGCCAGTATAAAAGTATATAAACATTGTGTTTTGTAATGTTTCTCCCATTTCAATGGTTATTGTATGAAAAAGGAAATCATAACCATCTCTGTTCGGTGTGTTTTTGTATTAAAGGTACTCTAAATTGTTTGACCCTGCCAACTGGCTGGAGATCGACCCCAACAATGGACGAATTTCCACAATTGCTGTTTTGGACCGAGAGTCTCCCTATGTTAAAAACAACCTCTACAATGCCACATTTATGGCCTCTGACAACGGTAGGAGCAACTGTGTTTGTATGTGTGTATATACAGAAGCAGTTGAGATCGAGTGATTCCATTGATTTTAGCTGTAGGGAGAAATTGCAACCAAACAAACTCAGAGATATACGCATGCCCACACATCCATGTTAATGATCACACCAACAACATATACAAACTCATTCTGAATGTCTATGCGCTCACTTTCTTTGGGTTGTTCTTTGAAGCAGCCTCTCCCTCTCCTTCCAACACACACATATGCACATACACTACCCGCTGTGTGAAAGAGTCTACAGAAGTCTGCTAGGCCCTATTCTGCTGTGGTGTTTAACATTCTCACTGCATCAGAGCTCTGAAACAAACCCCCTCTCTCACACACACGCTGTAAATTTGGAACCTTGTCTCCAGAAACACTCACTAAACAGTTGTGCCATTTTTGTATGCAGTATTTGAGTGCAAAAACCCACCTGTTATCCAGTTTAAATGTGCTGAAATAGCAATGAACTGTATGTAAATGAAGTCATTGTCATTCTTTTTAGCACAAACACATCTTTCTATGCAAATTAGGCTTGTTATAGATCAGCACTGTTTGCGTGAAATCAATGCTACTTGCATGGGCAATTATCATTGTGCTGGAAAGCAGGGGTTAATTTTATTAAGCAATTTTATTTAATTAAAAAAATACATTTTTATTTAAAAGGGATGTTTGTGTACATTTTCTAGTAACTGTAATTGATTAAATTATGGAGAAGAGCGTTGTATCCAGCTGTGCGCTGCAGTCAGTATTTTAAAGGTAGATCGCAGTGGTGCAGTGATGCTGTACAGTTACAGAAAAGTATTTTATATTATTGTAGTCTGCTGCATCCATCACAACCGAGCACCCAGAACAGATCTGGGGTGCATTTCCCAAAAGCATTGTTAGCCAGCTACAAAAATACTGGGTTAAAACAGCCCAAGTTGGGTTAAATGTTTAACCAACCTGCTAACTCAACTATTGTTTAAAAAATTACTGTATTGCTTGCTCAAAATGAACCCAAAATAATTTGGAAATTAACATTTATTAATAAGTTTAATAAATAATAATTAAATAAACATTTATTAAATTGCTTATTAAATGTTCACCTTTTGATTATTATTGTTGCCTCTAGTAATTATGTGTCTGATTTTTAATTTCCAACCTATTTTGGGTTCATTTTAAGCCAGTCATAAACAATAGTGAAATAAAACTGCCCAGCAGGTTGGTCAAACATTTAACCCAACCACTGGGTTTGTCCATATTTAACCCAACTTGGGTTGTTTTTAACCCAACATTTTTTAGAGTTTACCGTCGCAAGTTCCACTATTACCAACATAATTCAATGATTCTGTGTTTCCCGAAACCATAGTTCCAACGAACATTTGCAAACAGCATCGCAAAGTTGTGTGGTTGGAGTAAATCAAGCAAAACAATAGAGAACAAAAATAGCAAAGTGATCTTATAGCAATAAAGCAAAAATCTGACTCTAATTCATTCTCAAAACCAGTTAAATAGCAGAAGTTATTACTCCATCTCCTGTGTGATGTCATTTACCACAGTTCTACATTGTTGAACCAATATTTTTTATATGTGACAAAGTTACTACATTTTCAGGAAACTCTTGTGACTAGCTAGTTAATTCGTACTATAGTAGTTAAGCAGAGAGTTACTTTGTGGAACAAATGCTGCATTGTGCAGACTTCAGAACAGATTTTTTGGGAGTGTCTGCGCTGTTACCTAAGTTGCATAATTCAATTTGTAAATTTGCTAAAACAAAACAATCCACTAAAACAATGCAGACTTAGAAATAAGCAATGCTAACTTAGCATTCTTAGTGAATTCCTGCCTCAGTTCAGTTAAATCCTTGTGTGGTGCTGATCGAAACCCTTTCCCACAAAGAAGCCTTTTCGCATCTAGTTCATTGCTGATTCGCACACCTGATTCAATAAATTAAGGATACTTAGTTGTACTTGATTTAGTTGTTTTCAGGCTGGAACAGATTAAAAAATGTGCTGTGAATGCCAGCAGGAGTAGAAGAGAAAGCCGCAGCTCCGTCAGCCTGCCCGTCTCTTGTTCTTTGTTTAAAGATTAGTGAAGTCGAAAGGTCTTGTTACTCTTGTTGAAACAGAAACTAAGCTCTTTTCTAAGTAGTGATGGTCCAGTCTGTGCTGGTTATAAGGGCTCTGGTTTGCAGACATTTCATGGATGTGGGCAGGATGATTGGATCTTATAGACTGTGCATTATGGTTTATAAATGAGTTATCATGCCAACCAACCCAGATGAGAGGAACTTAAAGTCATTAACTGCTGTAGTTCATCTGTATTGTCAGTTTTCAACTATTAGTCTCCGGCTCAAATGTCACGCCCACAAAACATTCATAGTCATGAAGCATATTGCTAACAAAAACGTGTGCAATATACAGCAAGAGTTGTATGGAATAATCTTGAAGGCCCTGTTTAAACCTGGTATTAAGATGTGTTTTGGTCGATCGGATCACACGTGGATGATGCTAAATACAGGTGTAAACGGGTTCTAAAATGTTTTGAGCTTCTCCACTTTCAACCACATCCAGAGGTAGTCGAAAACACATTCGACCGGATTGCTTTCGTAGTGGAAACACTCATGTGATCGCCTACTGACCTGATGTGTAAACATTATGGGAAGTGCGCTAGCCAGACGGGATTTAAACTTTGAAGAACCAAATTTGGGTTGAAGATGAAAAACGTACCAAGCACAATGTTCTCTCGCCATTCCTGATTTCTAACACACATTCACAGCGTTTTTCCGCTGAATCAAAAGCAGAAACAAAAGCTGATGCTCTCCGCGTTTTTCCGTCATCTGCGGTCGCGTTCATATGTAAATTGCATGAGCTTATTTCATTAATTATATCGAAAGATCTGAAAAAACCCATACATTTACCCACCCATAGACAGGATTGCCAGGTTTTCACAACAAAACTCGCCCAATTGCTACTCAAAATTAGCCCAAAACTGGCCCAATCGCGTTTCAAGGCGGGGTTCCCCCTGGTAAAATTTGCATTCCAGAGGCTAAATATCATGTTATTTAGGGTCGCTTCAACCCGCGGACATGAAAAACAACCCCACAGCAACAGTGTTAAAGTAGCCCAATTCCACGGGAAAACCACAGACTTGGCAACGCTGCCCATAGACCCTTCCCTGGAAGAAATCAGGACAGAAGTGGTTTAAAGTGGACAAAAGAGACGAATTAAAACACCAGGTGTAAACGACTTGTGATCAAAACAACCAAAATGCATCTTAATACCAGGTGTAAACAGGTCCTTGAAGTCAGTTTACAGGATTCAAGATGCACACGTTTATTGCATCTTTTGTTTTTAAACATCTCGTCACGTAGGTTACGTTTTCGTGTTGAAAATGGTGTTTAAAAGTTTCAAAATGTGATTAGTTGACTATTCTTAGTCAGAAGTCTGGCTACATGAGACAGTGTCTGTATTGACTTTCCCTTCTTTTCCCTTCTGTCCGTCAACAGGTGTCCCCCCTGCGAGTGGGACGGGAACTCTGCAGATCTACCTGCTGGACATAAACGATAACGCACCTCAAGTCTTCCCTCAAGAAGCAGAAGTGTGCGAGCGTCCTGAACCCAACGCCATCAATATCACAGCCGTAGACGGAGACCTCAACCCCAACGCTGGGCCCTATGCTTTCGAACTGCCCAACCGACCCTCTGACATCCGCAGGAACTGGACACTGACTCGAATCAGTGGTACGCCACAACTCTTTATCAAAACACTCAATTATGTTATTATTTTTCTTTCCAGACTTTATCTGACGTATGTGTTTTGTCATACTTGTGGTTGGTTTGTAGGTGATCATGCTCAGTTAAGTCTGAAAATTAGTTACCTGGAAAGTGGGATATACGAGCTGCCCATCAGCATCACAGACTCGGGTAACCTACCCATGTCCAACACCACCTACCTGCGCATCAAAGTGTGCCAGTGCGATCACCACGGCGACTGCGTGGACATGGAACGCATCATGGCAGCCGGGCTGGGCACCGGAGCCATCATCGCCATTCTTATCTGCATCATCATCCTGCTGGGTAAGACACGCACCAGACAGAGATTGTTTCTTCCAGGCAGTGGAGTTCTTATCAGTTGGTCACATTTCTGTCAGGCACATGTGATCTGCTTTTGGTCTTGGAGGCGATGTAGCCACAAAAGACTGTTGTGGAAATGATAGGAACAGTTCTGTTCAGGGCTTGACATTAACTTTTTTGTGCAGCAGCCACTGTGGCTAGTGGTTTTCACTGGCCACAATTTTGACATCGATACCATGGGGAAAAACTGCCATATACTGTAGATATTTTAATATTATCTCATAATTTGGCAGCAGGTATATTAGGCTGCTGTCACTTTAAGACCTGACGCACGGATCCATTATACTGTTACACATGCGTTTTCTTTCTCAACTGTTTATGTTCACTTAAAACAAACTGACTGTGTTTACATGAATACTCACCAAGACCGACATTTTGACATTATTTTGTGTGTATTTGACTGTTTAAGCGCAATAAGCAGCGAAAAAGAACTCAGTTTAGTACCGAGAGCAGCTTTATGGTTCTGTGAACTTACACCAATGTTTGCAGTTGAATCAAAATCAAATGATGCTTTTCTCTTTACGGTCGACTTTAGCTGGGTTTCTATCCGCATATTTTTATTTAATATTTTATTTTAAAAAAATGCTGGATGGAAGCACCAAGAAGTGAATGCAGTTTCAAAAAATGTGCATAAAAAAACTTATAAGCACAGTTGAAGTGGATAAATGCTTTATTCAGTAAGAAGACATAAACACAAGCTATGATAGAGACATTTATAGAATACATTTCTAGATGTGCATAAAAAAGTCATGTGCTTTGAAATGTGACTGAATAATTCACTTTGGACCAATCTCATTGAATAAATATGGCTCTGGTTTTCATGAAACGCTGCCAAAGCCAAAGCCTGTCGTCAAAATGATTGGCTACTGTCACCACCAAAACTGTTCGACATGCCCCCCAAAAAGAAGCCATTTTCCCTCCATTCACTAGCGATGTGATTTTTCAAAATGTCTCTGCACTCTAAGATAATTTATTACGTTTAATAAAACAGCCACAGTAGTTTCCCAATGGCCACAACTTCCATTTCTATTTTGCTCAAACTTCCATGGAAGTGACAATTTGGTTCTCGAACACATGGGATGTAGAAACTGTTTTCCGTTTAAATTAAATTTGCAGCTTGGATGGAAACACAGCTCATGATTAGCTCTCGTGCATTTCAGATTCTCCATCTGTACGGTTTTAAATCGCATTACTTGTGTTAATTTACCTGTTAAACTTTAAAGAAAAACAGCATATAAAATACTTAGCAGTGTCACAGCGTTCTCTCAGAATAGCTGAATAATATCAATCCAGTTTTTACTACCTTAAGCGCTCATTTTACTGAAAAATCACGCTGTTCACGGAAATCTCTGAAGCAACAGTAGCTGAGGGGTGGAGCTTGGAGATTTGTCCATTTTGGTTGGTGGTGCTAAAAATTACTCACTGCACCTATAAACTGTCTGATCTCAAGTCATTTTGCTCGTTTTATATTGATCTCTCTCTCACTTTCTGTCTCTCTCTGTGCAGTGCTGGTGTTGATGTTTGTGATGTGGATGAAGAGACGGGATAAAGAGAGACAGGCCAAGCAGCTGCTGATCGATCCAGAGGACGACGTGCGAGACAACATACTCAAATACGACGAGGAGGGCGGCGGAGAGGAAGACCAGGTACATGCGCTCCCTCTCTACTGCTGCTGCTGCCGGGCATACAGAATAATTTAGCTCAGAATAACTCGAGACAATCTAGCTTGTTTAATAAAAACATGTTAAAAAGTTTCATTTTTAAGCAGTCGTTAAATGTTCACGATTTTAATTTGAGCTGCGTGGTGTGGTTTGAAATCTCGATGACTAATTTTCAGCATTCATTTTGCAAGTAATGCTGATTATAAGTCAGAAAATGTTAGAGACTAATTTTAAATTGATGAAACAGTTCCTGCTTTGCCTGATGGTGTGAGCACGTATGTGTGAGACTCGTAGATTTGCATTTGAGTCAGACTTTGGTTTTTGTAAAGTGTCTCAGTGCTAACACACAAACACACACACACACACACACACGTTTTCAGTTTTATCATTTTGGAGACTTTTCTATGGTTTTATGAGTTAATGATATTTTCTATCCCTAAACTCCCACAGGAACCATTTGGCATTTTTCAGCTTTAATTAAAACATTAAATCTAAAGAAAACCATTAGTAATGCACTTAAGCCTGGGGTACACTGCATTTTCTCCACCTGCCTCTACTGTTCTAGCTTTTCAATGTAATACTCCATGGACCATGAGCACTTACAGACATGTGTCATCTTTTAAACTTGTCGCGGGTATATTCTAACCTCTTGCATATCCATTTTTGTTGTTTCTACCTTCTTCTTTGGGTATTTTTAATGGCATTTTCCATCATCTTCTTCAAGTAGTTCTTGAAAACAGCAAACCAACTGTGAGTATTGCCACATAGTGGACCAACCAATTAGTGCGGTCAATTACAGGCATGTGTTTGTGTGCACCATAAAAAACACTGACCCTGCTGATTTCAAAATGTAGTGGCAAATCAAAATTTGAAACATACTTTCGGCTATTGGCTATCTATGTAAAGGAGGAAGTACTATAAAGTTTGATTGTTTTTATCAACCTAATATTTAACGTAACAGCAAGCGTGGCCATTTTGTAACTTGAGTGTGCTTCCAGTTATTTTAGCAGTATAAAAACAGTCTGATATATGTTGCTTGATATTGCAAACTTGTATTTCTTATCATATTATTTTAATGTATTTTCATAATCATAAACACACTGGCTTGTTGCACAAAAATAGTACTGTTTACTGCACTTCTAGTTATTTACCTATAGCGGCTGATGAGAAGTCTCTCACATTCACAGAAAAATAGTTTACTTTGGCATTGCAAAATAAGGTGGATACAAAGCTATTTATGAATACTCACTAACCTAAAAGAAATGAAATATCAGAATGAATGGAAAACTTTTTTTTTTTTTTTTTTACATTTTTGTATTTAATTTAAAAAAAAATTTTTTTTACATTTTTGTATTTCATTTTAATTTAAAAGTTCATTTTATTTATTTTTTATTTAGATGTGCTTTAAGTATTTTTTAGCGATCTCAAATCGATTAATCGTGATTAATTGTATCTAAAATAAAAGTTTGTCTTTATATAATATGTGTGTGTGCATGTCTGTGTCATACATACACACACAAATATATATATGCATTCATAAATATATAATATAAACAGAAACTTTTATGATGCGATTAATCGCGATTAATTTGGTAAATCTGATTCGATTAATTAGATTCAGTTCGATTCAATTCAAATTCAATTAATCAAGATTAATCGCATCTAGCATAAAAGTTTTAAAAATTAAAAATTATTCAGACATTTTTGATATTTTTGATATATTTTTCCTAGTGGGTGCAGGACACTATAGTTCATTTATGTAAGTGAGGATAGCAAAATAAAGTAAACTGTGACATATTATACCCAAAAATTCTTCATACAGTGGACTACCAGTAAAACTGATAAAAATTTGGAGCCAAAAATTATTCAGACACTTTGACCTGACCATGTTTTGCTTAAGTGTTATCTGACATAATTAAGATTATTTTTTTCTGACACAGTTTAACTCTGAGATCTTGTCATATTTTACTACCATTTTTACAAACTATAGTGAATAAACTGTATTAATGAATGAAATGTTCAAGGTGTCTGAATAAATTTTGGTTTGACTGTATATATATATATATATAAACAGAAACTTTTATGTAATATGTGATTATTTGCGATTAATTGATTTGACAGCACTAATTTTATTCCAAATAAGGATGTCCCCAAATTTTCCCATAGGAAGATTTTATCATATTTAGCTAACTTCTGAAAAGAAAACCCATATGAATGTCCTTCATATGGAACAAAGTGAATTTAAATTACAATGTCAAATCGTTCCTTATTCTGCATGCAGATGTTTCCAGAAACCCAAGGGCTTTAAGTAGCCCTCTAACCCTGTTTGTGATTGTCTGTGTTTCTTCAGGACTATGATCTGAGCCAGCTGCAGCAGCCCGATACTCTGGAGCCAGACATGATCAAGCCCGTCGGGATCCGCCGGCTGGACGAGCGACCGATGCACTCCGAGCCCAACTATCCCATCCGCTCTGCCGCACCCCATCCCGGAGACATAGGAGAGTTCATCCACGAGGTACGCCATTCTTCTGAAGTCGCGCCATATAAAATGGCTCGATGGCACCAGTGATAAGACTTAATGGTGATTGATTGGTTAATTGGAGCAAGTCCTTTTAGTTTTGTTGATCATTAGCCAGGCTCAGGGATTCAATATCTCATGCTTCAGTCTGTGGATGCGCGCCCTCCCACGCACACATGCAGACCTCACACGCTCCGAGCAGTGTGACTGCACTCAAAGCAGTGTGAGATTAGCAAGAAACTGCTTAAATCAGGTAATGAATTAAACATTACAGCTAAATGTAAGCAGCTTCACTTAAAAGACAGACAGGCTTTATATATGGCAGAATTTGCCAATCGTTTCGACCAAACTGTATTTTAAAGAAACCCGTTAGTTAGGATTTTTTTTTTTTATTTAGCATTCAAACGTGACCAGAAATTGTCACTTATGAGTTTTGTTTAAAGTCATTTTATGTCTGTAGAAAGATTTGTTTGGACAAGCGACTTCACGATTCAGAATTATGTCAACTGAACGTCTATACAGTGTTTAGTCTATGTTAGCACTCTGTCTGGATAGTGTTATGCTAAAAATAGAACTTTATTTGTACAATATGGCAGTGTTTCAAAACCAAGTGAGCTGCCTACCTAGACAGCACCAGAGGCATTTTAAACATTCAAATTGAACGTGCATTCGGATGTTTGATTCACTACCAAAATTGGTTGGGCACATGTAGTAAATCAAACATTCGAATCTGCCCAATAATGATGTGTTCTTGTCTATAGAATGTTTGTGCCTCTGTTGCATTATCTATCTAAAATTGCGTCAGAAATGCTGTACTACATACCTAATACTGCTCGTTTCCCTTTTAAAGGAAATGACGTTTCAAGTGCTAGCTTTAGCACGTTTAGCTCTTCTCTTTATTCTACATTGGGAAAGCAACTGTTGAGACCATTGAGTGCATGAAATGTCCTCAAATATCAGCTTTTTTTTTTTGGCTGAAGAAGTACATCATCCAGTATTTTAATATTTTGTATAGTGTTTGTTATTATTACAGACAAAACATGCAAGCATAGGCACTAATTTATGTTTCTGCCATTGAGTGCCCACCAGGGCTTGACATTAACACCCGCCACCCTGCCAAATGTGTGTGTATTTCAGCAGTGGTGTGTAACGCAGTCACTCCTACTAGCCACTTTGGCAGGTTGAATTTATAGATAATATATACATTTTTCAATTGTAGTCTTTTAAAATGGCATCTGAAGTAATGTGCTGTTGTCAAAAATATTGACTTTTCGATACATATCGATACTGAAATATCTGAAACGCTTCCAATACTCATTTTCCACAGAACAGATACACGATACCAGCTGCTCTTTCTCTCATCTCTCATCTCTCCAACAGTGAGTCGACACACAAATCCTCCTCCCCTCACTCACTCGTTTAATTTGCTCCAGATGAATATTGTTGGTGTTACAGGGCTTGAATTTTGGCGTGGGATTATGCGTATTGCGCATAATTTTACTCATTCCCGCAGATTTTTTGCTCACACCTAAAGCGCGACACATAAAGCCGCCTCTCAGTACTAAATTGAGTTCTTTTTCGCTGCTTATTGCGCTTAAACAGTCAAATACACACAAAATAATGTCAAAATGCCAGTCTTGGTGAGTATTCAGGTAAACACAGTTATGTTTTAAGTGAACATAAATAGTTGAGAAAGAAAACGCATGTGTAACAGTATAATGGATTTGTGTGTCAGGTCTTAAAGTGACAGCAGCCTAATATACCTGCTGCCAAATTATGAGATAATATTAAAAATATCTATATGGCAGTTTTTCCCCATGGTATCAATGTCAAAATTGTGGCCAGTGAAGATGCTAGTATTGGAAAACCACTAGCCACAGTGGATGGTGAACAAAAAAGTTAATGTCAAGCCCTGGTGCCCACACTCTAAACCACCCTACCATCATTGGATTTAATTTCTTAAAATGCAATTTATCATCATGCAGAAAAGAAAAAACGCAGAAAGCTCAAGCTTTTGTGTCTGGTTGTTATGCTGTAATGCTAAATATAACGGTAGAATTGTGTGTATTACTGATGTGAGGTCCACCAATCAGAGACGTTCCCGAATCTCAATCAATTTTTTGACCGGTTAAAATAAACAGAGAATATCTTGTTTTTTGGCACCTACGCATGCAAATAAGTGCTTAGTCAATAGAAGAAATAGAATAAAACAAAAAAGATTAATATATTAGTATTTATAAAGTTTAAAGATCATAGGTTAAACTTCGGAGGATCATTTTAAATGTTGGAGAGACTGCAGATTTCCAGAGAGGCAAGATACATTATTTCATAAGAGGAAATAATGATCAATACACAGTGGTCTTTGTGTTCATTCAGATGGATTCACCTGCACACATATATTACAAAACAATAGAGAATAGTGCAGAAGCATGTGAGATTGGACGCACACAGTCTTTTACTTAATGGGTTTCAGTTCTATTGTCACTCCTTCCTCCTTCCTTCCTTCCACTTTAGTTGTTTCTCATCCAGTGCCCTGACAGAGTACTCAGTGCTTCATTGTTTAATTGTGCGAGCTCAGACTGTGCGTTTCCAGAACGCAGCCGCTTATAAATAAACGCTTTAGCCTGTTCCAGAGCCCAGCATCTGTTTGCACGGCGACCCCAATCCTTCTCCCCTCCTCCTCTTTTGTTCCTTCTTTTCCTCCATCCCATCCCCCTCTTCACTTAAACAGAATATGCTTGTACCAAACGAGTGATTCGACAAGAAAACGGTTGTACTAGATAATGTCCATGTGCTATTTTTGAAATGTGTGTATTTTAAAAGCACATCCGTTCTCGTCATGTTCCCTAGGGTCTGAAGGCGGCCGACACCGATCCCACGGCCCCTCCGTACGACTCCCTGCTGGTCTTCGACTACGAGGGCAGCGGCTCCACGGCCGGATCGCTCAGCTCCCTTCACTCCTCCAGCAGCGGAGGCGACCAGGACTATGACTACCTCAACGACTGGGGCCCTCGCTTCCGCAAACTCGCCGACATGTACGGAGGCAACGACGACTAGCTTACGCCATCACCACAGGACCGCAGAAAGACAAGGGAGAACCGGAGGAGGAGGAAAAATAAAAGAAACAACATCAAAACAAAACAGTGTGGCACTTTTTTTTTAATTGCGGGACGTGGACAGTGTGCAGAATCAAAACATTGAAGAAACCAATATACCCTAAAGAGACAGAGAAACGAAGAGACAAGAAAGTGGAAGGAAGATCACCATGGCAACAAAACCAGGTCTCTCCGAGGCCCTCTGTTGCAGACGGAGGGGGTCTAATGAAGGAAATCTGCCTAGTTTGGGTTCAGTCCAGGATTTTTTCGCCTAAGTTTGAAGGATCATCGGTACGAAACGTATGAAGGAACGCTTAAAGAACGTTAAATGAATGCTAAGTTACACTTGAATCTCACAGTACAGAAGCACTGGGATATTACGTGCCTTTTTGTACATTTTTTCTTTTTTTTTGTTCCGTTTTTTACATTTTTCTTTTTTTCGGTCTTTGTTCATTTGATCTGATGATGTTGTTTTTCTGTTCAATGGCTTTGGTGGCTCAGAGTTTTGGAGTGTTTATGTCGTGAGCCTGTTTATGACGTTTATGCTTCTGTTTGCGTTTCTCACCATCACGCTGTTCGTTCACGTCACGTATCAAAACGAAGGCTGTGGAAGAATGAGAGCGGCTAGACAGAAAGAACAGCTTTGTACAGTATGCTAGAAAATAGATTTCAGTTTTTTTTTTCGTTTTTTTTTTTGCGTTTTCTTCTCTTTTTTTTTAAATAAAAAAAAAAAAAAAAACGATATATATTCACTGTTTTTCCACCAAAACGTTAACTTATGCAGCCGGTTGCAAAATGGGAGACGAGCATTATTATTTGGTAGCAGAACTCTTTGTTTTGTTCATTTATTTTCTCTCTTTCTCTCTCTCTCTCTCTCTCTTTCTCTGCATTTTTTGAAGTGATTTAGTAATTTGCAAATGAAAACATTGTTTTTTGAAATGTCATCTGCCTTAGTCATCCTGGTATTCTTTCATGCCTGGTATTCTTTCATTTTTTTACTCCACTGTAAATTAAATGGTGTGTACATAGTTTTTTGTTTCGTTTTTCCTCTTTTGATGTAGTCTACGAAGAAGAGCAGGGCGTGAAGAACTTGTATATGTATAATTTGGACTACAGACAAAAGAATTTTTGCATGTTTTTATCTTTTACGTATAAAACAGTCTTTCTGAAATTTATTTACACACGAATAAAGAAATGCCCACCTCAAAGGAGACTAAAGCGAATAAGTGAGACAGAAGTTTGGTCCAGATACCCGTTGTTTTCATCCCTCCCCTTTTCATGACGTAACATTCCTTTTTCGTTTCGCCCAGTTAATGACCTTCCATTTGCCCGTCGTTCTCTAATTTCATTGCTTGACGTCCTTCGTCAAGGATTCCATGTTGACCTTCCGCTTCCTTTGTTCTTCTCTGCTACGTTCTGCATTTCCATTGTCTTCTCCCCCGGGCCACTCTCACGGATCAAAGAGGTCGACTGACGTTCGAGGCTCCGAGGCCATACTCCTAAACGCACGATCCTTCGGGATCTTCATGTTTGAACTAAACTGTAATGGTGGACCTAAGCCCTCATCATAACTGTCTCTGCCTGTTAGAGAACCGTAATGGTGTGTGTGCGTGTGTGTGTGTGTATCACTGGAGGGCCAATTAAAAGAGCAGGATGGAAGTACAAGGCCAGTCCACTCACGAGGCTCACAGCCATAAGATGATTAACAGCTTTTTAATGGACGATGGCTGTCCAGAGTTCTGTGGGCTCTGTTTGCAATTACTTGTTGATATTATGACCCATTGCAGCCCAAATGACCAATAAAAGTCTAATTTTGGAAATGCTGATTTGTTGGTTTTCTTTGCTAGATTGATGTATTAGCTCTGTTCTGAAGCCTAGCAACTCCCTAGATAGGCAGCTGGCTTCTGAGGCAGGAACCTTAGCATCATGGGAGATCATCAGTGACCGATTTAGAATGCTCCACATGGGTAGCAAATCACAAATAGCACTTCACGTGAGAGACTCGCAATTGATTTCAATGGCATTTGATGTTAGTATGTTGCTGAGCTAAAAGCTTTTTGCTCTTAATAAGCATAAAATGTAGTGATGCACTGAAATTTCAGCACCTGAAAATATAATTTGGTTTCAGATTTTTTTTGGAGGGCTGAAATCACTGACCGAAGCGCTATTTGGCATCTATTTCATGCACACAATGTGGAAAAATGGTACATCATGCCAGCTGCGTGGATGGACGTACTTCACTATGACTAAAAATAATGCTGAAATAACATGTAAAATTTGCTCGGATGAAATATCAAGAGGCGGCTTGCTGGGGAAGAACTTCACTTTAAAGAGGACCTAGTGTATTATGCAAAATTGACTTTTACATGGTGTTTGAACACAGATGTGTGTCGGCAGTGTGTGTACACAACCACCGTATAATGGTAAAAATCCACCCACTCCTTTTTTTAATCCCCATAAATCATAAACAGTTTCTCAGAATAAGCCGTTTGCTTAGGCCCCGCCCACAACTGCTGATGAACTCTGCCCTATTAGCATAGACCCCGCCCTCAGTGAGCTGTACACAGTCCGCCATGTTTATCTCCTCGCCAGAGCATTTAACAGCAGCATTCAAGTCAGAAATGTATTCTTATTAAAGCTACTAAAGTTATTCAGTCAAGAGCAGTGAGTGATTTTCTGTTTTTCTTTTGTTGTTTGGTTCATATTAACAGCAGATACAGCAGTAGGTACTGTATATTACGCTGCTGTCACTTTAATACACAGATCTAATATACACATGCGATTTTTTTCCCTGCTGTTTACGTTCACAGACATAACTGACTGTGTTTATGTGAACTTTGTGTGTTTTTGACATAACCTTGTGTGTATTTGACAGTTTAAGTGCAATAAGACGAGAAAGAGAACTTAGTTTAATACTCACACGACACACCATCTGACAGGCAGCTTTCTGTGCGCGTGCTTCAGATGTGTGCGCTCAGAAAACCATATATCAGAAGATTAAACTGTTATGGCTTTAAAACACATGCAGATAATAAACTTTCATGATGATGAAGAACTGCAATGTCACGTGAGTGTGACTGCGATAGAAAAGATGATCAAAACCAAACAGACGTTTTAGTTTTTGGCAGAGTATTCGAGGCACAAGCTGTACAGGCTCCGCCTTCTTCTGGAAAGCGGGGTGGGGCTCAATTGCATTTAAAAAGATGCACGAAAAATATATATACATGTTCACATGTAACTGTTTTGAGTACTGAATTTAATCTATAAATAACATATATCTTGCCTTATCCATCATTTTGGATTTATTTTTCGCTAAGCTCGACGCAGTGCATTACGGATCACCTGCTGCTGCCACTGAATTTTGATAAATTCAGATGCATTTTTGAACAGCCTTTTTTTGTCAGAAGTGTGCCTGAAATGCCTTCAAATGTTACCTACATAGGCAGCTCACTGTTTTGGAATGAGATAATTGTATATATGCATGCTAAATTGGCTCCATTAAATGGAAAAAGGAAATGCCGTTGCATACCTTGACCTTAAAAGTGATTACTGGCAGCTGGGTCATTATCTGGGTCTGTGCGTGCCTGCCTCCATCATTTGAGTCAGTCTACAGTCCACACACACACACACAAACTTGTGTATTTCTATACTCCCTTCAGGGCTATCCTTTGCTCCTCCTTCTCTATCTAACATTCTCCCGGGACTGAGATTATTGTGCCAACATCAAAGCCTGGCCTCCCCACGTCCCATTGTGTGTGACTGAGAGAATGAGAGAGCTAAAAAGTGCAGTCTTGTTGCTTAAGGTCACATGAAGGATGGGGAATAAGCTTTTCTCTGTGCTGCTATCTCCTTCATTCCACACTCTCTACGTATATATACACATATAAAACTCCTTCCTGCGTTTTATATTTAGAGTTCTTTTCCTATTTCCTTTTATACTTCATGTTCCATCCCCCTCTTTCTCTGTCCTTTGTTTCAATATTTTTTTCTTTTCTTTTTTGTGCTCGGTTTTGTCAGTAATGGTCTGGGCAGTCCAGTGGAACACTTGATCCTTTGTTACGCCAAAGGGATACGTCTGTCTCTCTCTCTCTCTCTCTCTCTCTCTCTCTCTGTGTAATAGAGAGAAGGGAAGGCAGTGAGTGCTGCAGGGATTTGCTAGATATAAAAGAGATATAAAATTTGGATAAGATATACATTTCTGTTCATATGTTTAGATACTCATTGTCCGTGCATTGTCCTAATTTTACTACTGCTCTAAGGAATTTATTTTATATAACAGATATTCCACAGTACAAAATAATCACTGAATTACACAAATTATGCTGATTAAAACGATAGATAGATAGATAGATAGA
This sequence comes from Mylopharyngodon piceus, assembly GCA_039654765.1. Classification (NCBI taxonomy): domain Eukaryota; kingdom Metazoa; phylum Chordata; class Actinopteri; order Cypriniformes; family Xenocyprididae; genus Mylopharyngodon; species Mylopharyngodon piceus. Next base: position 30,304,388 of record CM077456.1, read on the forward strand.
TAGATAGATAGATAGATAGATAGATAGATAGATAGATAGATAGATAGATAGATAGATAGATTGATAGATTGATTGATTGATTGATTGATTGATTGATTGATTGATTCAGGTGCTCTCGGAATTATCGTAAATACGAGTTTCCTAGGTGAAAATTGCACATGCCGCCCCATTTCAAAACTTGAATGCGATGAGCTCGTAATCACAACTTCAGAAGTGGGAATTATCAAATTTCTGATAGCACGTGAAGGCAGCATTAGTTCAAACTTTGACCTGTGGAGGGCAGTAATACACTTAGCAACGTCTACACTGCCGGAATTCTACAAGAAGAAGAAGAGGAGCGCTGGGCTGCGTTCCACGGTGCGTTCCAAACGGGATATATCGCCCTCCGAAGGGCACTTTAGAGTGAAAACAATCATGGCCGCCATATTGAAGGGTCGTTCCAAACCGAAGTGCTCAAAACTGGCCACTTCAAAGGGCCCTTCGGAATGAAGGATTTCGAAGGGTACAACTGATGGACACTTCGGGCTCCCGTGATCCTTTGCACAGGGAAATTGTTTGACGTCACAGAATGGGTACAGGAGGCTCAGAGTTCGATTTTACCTATAAATGTATGTATAGTATTTTTCTATACTACTGCAATATTTATACGAGTTAGATTTAGTACATTATTATGGTCAAAATGACATTGTACTTCAACAAAAAATACTTTACAGCTCCCTTTATCAGTCCATTCAAATGTTTCAAATACATAGACACAATATACATTATATTTAAAGGAACACTCCACTTTTTTTGAAAATAGGCTCATTTCCCAACTCCCCTAGAGTTAAACAGTTGAGTTTTACCGTTTTCGAATCCATTCAGCCGATCTCCGGGTCTGGTGGTACCACTTTTAGCATAGCTTAGCATAGTTCATTGAATCTGATTAGACCGTTAGCATCTCGCTCAAAAATGACCAAAGAGTTTCAATATTTTTCCGATTTAAAACTTGACTCTTCTGTAGTTACATCGTGTACTAAGACCGACGGAAAATGAAAAGATTTTCTAGGCCGATATGGCTAGGAACTATACTCTCATTCTGGCGTAATAATCAAGGAACTTTGCTGCCGTACCATGAGTGCAGCAGGCGCAATGATATCACGCAGCGTCTCTCACAAATGTCTCCATGGTTGCAAGGCACGCTCCCTGTGCAAGCAGGGGGTCACAGGCGCTGCGTAATATCATTGCGTCTGCTGCACCCATGGTACGGCAGCAAAGTTCCTTGATTATTACGCCGGAATGAGAGTATAGTTCCTAGCCATATCAGCCTAGAAAATCACAACTTTTCATTTTCCGTCGGTCTTAGTACACGATTTAACTACAGAAGAGTCAAGTTTTAAATAGGAAAAATATTGAAAATCTTTGGTCATTTTTTAAGGAGATGCTAACGGTCTAATCAGATTCAATGAACTATGCTAAGCTATGCTAAAAGTGGTACCGCCAGACCCGGAGATCGGCTGAATGGATTCGAAAACGGTAAAACTCAACTGTTTAACTCTAGGGGAGTTGGAAAATGAGCCTATTTTCAAAAAAAGTGGAGTGTTCCTTTAACATAAAAGACCGGCAGTAGCTTATAATGTTACTACAGTAAATGAATGCGTATTAATACAAAGAGTAAACCAGGGGGGAAAAGACGAAGACACCTCCTTGATGGTCTCGTTAAGATGATGCTGAAGTGCGTTCCAAAAAAATAGGTTTTTTTGACCCCTACACCCTTCATTCCTTCGAAGCTCTCACCCGGAGGGTAAACCCTTTGAAGGGATTAGGGCATAGGGATGAGCCCTTCCGAATGGAACGCGGGGTCAGTTCGTTTTTTAATGCCCTTCCCTCGCTAACTTCCCTCAGTCTCGTTGACTCGGATGTACTCCATTGCTTACGTTGCACGAGTGCCCACTACTGGCGGAACCCTTGCAATGGGCTGAATTGAATGAGCCCTTGATCACTTGGAAACTGCTATGGAGTTTATTTATTATTTACATTTTTTTTTTTCCTTACGAAACTGTTTAATGCAGCATTCTATATGTATATAGGTGTGTTTGGGTTGTTTTAGATATTTAAAAAAATAATGAATATATCATAGAGTTGTTTGTGGTGGGGTAAATAGAGTGGTGCAGGTATGACATCACTTTGTAGGCCAAAATGCGTAAGCGAGTTAGCATTTTAGCACTTCCGGTTCCTTCGCCCCGAAGTCAATGGGTTTTTTGAATGGGATTTTGGTTAAATGGCTGAAATAAGGTCTGTGGTGAACGGAAGCTCAAGACAGTTTCACGTTTTATTCAACGACATAAAATGCATCAGTATTATCCCACTTGTGATTTTTTTAAGCTGTTATGTGTCTTGAAAAAGGCGGTTGCTAACAAGCGGCTAAATGGGACTACACAGGCAGTCTGGGACATTAAACGTCATCACTCTGAGAAGGTAAGCTCAGTCTGCTTTTACAGCCTCATTATGCTCATAATTGTACTCTTATAAACTATTCTAACTCACACGTGCTGGGAAAATGTTTTTAGATAAAAACTGAAAAAGTTGTCGGAAGCTTAGTGATGGTGACGTTGAAGTCGAGCGACCGTGGTGTAGTTCGTTTATAGCCTACCTTTAGCTTTTTACTTCTGGCGACTGCATTTAGGCTTCAAACTTCATGAGAGTTATGTTCATCTGTGAAAATTATCTTGATGGACAAAACGTGTAAGTATCGTAACCCTTTGTTAAACACAGAGCTTATTTTTTGCGATTTTCCAAAAGTCTATGGGAAAAATGCATAGGCTTTCGATCGAGGGAACCCGTGCACCGCTAACTTCCGGGTTGGCCTACAAAGTGACGTCATACCTGCACCACTCTATTAAACACGATATGCAGTGACGTCACAGTCGTGTTGCATTGTGGTATATGGAGCTGCCTGAAGTGTACATATGAGGGTCTGTCCATATAAACTTCACGAAGTGGAACGCACTTCAAAATGGCGGCAGGGATTCCCCTGAGGGGAAGTGCTTAGGGAAGTTCATGAGTGCATGTCTAAAGTGGAGTGGAAAGCAGCCCTAGTGCAAGACTAACATTTGTGGTTAATGTATATAATTTTTTATTTTTTTTTAGAAAATGGCCGATCATTTCGCTAGATAAGACCCTTATTCCTCATCTAGGATCGTGTAGAGCCCTTTGATGCTGCACTGAAACTACAGTTTGGACTAGGGTGACCACCCGTCCCGCTTTGCGTTGTACCGCACAGCATTTTCACCCCTTGTCCCACACGTCGCATATTGAGAAAATGTCCCACATTTTCATCAGTCTGTTGGTTTTTAATTATCATATTTGGAAAACGTTTTTCCAATAGCCTACTATGTCAAAATATTGACTCTGAAGAGTCATTCGTTTCGAGCGTCGAGCCATGCTGGTCACGAAGTATGTTTTTGATTCACTAATAAGCGACTCATTAGAGTCATTTATTCGTGAATCGGCACATAGCCTAAAGTTTGTTTACACGTGCAGCCCTAGGAAAATCGACACATAGACATTACATGGTCTTCTTCATCACATAGACTGCAGGCTGCAAACTCCCTCATTCACAACTCAGGTAAATAGGTTTTATTTTGCTGTGGTGCTGAAAAGCGTTGCAGGGAACACAGTTTTATGTTCTTTTCTATTTTTAAACAAAATAGGTTACACATCTTACAGGGGGATTCTGCAAGGGGTATGTAAATTTATGAGCACAACTGTATATTTGTAGAAAAGGACCAGTTAAGAGGAAGGGAGGACAGCATGTGTATGTAAGAGAAAGACTGTGTGAAGGGGAGTTTGAGTTTGAGGCTCTAAAAATAGGACTTGGTGCTGGCTGGAGGATGGAGATGACATTGATCAACTGATACAGAGAGAACAACTCCCCATCTCGCTCTCTTTCTCTCTCTTTCTTTCCCGAGGTCTTAACTCTGCCTTTTACATTCCTACTTTGCCGTTGCTGTCAGGGTCAAACTCACTCCCCCACAGTGTACGAGTTTGGTGTGTATGACTCAGATTTTCCTTTATGCCTTAATCCAAATCAAAACATTATGATTCATTGTGAAAGGCAAAATTAACAAATAACACTATAAAAAGGTTAATAGAAGATACCCACCGGCCCTCATGGGGTTCCAAGACTCTGAATTTCTTTATTTCGTAGAACACAAACAAAACACAAAATTTGACGTAACCAATCAAACTGATGGCGGAGTCAGAGGGGAAGATGTTCGGTGACAAATCCAACACGCCCTCATGGCATTTTGTAATTATGTTTTGACTAACTGGTGGCTAATTTGTATGAATTTGTACAAACTCATTTATACGTTTTCGTATGATTTGTTTATGTCCCATTGACGGTTAGGGGTGGACCGTCATACTTTTTCTCTAAAAAACCGTTTCTGTACAAATCACATTGTAAAAATTCATACAAAATCGCCACAATCGTCCAAAGTCCTCTTTTCAGATGAAGTAAATTTTGCATTTCATTTGGAAATCAAGGTCCCAGAGTCTGGAGGAAGAGTGGAGAGGCACAGAAACCATGTTGCTTGAAGTCCAGTGTGAAGTTTCCACAGTCAGTGATGATTTGGGCTGCCATGTCATCTGCTGGTGTTGGTCCACTGTGTTTTCTGAAGTCCACAGTCAACGCAGCCGTATACCAGGAAATTTTAGAGCACTTCATGCTTCCTTCTGCTGACAAGCTTTATGGAGGTGCCGATTTCATTTTCCAGCAGGATTTGGCACCTGCCCACATTGCCAAAGGTACCAAAAGCTGGTTCAATGACCACGGTGTTACTGTGCTTGATTGGCCAGCAAACTCGCCTGACCTAAACCCCACAGAGAATCTATGGGGTATTGTGAAGAGGAAGATGAGAGACACCAGACCCAACAATGCAGATGAGCTGAAGGCCGCTATCAAAGCAACCTGGGCTTCCATTACACCTGAGCAGTGCCACAGGCTGGTCGCCTCCATGCCACGCCGCATTGATGCAGTAATTCATGCAAAAGGAGGCCCAACTAAGTATTGAGTGCATAGAAACATACTTTTCAGAAGCCTGACATTTCTGTTTAAAATATCCTTTTTTTTTTAATTGATCTTATGAAGTATTCTAATTTATTGAGATTATTGAGATTGTTAAATGTGAGCCAAAATCATCACAATTAAAAGAACCAAAGACTTAAAGTACTTCAGTCTGTGTGCACTGAATTTATTTAATACACGAGTTCCACAATTTGAGTTGAATTACTGAAATAAATTAACTTTTCCACGACATTCTAATTTATTGAGATGCACCTGTAAGTCATATGAACTACTTTAATGATATGGCGCTTGTTTATTTTTGTTTATTGTCTGTCTCTGCACTCAAAAAAAATTCGAAAAATTGTGGAAATTGACAATTATATTGGCTCAATAAATGACTTCCAAATAATTATCCCCATGCAAAAAAAGATTCATTGTACTAATCATAGCTTTAAGGATTAGTTAACTTTCATATAAAATTTTCCTGATAATTTACTCACCCCCATGTCATCCAAGATGTTCATGTCTTTCTTTCTTCAGTCGAAAACAAATTAAGGCTTTTGATGAAAACATTCCAGGATTATTCTCCTTATAATGGACTTCAATGGCCTCCAAATGGTTGAAGGTCAAAATGATAGTTTCAATGCAGCTTCAAAGGGCTTTAAACGATACCAGACGAGGAATAAGGGTCTTATCTAGCGAAACGATCGGTCATTTTCGAAAAAAATGTAAATGTATATGCTTTATATAAACAAATGATCGCCGTCCAAGTGTTTCCGCCAAAACCGTACTTTCGTATTCTTCAAAAAGCTTACGCTGTATGTCCTACGCCTTCCCTATTCTACTTACGGAAAAAATGTAACTGGCGCTGCGTTCGTTCTGTAAGTTGAATAGGGAAGGCGTATCATTTGTTTATATAAACAAATATCATGTCATATCTCTCTAAAATAGATCGACTTCTGAGATGTTCCCTTTCATAACACTGGAAAAAAAAAATGTTTAGCATTTACTTTGAAACATCTTTTACACAGAAATTAGCCTAATAAATAAAAAAAACTAATACATTTCACTAACGGCAGGTAACGCATTGCATTAAATATGAAATACTGAAGTAGAAAGACTTCAAAAATTAATACATTTTACATGAATATCCAGTGCATTCTTCAAAAATTCTCCATTTGCGTTCGTACATGGAAGAAAGAAAGCCATTTGAGTTTGAAATGACATGACTCAGGTTATAAATGACAGAAATGTCATTATTAGTTGAATTGAGTGGGATCTATGCCTCCATATACATGAAGCATTCAGTCCATGATTGATGTGTAGAGTCATAGTGTAGGCCTACCCTTCGATTTCCAATTATTCATTTGTGGATGTCAGCATACATGTTGTGTGTGTTACTGCCACATGCTCGGACATCCCAGATCACATGACAGGGAATGAAGCAGGACATTACTTTGGCTTGTCCAAAGAAATGGCCTGAAGAGTCAACAAGAGCTTCTCTCCTTGTCTGTGCTGATGTGAGTGGACACGAGAGGGAGATCGGGCCAGCTATATCATTGTACTGACAGGGTCTGTTCACAGCTGTGGGGAAGAGACAGTCATTCACATAATGCATTCAGTCCCGTTTTGGATGCAGTGTGCTGAAATGCCAAGTAAATCAGAGCACTTTGCCATGCTGTGTCACAAAAAGAGGCTGCTTTAGACAAATGTCCTCTGATGATATATCATACAGGCTGTTTTCAGGTGGTTTAGATGCTTCTTGAAATCAATCTTTCATCAGAATATCTTAAACTGCTTGTGGACATGACAAATGAGATCTCAGTTTTTCTCTTAAAGCCACCATGAAATCAAAATGGACGATTTTTTTTTTTTTTTCTGGAATATTGCTGTATTTATTATAAATGATTTATTAGTGCACATCATTTTATTTTTTAATTCATGCTCCCTCGTGATCTTTAATCAAAATAACTTCCCCTCCCTCTTGCAGCGACATCTCTTCTGTTCTCTGATGACGCATTTGTGGCGCGAGGGCGGGACAACCTGTCACTCACATGACATCACATCAATAGCAAATCACAACCATCCAATTAAATCAATTCCTGATGGACAAAATCAAGTCCCGCCCTGCATTTTTTTCTTGTTTGAGAAGCCGTTTCAATTCACAATATATACATCACATATATATTATATAATTCACATGTGTATTACTATTGGGATATACTTCACAATAGAGAATAAAAGACGATCGCAACTTTCGTTTCATGCTGACTTTAAACAGCAAAGAGATTAAATAGAAAACAAATGGATACTTTTTAATGGCCAGTCTGCTGCTTATCAAATTTTTCTCCTAAGAAATCACCCTACAATCTCAGATGTGATCTCTCTTAACAAGGTCTCAAACTGTGCTTAGATTTGCAGAGATACCGAAATCAGCAATAAAAAATATCAGTTTCTCTTCAAAATTTTGGAAGACCTTTTATCTGGCTATAGCCTTCACATTAATTGTCTATTTTTATAATCTTATTGTACCTCAAAATTGTCTCATTTGTGTCTATTTTTAATCCTCATAAGGATTTTTTGGAGAAACATCTGAGAAATTGAATACCGCATTAAAGGTTTTTCAGAAATGAAAATTATCCCATGATTTACTCACCCTCAAGCCATCCTAGGTGTATAGGACTTTCTTCTTTCAGACAAACACAATCGGAGTTATATTTAAAAATATCCTGGCTCTTTCAAGCTTTATAATGGGAGTGAATGGCGCTCCTGAATTTGAAGTCCAAAAAAGTGTATCCATCCATCATAAAAGTAATCCATACGACTCCAGGGGGTTAATAAAGGCCTTCTGAAATGAAGCGATGAGATTTTGTAAGAAAAATATCCATATTTAAAACCTTATAAACTATAATAACTAGCTTCCGGCAAATGGCTGTATGTCTCGAGTTACGGTGGAAGAGTAACCGCTGACGCGATGTAGGACTAGCGTAAGCTTAGACGCCTCTCGCGGTTCAAACAAATAGGGCTGTGCAACAAACTAATGCTCCTCTTCTCTCATATCGAAATACTCTGACATTTCTCTTTCAAAATTTCTGGTTTTAGACTTCTAATTCTTGACCGGTGTTTTGTTTTGCTCTATCTTTTGTGCTTCCGCATTCGTCAATGCGTCATGTGTCGGGGTCAGAGGTCACCCCTGGAGCCGTATGGGTTACTTTTATGATGGATGGATGCTGTTTTTTGGACTTCAAAATCAGGAGAGCCATTCACTACCATTATAAAGCTAGGATATTTTTAAATATAACTCCGACTGTGTTCGTCTGAAAGAAGATAGTCATATACACCTAGAATGGCTTGAGGGTGAGTAAATCATGGGATAATTTCCATTTTTGGGTGAACTATCCCTTTAAGTCTACTGAGCTATTAAAGAGCAACTTCTGAGCAGTAAAATTTTACTCTGGGTAACAACATCACGCATAAATGTGTGTATGAACAGCTGAATGATTTTATGGTGTGTGCATGTTACAGCAAACTGCTGGGCTGGGAAATGTGGCTTACTGCTCATAATGATATAATCCAGCAATGGGAGCATTACATTAAGCAGACCCAAAGCAAGTGAAAGGAGAGAAAGCAGACCTACATCAAACTAACAGGCGGAAATAAAGGCCTTGTGTCTGTGAATACTCCTGGAGAATAATGGACTTTTATAAAGGGATATACCACGGTACAAAAGCATAAATACAGCTTAACGCCTCTAAAGCAAGATTCCGCGTTCGGACAAGAAAGATTCTCAGATGCTTTTATTCCAGCCGAGGTGAAGACAGTGTTTTGAAGAGCATGTTTGTGGTTCTACATCTTTCGAAATGCTTGTTTGTCTGTGTTTGAATAATTCAGCCAGAGACGCTGAATTATTCGCCTAGTGCCTTTTCTCTCGTTTCTCCTCTTTAGCTAAGAGATGGGCTCTTTTCATTTCCTTTTTCTCTGTTCCTTTGTTGTGTTCCTCCTTTCTGTCTGTTGTCCCTCATTGTATTACAATGAAGTAGGGGTGTAACGGTACATGTATTCGTCCCGAACCATCAAGGTACGGACGTCACGGTTTGGTTCATACAGTCAGAAGACGAATACAGTCTGATATTTTGGTTTGGGGTCAGTAAGATTTTTTTTTTTTTTTTGAAAGAAATGAATAATTTTATTTAGCAATTACATGTTAAACTGACAAAAAGTGACAGTATAGACATTTATCATGGTTTCTGTGGGTCTTAAAAAAAGGTCAAAGGGTTAGTTCACCCAAAAATGAAAAGCTACACAACTGACACTTTGACACGTCAAAAAGTTCATAAAGAGATCGTAAAACTAACATTTACATTGTCTTAAAGTCGGCATGAAATGAAAATTCATTCAAAATCTATTTTCTAAATGCATGCTATTAATCTTATTGTGAATTATTCATCCATGTTTCATTTAGAAAAAAAAAAAAATCAGTCTTCTGGTGAAATGTCTCCAACCATTTAGTTTTCTTAAACCTGGCCTCTTTCTAACAACCCTTAAGCTCGCATCCAAATCTGCCTCCAACAACCAAAGGATAGAACCAAGTCCCTGTCCTACATTTTTCTTCTGCTTTTTTCCATAATTAATTTAACTCAGATGTATGTCACAATACAGAAGAAAAGATCTGTCGCTACTTCCATTACATTGAGACTTTAAAAGGCAAGTGTCCCAAAAAGGAACATGTCAGCCAGAGGATCAAAGACAAAGTGGAATATGGTCATGTTTTATTAAATGAATGTTTTTTGACCTTTTTTTTTTTTTTTTGAACAAAGTGAACTTCAAGGAATAGAGGAATATAACGTTTTTCCTCTAAAAAGTCTTTCCTTCCTATCATCCCAAGTAACATCCACCTTCCCACCCTACATTTTTTTTTTCTCATTGCATATCCTTTTTTACTCAGAAATACTGCAATTGACGTTGATTCAGATCCTTAAAAAGAATCTGAATAGCCTTTATTGAACTGCTAAATGCCTCTTTCAACAGTTAATGAAAATGCATGGCTTTATGAAAATCTCATGCAGCACCATTTTCCTTTTTCTTCATCCCCCATTTCAAGGTACAATGCCGCCCAGTAAAGCTTGGCTGTAACGTGTCTCTCTCTCTTTCTCTATTAGAGTATAGCCTCTAGTCATGTTATCCATAGCTTTATTCCACTGAGATACGGGGGAGGAGGTTCTTAATGTTCCAACATTACATTACAATCACTGTTGCAGTTTTCTGTTTATCTGGATTTGTGTGCCTTTGTGCGGGTTTATACGCAGTGTGTTTGTTACTTTCATTCCACTCCGTCTTCCATAAAAGCCTCTTGCTACAGCAAAACAGTTTCAGGTCTGAAACACTCTCTAGACATGGACACATTCAGTCCCACCCTGCAGCATGTCACAGACAATGAAAGACAGAAAGGGCGAAAAAATGAAGCAAGCCAGCTACATGTCAGGACATTGAATATTTAATACTTCAATACAGACCAGAGCAACTATCTAATAACTCTTTTAATTAGCGTAGGCTAATAGAATTTGCTTTCTCCATGTTTCATTGTCTATCTCCCACTCACTTCTCTTTTCTATTTTATTCACACTATCCATCTCTGTTCTCTCGTTGCCCCTGGGGGTTTTTCTCTCCTCTTGGTTGTGGGCTTTGGAAAACTGGGATTTGAGTTAGAAGACAATGAAGTTGGATTCCATCTTGCAGCAAATCCCAGAGGGTGGTTGGTGGACCATGCATTATGGAGCATACCTTCACTTCTCTGCACCGCTAGCTTTAGCATCACTCACTTGCCTTCCACTGCTGCACCAACAGTCACTGCACTCGCAAACAAAATTAGGGTGGCCCTCTAAACAAATAGGTGGGCTTACATGCAAATTGGTGTACTTCATAGAGGAAATATTGCATGTTTTTATTAGTACAGCATAACAGAAAACAGTAAGAACCGCTTTGACAGATGATGAATGAATCCAGTCAAAACAAGATATGGTTTGTCTATTTTTTTACACAGCCTTGGGTATTTTCACAAGAATAGGACAAAAAGGACATATATATTTACATCCTTTGTGTCTGTGACACACTGAAAGTGATCGTGTGATTCTATTTTTAGAATGGTTTCCATTTCTGCGATGATGCAGTGGACAGCTCAATGATTAACCCAAGATAATCAAGAGATAAAATAGTGATAAATATACTTCTAATATTAGTTCCAATAATTCCAAATTGTGTTATTTATTTATTTACTTTGCATCATTACACAGAGGTAAGTGCATTTATTCTGCATCCACAATCACAAAAAATATGGTGGAGATCCATGTTTGGATTTATTACAGTTAATCATTGAAGGTTTGATAGCAGATTTAGGTATTAAGATGCATTTTGGTTGATCGGATCACAAGTGGACGACACTAAATACAGGTGTAAACAGGGTCTAAAACGTTTTGAGCTTGTCCACTTTCAACAACTTCCAGAGGTTGAAACACATTAGACCGGATTGCTTTCGTAGTGTAGATGTGTTCGAACAGCCACAAAAGACCGCATACTGACCTAATGCGTAAACAAGCGTGCTAGCCAGATGGGATTTAAACTTTGTCGGCTGAAGACCCAAGTTTGGTTTGACGAAAAATGTACCAAGCACAATGTTCTCTCACCATTCCTGATTTCTAACACACACTCAGAGCGGTCTGCGGTCTTGCGGCTGTCAGAGCAGAAACGAAAGCTGATGCTCTCCGTATGATTTCTTGTTGTGTCTGGGTGTGTTAATATGTAAATTGCACAAGTCCATTAGATCGAAAGATCTGAAAAACTCATACATTTACACACCCATAGACCCTCCCCTCGAAGAAATCAGGACAGAAATGATTGAAAAGGGACAAAAGAGACGGATTAAAACACCAGGTTTAAACAGGTATGTGTCTCCCTCACCCACTTATGAGAATCTCCTAAACAAAACAAAAAAAATTTAAGCTGCAAGCAGCAATGAAAGGGCCCTCGCACCCGGGGCCACCGCCACCTGGTGGCCTTAGGAAAACAGCAAATAGTGGGTGACATGCATGTAATCGAGTAAATACAGGAGAAATATGGCAAAGTCATTTTGACGTGCCTCACTTCCTGCTGCCAACAGGTGGCGCTTTGACTATAACTGAATATTGCCATGTAGATGTCTTCAGGCCAGGACTATTATCAAACATGATGTTTGGAGCAAATCGGACATTGTATGCCTGAGTTACAATAACTTCCTGTTTCGTGGCGTTAATCGCATACTTTAGCACTTAGCCAAGTGTTGCATGATTTAACATGTTTCTAGCATGTTTGGTACTTCATGGCATATATAAATGTGTTTCTGGGAGTGAATTACAGTGCAAAGCATGCCATTTCCTGTTGTCAGGTGGTGCTATGACTAACTGAATACTGGCATATAGATGTCTTTAGGCTAGGACTCTTATCACACATGTGAAGTTTGGGGCAGATCGGACACTGTATGCTTGAGTTACAACAACTTCCTGTTTCATGGCGAAACATCAGACTTTGTCAGGCCGCCACGGACACGCCCTTCAGCGAAAACTCAAGACCTTCGCAATTTAACATCGCTAAAGCCTTAAGATTAGACTGACCAAATATGATGTTGATCTGATTAAAGCTCTAGGAGGAGTTCGTTAAAGTACAACATATGGAAATGGCAAAAACTGCAAAAATTTTGCAGAGAAAATTCAAAATATCTCACTTCCTGTTGTTTATTTTTTTTTTTAGATTTTGCACCCTGGGGCTTTTTTGTAGGTATTGGGCTGTTACATGTGTCTACCGAATTTCATACTTGTCCATGAAATGTAGCACGAAGGGCGCTTAATTGAAATTTTGTAGGTGGCGCTATCAAGTCATTTTGCCACACCTAATTCTGAAACCCATATCAGACGTAAATTTTCACCACTTCTGACGCATGTGCAAAGTTTCATGAGTTTTCAAGCATGTTTAGGGAAGAAGAATAATTGACCGAGCAATTACAATAGGGTCCTCACACCATCGGTGCTCGGGCCCTAAAAACCAAAAAAATCCCAAACTTTTAAATGGTAGTGTACATGAAGCACTCCAAATCGGTCACTTATGAGACTCCATGTGTGTTAGGATGCTGTCTTAGAAAGCTGTTCCCTGTGTAGCTGTTTTGGAAGAAAGCTAGAATACCCACTCCGGTCAGTACACAATGTCGTCACTACTAGGTTTGAATCACCGTTTTGACACTAAGCTAAATCGTTACATAAGCTGATGTATTGTTTTGTGGTAATGTGAAACACCATTTGCTGGAGTGTTGGGGGTTAGGGCTCAGAGTGTGATTATGGGAGATCTGGCTGTGGGGAGAATACTGCAGAGGATCTCCTGCTGGGAGACAGTATGTCTGAAGAGCACAACAGGAGCCGGGGGCTAGACACGGATGATAGGTTTAATGGTGCGTCTGTGCATTAACGTCACAATATGCTACTCAAACTCGCTTCTGTCTAATTGCCTGATGTTTGATATTTCTAAAATGTCCTAATTCCTGAAAATTAGCCACTGTTACTTGTTTTGTTCCTCATATTTTTGCAGTTTGTAGCGTGTGTGTGTGTTGTCTTACCTGACCATCTGGAGAGTATCCTCCCTGACCCAGCAGCCATCTGGGTCCAGTCCAGGAATCACGTCCGTTCTGCTACCATCTGACGCACCACACACACAAAATCACACAGTGGGGAGAAAAGTTTCAGACTCATTTGCTTGATATCCTGATGAGTTATTGGAGTGAGTAAGTGGATGTCAATATATGCTTATGTGAGCTTGTGGGCGAGTTTGTGCATCTAAAGTGCCTAAAGCACACGACCCTGGTGTGGAAGTGTTTGTCACGCATAAGCCATATTTGGATGGGACTAGTTTTCCCTGAGGAGGTCAGGTAAATATGCTGTTTCACAAACGTAGGTTTAATGTCAGAGCTATTCTTACACAGCCTTGGTAAAAATTACAGAGCTAATTACAGACTGTTTTCGACTCGGGGGTTTCTCTAAGAAATCTTAATTAATTCCTTAACGTAATTATATTCATAATACTATAATTATATTGCAAATAAATTCTTTCAATTGTTTTTGTGATGCATGCATCCAAAGCACTTGCCCTTCCAAAGCAAGCACCCACTTACAGACAAAACACTCTTGGTAATAAAAACTGCATTCAGAATAGCATAGTAGCATAATACTCTTACTATTTAAGCCATACTGTATATTTATATGACGTTTCTTCAACTATAGGCACTTTTGGACCTTTGGATTTAATAGTAAATATTCATACATTTGAATTTATTTTAATTTAATGCAAGGATATGTGAGATGTAACATCTCATTTTCAGGGAGGTCCTAAAATCACATAAACAAAATATTACAACACAAACAAAACAACCACACCAAACATATACACACTACAAATATACAAAACAAATGAAATGAAATGCTCAACCTGTTCCCCACACCCACAAACCACAGCTGAATTACAAAAGGTCAACATCATACATCAATAACATCAACATGAGACCAATTAAAAACAAAAAATCCTCAAATTCTTAAAAAAAAAATCAAAAACATAAGTTATTTTAAGATAAGAAAATAAAGATAGCTTAAAGCAATTAAAGGAGGTAATAGATCTCAAAAGGGGCTTTCGCACTGGAGGAACCTTTTCATAGTTCCTAGAACTATAGGCTGAAGTATCCTGATTTTGCCGTGTTCGCACCGCAGGAACTAGGAACAATTTTTAGGGGAACTAAATTAGCTCCTACTTCAGAGTAGGGTCTAAACCAACACTAACTATCAGTGATGTCATTGTACGTTGACTGGTCAAACGCATGTCAAACACCGGCACCCGGCATTTTTAAAAAAGTTGTGTAAACGTATTTACTTCACGAACATGGAAAACAGCGATAGCAGCATTTACCTGCTGACTGCAGGGTTGTGTTTGTAAATACTGCGCTTAAAAATGCCGCTGTCTGCCGATTCAGAGTTCCTATTCCCGGTGCAAATGCAACCAGGAACAAGGCCCGGGGGAGAAATTAGTTCTCAGGGAACTATCCTAGTGGCTAGTTCCTATAAATGAGTTCCTAGAACTATTCGGTGTGAAAGCCCCTAAAGAAAGAGGAAGATTATTTCAGTCAAAAGGAGCTTTATATAGAAATGACCTACCTCCGACTTCACTGAAAATTTTAGGAACAAGAAAAAAAGGATATTGCATATGTCTAAGTAAATAAGAAGATCTATATGGAATCAAAAACTGTTTCAAATAAAAAGGACAAACAAAATAAACACATTTAAAAACAGAAGCCAATGAAATTGTCTTCTAGACTTAGGATGCAACCAGTTAAGCAATTCATACATATGACGAGTATGATATGGTGATGATATGGTAATGATGAGTATGATATGGTGATGATATGGTAATGATGAGTATGGTATGGACAACTTAACACAAATCTGAACAAAGAATTATAAACAACATTAAGAGGCTTGAGATAAATGTCAAAGGTATTTTGATAGACAATATCAGCATAATCAATAAGAGGTGATATTAACTGAGAAACCATTCTTTTCTTAACTTGAAATGTAAAATAATTAATTGAGTGAAAAAGTAAACACAAACAATCCAAAGTCCAAGATACTTAAATGAATAAACATTATCAAGAAATAAAGCATCTTCAAAAATAATATTCAAAACAAAAGGATAAGAACGACAACAACGTGTACCAAACATCATACAAGACGACTTCTTATTCAATATAAGCATATTGTTATGAAACCATTTTTGAACCAAGTTAAAATCAGATTGTAAAGAATTCTTAATTTGTAGCAAATCAGAATTAGTGGTGTAAATAACAGTGTCATCGTCATAAAGATGTACAGAACAATTTAAACATATTTGAGGTAAATCCTTAATAAAGATAGAAAAAAGTAATGGTCCCAGAGTAGAACCTTGAGGAGCACCTTTTTCAACAATTACATAATCAGACTGAAAACCCTGGAAAACAACACACTGACACCTGTTATGAAGATAAGCACTAAACCAAAGAAGAGCATTTCTGGTTAAACCAATAGAATACAGTTTATCAAGAAGAAGGTAATGATTGACCATATCAAAAGCCTTACATGCCCCCATTTTTTCTTTTTCTTTTCTGAAAGTCACAAACATTTCCATCACATTTCAAATGATGTTTTATATTTAATAGCATTCTTTGAAGGAAATGACATTTTTAACATTTCTGGAATAAATGCAAATTTCGGCTAACATATTTGTATTAATATTCATTTTTTGTATACTTTATTATGGGCTAATTTGTTTGGTCTGGTAGAAATGATGGCAAAACTGTGGGACAAATTGAAAAAAAAAAATATTTCTTACAAAATAAACATTGAAATGCTTAACATAATTCACAATTTGTTTAGATTACCATATTTTTAAACACCTAATAATTCCTGATTTTATATAGGTGATATTAGTTTAAGATCAAAAGTAAAGGTAAAATAATAATATCTGTACATAGAGTGTATCTGAAAGTAGAGTATGTGTAGTAGACTAGTGTTTATTATAAATTATTTATCCATGCACATCATTATTTAAACAAGAACAACAACAAAAAAACGTACCCTCGTAATCTTTAGTCAAAAACAGTAACACGAATAACCTTTATAAAAATGCTGTGAGGACAATAAATGTCCAATGGCCAGATAAGTTTGAAGGTACATTTACATGACAACGATGACAAAAGTTGACAAAAGTGTTACCTTTGCATTTCTTGCGTACAGAAGACAATGTTGTCAAAATGATCCCCGTTCATGTGGATCTGCGAAAATGACTAAAAATGCTGTATTATGCATGCCAGGCCAGTAGATGGCGATGTCACTTTGTAAAGAACATGAAATGACATCACCATTTTCACAAATTCACATTTTTGTAGTTTACACGGAGACGATAATGGTATCGTTTTCAAAAACTTGCACCTGTTTTCAAATGTTTGCATTTTCAGGCCCCCAAAAGGCCACTGTCGTGTAAATGAACGGCCAAAACGCATAAAAAGTTTTCCGTTTTTAGTTGAAAATGGTGTTGTGTAAACGGCCCCTTAATCTCTCCCCTTCCAGCAAACTTCCAGCAAAGTCTAGTCCTGCCCTACATTATTTTTTGTTCCAGAAGCCACTTAACTCAGAATATGTCACAATAGGGAAGAAAAGACAATCACAACTTCCATTCCCTGCCAACTTTAATGTGATCTTAATATGACAAAAAATTAAATGCATACCAAACTACAGAGATCCCTTTCCAGCCTGATTCATTACATGAAATCACAAATGTCCATTGTCAATAAATGTAACGTCTTTTAGAAAACGTAATGTGTCCTAATAGTTCTGTAGTGCATGTGCTAGTCTTGTGTGACCCCCTCCCAGGTCACTGTGACCATGGGCACTCTCGTCTTGTGTTGCCAAACTCTGGTCGGCGTGCCGGTTCTCTAATCAGCGGAGTTAAAGATAAAAGTATCTCCAATGGGACTGCATGTATCTCATTATTAAAAAAGCGTTTAGAAAGTTCCTGTCCTGCCCCACAGCGCAAACTGTTATTCAAATGAGATAGGTTTGACCTTTGTCATGCAAACCGCTGTCCTGAAAGCGCATGTGCTCCGGAGGCATTCAGATCCTTCCACATTTGCTATGCTGACCTGAGGAAAGCTTGGCCAATGCAGGCTTTCATCTCAGTTCCTTTCAGAAGATTGTAAATATTGAGCTCCCAATAGAGGGTATAATGCCTGGACTCTGTTTTATTTCTGAAACTCCACAATCTTTAAAAAAAAAGAAAAAAATACAGTACATTTAGATCCATCATTTGAAAACAGCCTGTAATGTATAAACATGTTGGAATGCAGAAGGTTATGTTTTAATGATTGCCTCTGTTAACGGCAGCGTTCGCGAGTAATTGGTTCTAGTGGAAGACGCTAACCTTTTCAGAGAACAAATAAGATTGTGAGAAAGCAGTGTGTGCTGATCTGTGTGTGTATGACTGCGTAACCCCTCACGCTACACGCGAGCAGAGTTATAAAAACAATTGAAAATGTGCATCAGGGAACGCTAACCTCAGACAAGCACTCTTGCATTAGCTTCTCGACCACTGGAGAGAGCATTGATTGCTGCCACAAAAACTAATTAAAGAAGCATTTGCTGTGCATTCCCTAATCAGGGGAAAACTTTTTAAGAGAGCAGCTTTGCATGTCATTAGCTTCCATAAGAGAAACCCTTGCGAGAGGCTAATTGAACACAGTTGCCTGTGAGCAGACACTGCTACGACTGTGCTAGTGTTATTGAGAGATTTTAGCTTTAGCATTTATTTAGCCAGTGAAGGGGAATAAAGCTGCAGGAGACTGAAATCATCTTGGGATGAGCGCTAATAACCAGGCCTTTGCATCTAACTAATGGGCACCGCGCACCAACACTTATATGAGCACAATGCCAGACTAGCGCAATCACACAAACGGTCACACACAGATGAATAAATATAATTTCATCCCAAAATTGCACATAATCCTCTTGAATAAACAAGCGACAACACAGCAGGCTTTTAAAGAAAATTGGCAAGCTGTTCCAGTTAGCCTTAGCTTTACTATGTAACATTAGCGAAAACAGCTAACTTATTAGAAAAATGTGCCTCAGCCTATTGCAAAACACCAAAAACTTATACAATTTACTGCAGTTTCCAGCTGAAATGGAGGCAGTAAAACACTAACAACTTTTATTCCTTGTCACATTATGGTTACAGGGCAGATTATCGATTAATAAAGACTTATTTTCTTGCACAATACTATATGATATGACCAGGGCTTTACATTAACACCCGCCAAATGTGTGTGTATTTCAGCAGTGGCGTATAACACAGTCAATTTACTAGCCACTTTGGCAGGTTGAATTTTATATATAATATATACATTTTTCAGTTGTAGTCTTTTAAAAAAGCATCTGAAATAATAAACTAAGTGCAATGTACTGTTGTCAAAAATATAAATTTTTTCGATACTGAAAACGCTTCCAATACTCAGACACACAATACCAGCTCTTTCTCTCTCTCTCATCTCTCTGACAGCGAGTCGACACACAAACTCTCCTCCCCTCACTCTTTTCATTTGCTCCAGAAGAATATTGTTGGTGTTACAGGGCTTGAATTTCGGCGAGGGATTGCGCATAATTTTACTCATTCCCGCAGATTTTGTGCTCACACCCAAAGTGCGCACACATAAAGCCATCTCTCAGTACTAAATTGAGTTCTTTTTCGCTGCTTATTGCACTTAAACAGTCAAATACACACAAAATAATGTCAAAATGCCGGTCTTGGTGAGTATTCACGTAAACACAGTCAGTTTGTTTTAAGTGAACGTAAACAGTTGAGAAAGAAAACGCATGTGTAACAGTATAATGGATCCGTGCATCAGGTCTTAAAGTGACAGCAGCCTAATATACCTGCTGCCAAATTATGAGATGATATTAAAAATATCTATATGGAAGTTTTTCCCCATGGTATCGGTGTCAAAATTGTGGCCAGTGAAAAAGCTGAGCGGCTAGTAACTTTGGAAAACCACTAGCCACAGTGACTGGTGAGCAAAAAAAAGTTAGTCAAGCCCTGATTATGATTTCAAAACACTTTTACCATAGTGCATAATACTTAAAGTAATACATTTTTTTTTGACGTTTGCATTGCATAATCAGCTGCATACTGTATGTATGACTTTTCTGGCATAGTAAACTTGCTCAGTAGCTCACCTGTCACAATAAAAGAGCTCAAAGGCTTGTAAAAACAAGCTAAAATGACATTGTTCAACATTTTTATCATGTTGCTTTTTGTTAACACTATCAGTTAGGTTTCATTTACGAACTGCCAAGATGTGTGTTTCCAGATTCACGTTCATCTGATTCATATAAAACTGAACATTCTTTTAGCACCACTCACTGGACATTTTGCTTGTAAAAAAAAGTGTTGCGAAACACGCAACAAGCAACCTAATATAATTTTACAGGAATGCCACATTTTTCCAGTGAGCCTTGGTTGTATACTTACACTTCCAAAGTCTCTCTTCTCAAAATGCTAGATATAACAGCAAGAGATGTTCCAAACCCGCATAAAACTTTGAACGCTTTCCACGCTAGCTGGAAGACACAGGAGAAACATCTAAATTATAAACGCAATATTTGACATGGATTGCGCTTCATCTTCCAATCACACACACTTCAGCCAGTTTTGGAGCTCTTTTTGATGTTGAAACTTTGAACAGAAGTTCTGGGAGGCAGATCCTATGGTGGAGGTCATTTCATTCTGTTTGAAAGAGCTAGATGTGAGCAAGCTAGAACAAGGGCGAAGACGGCTATTTCTGACTTTAAACGAGGAGCGCAGACCTTTAAATTTGATTGCTTGCTATCTTTTGTGCCGTGATTTAGAAGTTCTTTGCAATAGGGAGTTCGAGAACGCTTACGGTAGACCCGGCTTCAAGGAGTTTCAGTTAGGCTCCAGTTGGAGTACAGCGTCAGCTGTCAAAAAGCGAGACGGCTTCTTACCCTCTGGTCACCTATCATAAGTGATGTGTATCACCCTATCATTGTTAAAAGACAGGAGGATAAATCCTCAAAATAAAATCTATAATGAAACTCCTGTCAGAACATTGTAACTCTCCAAAGGCTCTGTTACATCATTTCGGGTCTGGATTTCACCACTGTTTCCTCAATTTAGCTGGTGTGCTCATATTGCTCATATCTCTCTTAATGTTCTCTGCAGTGGGTCGTCGTCTCAGAAACCCTCATTAGATGAACTGCTTGTTAGTGTGCCTCCAACACCCTTGCATTCCTTCCTGAAAAATACATTGCTTATGGAGGGAGTTCAAATACATTTGAACACACTAGGGTGGATTCACTAAACAGTTTTGGCATGCTGTATTTTAGCGCAAACTCCTGCGTTTTATTCACTAACCAACCGCAGTACAGTGTAATCAGCTGCTAAATGTGCAAGAATAGCACTATTTAAATGAAGAATTGCCATTCATTTAAGCACATACATGCATGTTCTATGGAAATGGGGCTTATTATAGATAAATGCGCTTTATTCACAAAACTCCATGCTATTTGCTTTGTGCAATTAACTTTGTGCTATTACTGCCTGTGGAGTGAGAATTTTATTTAAAAGAAATGTTTGTATGCGGTTGTAATGGCTACAGTAAATCATCAACTGATGAGCATTATAATGTGCATATATATCTAGACTCAGTCAAGTGTAGTTTCTGCACTGTAAAGAGTCAATTTAGGTGCCTTAATTGCAATGGTGCGGTCATACTATACAGTTCCAGTTAAATACACTGTATATCCTAACGCTCAAAATAATTAATTGGTTTGAGTAGGACAAACTTAAATTAAACAAATTGGTTCAGTCAAATTGACTTTTATGATTATTTAGAACTTTATTTTTCTTTCAAGTTCACAGAATTTTAAGTAAACTGAACTGTTTCATTGTTTTGAGTTTTATGAACTTATTTCTTTTAATTTAGATGAACTTAAGTTTAACTGAAACTGGGTTGGGATTTCTATTTCCCAGCATGCTTTGCCAATGACACTCAAGATGTGTCATTGGCAAAGCATGCTGGGAAATAGAATGTGAAAGATTAATGTTAAGTGGGAGATTTAGTAGTGATTAATGTTTTGTTATGCTTGATTGCCTCAAATTTTTTGAGTTTTGCCAACTTATTTGGGTTTACAGTCCGCCGCATCATCCATAACCTACCCTATAATATTTTATGGAAAAAGACTGTAAAATGCTGACGTAAAAACCTTTTAATTTGTTAGCTGTAAGTTACCGCACTATATACAGTGAACAATTCTAAATGATTTCACACTACATTAAAATACAGTAAAATTTAAGGGTTTTGCAAGTGAAAAGTTTGAATGAACTTATAATTTACAGTTTACATGTGTATAATCCTCAACAGGAAAATACAAGTACTTCTACGGTAAATTATTAACAAAATTATACTACAAAAAAACATTCCTAGAAGTCTCTGCATGAATATGTATTTTTAACAGTCTTGTTTTGTCTTATTTTTGTCATCAGTTATGTGCATTAAGGTGTTCTGTTACATTTAATGTTATTTAGTTCATGTTTATTGCATTATTTTAGTGTTACGCGTGCTACACTGATTATAAGTTGTAAAATATACGGGCATCAAAATGCCATTCCATAATACCTGAAGCATTGTTGCCGTTTTTACAGTGAATTTCTGCTAGAATTTCCAATTTGACTATATAGTTGTAGCACTTAACCTGAAAGCTAGTAAATTGCTCCATTGCTTCCAGGTCTAATTTAATAATAATTTAGGTAAGACATTACCTGATTCTTTTTATAAATCGAACGTAGACAGCATGTGCAAATGAACAACAATTTATTCTCCAAGAATCCCTCACTGTTTCCTACTATCTTTGAGCCTTTTGTACTCATTTAAAATATAGTGGATGTACTCATACGAATTTAGGTTTCTTTTCATAATACACTCTCTCATTATCTTTAAGTGTATCTTTCTCTTTTTCTTTTTCTAATCCTTGCACAGGAACTGTCTTATGGTTACAGATTGTGAACATGTCAATTTGTTAGTTCCTGTACATTTGCCTGCTAATGTGCTCCGCTAGCTCTCAGCTGTGATCTCTAAGCCCTTGACTCTCCTAGTTATCTCGTTTGAGTCTCAAGCCTGTGGATCCAATCCAGCACTGAAGTGTGACGATAATTACCATTATATACTGCCATAATCAACACATTCATTCGCTCGCTGCTCCCCCTTTTTCTCTCACACCCTCTTCCTCTCCAAGAAATTATGAAACCCAGTCTGGTTGCCATCCCATATGAAGAAGTACTTTGCCAGTACTGTGTTACAGTGATGATAACATGGAAGTCCCATCATATTTTTTTTGTTTGTGATGGCCATGGCCAGAGAGTAGATGATGCAAAAGCACTGATTGTGATGTAAAAAAAAAAAAAAAATATCGCAGAGCTCATGAATACTAATTATGGTATTCACAAATAAATTAACTTGACCTTTTACTGTTTTAATAAATACATTTTAGAGTAAAACCAAGCTAACAGTATGATTGGAAATGTCCGAAAATCATTTAAACAACCATTTTAATAGTGGGTTACAGTATTTTTCAACATAAAACTTCTATTACACAGTGATTTTGAGGGAGAAATTATTTTGCAGGTCAGTGTATAAATGCACAAATGAGCAAATAAAAGGTATAAATGTGGTTAATGTTTTTTGTTTTGTTTGGGGTTTTTTTTGTTTTGTTTTTTGTTTTGAAAATGAGGTATGGGTTCAAATCCCCTGATATAATATTTACTTTATCAAAGCAAAATTTCATAAAAATGTGGGGACAGAATCAGTCAGCAAAAGTAGTGAGGAATGTCTCATCAGTCCCCAACCGTAAATAGTGATGAGAATTATAAAAATGCAACTATTCCACTTCCGAATAATGGTTTTGGTCCATTAATGGTTCCATTATTGGTTCCAAATGCTAAAAAAAATTTGGATAAAAGAAATGCAGTTCCATTGAAAAATAATACATTTAAAACCATTTTTGCACAGTTAATTTAGAAGTGGATCAAATGCAATACAATAATTGGCCTCAACTAACAACAATATTAAAGGGACAGTTCACCCAAAATTCTGTCATTATTACTCACCCTCATGTCGTTCCAAACCCATAACACTTTCGTTCATTTTCGGAACACAAATGAAGATATTTTTATTGATATCTAAGCAATTTCTGTCCCTCTATTGACAGCTATGCAATTGACACTTAACGCTTCAAAAAGTTCATAAAGAGATCGTAAAACTAATCCATATGAATTTAGCGGTTTAGTCCCAATTTTCTGAAGAGACTCTATTGCTTTATATCAGGGGTGTCCAACCCTGCTCCTGGAGACTTCAGTTCCAACGCTGCTCCAACACACCTGTCTGTAATTATCAAGCAATCCTGAACACCTTGATTAGCTGGTTCAGGTGTGTTTGATTGGGGTTGGAGCTGAAATCTGCAGGATGGTAGCTCTCCAGGAGCAGGGTTGGACACCCCTGCTTTATATGATGAACATTGAATTTAGGCTTTTATTCACATGTAAACATTCACACATCAGTTATGATAAACGGAAGCTCAAGCATGTTTGCTTGACGCTTGTGAGAACCAATGAGGTTCATTCTTATGTTCGCTGATCAATGTTTATATACGTGCCACCACGAGATCTCGCCAGATTAAAATGTGACTAAAATGTGATTAAAATTATGTGAAAAGCGGTCTCGCGATATTGCCATGACGGAGTGTGAGGGTGAAATTAGGATAAAATATGCCACCGCTACGTTTACATTACGCCTCCACTGTCGTTTTGCTTTTTTATAGAAATAAAAACCATTTGATTCAGTTGGATAACGGTTGCTTCAATCCCATCCAGCTCATCCAACACGAGCTGCAGAGTCGTCCGTAGTGCAGCAGCAATCAGTTCATGGATCACGTGACGAGACTAAGCACGAGATGACTTACAAGACCATGGCGGAGGATTCGTTGTACAACAGAGCCTCAGCGTCTGACAAATATCTTGTATTGAAGAATGCGCGCTCAGCACCGCCGCTCCCTATTCACAGAGTAGGGGAGGGTGGGGTAAGATGAGCCATTTTTTACTTATGTGGTCCTCAAGATAAGGGAAAATGAGGCAGAAGTACAATGAAAGTAATTTCAGGATGTTTCCTATCATTTTAAATGATCAGAATACATCTATGACAAAGGGTTCTAAAAATATGGCTTCTTATAAAAAAGTGTTCCTCTGGCTCAATTTACCCCAGGTTAGGGGTAAGTTGAGCCGAGTCAGTAGGTTGGTGTAAACTGACCATCTAACTGAATCTGAATCAAACCCATGTGAAATTTTAAAGATAATGTACCTATTTTAAAAAGTAATTTAATAATCAAATTTCCTTTTACAAATATTCTTTTTTTAAAGTTAACTTAAACAACATAAAACCAACCAAATGAAGTTGAAATTTCAGTATGTTTAATTGTTTGCATTTCTGAAAAAATATGTTGAACACCAAAGATGTAACCTTCACATAAACAGACTAAACAGAGAGTTTATTGAGTAAATTTAAATAAAAACTAAAAAAGAATGAATAAATGTCACTGAAACTAATAAACATTTTAGTCAAAATGTTCTTGACATGGTAGTTTTTCTGCAATGTCGACCATGTTAGGCCATTAGAGACTACAGGTGGAAAGATATATATGATTAAACATCCTCTGGTTCGTATCAGAGAAGGATTTGGTGTACTTGTACACTGTTCCTATCAAATAAACTCGAAAATAAAGATAAACTAAACCAGTTGCGTAATATTACATTGAAATAACACCAGTTTATACTTCAGATTTAACTTAAATTCCTTGCCCTATCGTGGGGTAAGTTAAAACGCTGGCTCAATTTACCCCACAGCATTTGGCTCACTTTGCCCCATAGCTGCCATTTTAGGAAAAGCTAGCTAGCTTACCAATTCAGAATAATATTTATCTAAATGACTTGCATGGTTTTATACGTTGCTAAATTACCAATATTCATCATAAATAGTTTTAGACCTGGACAAATTTGCTTTGATGAAACAGCGATTACATCTGTTATGTTAAAATTTTACTTTGACAAGCCAAAAACAGTTTTTAAAGTAGATAAGCGACTTCCACTCCTCCCATGTGCTTCTCCTTTTCACAGTCTGGCAGAAATGACGGGTGGTTTTAAAATATATGGTCACAT
This sequence comes from Mylopharyngodon piceus, assembly GCA_039654765.1. Lineage (NCBI taxonomy): Eukaryota > Metazoa > Chordata > Actinopteri > Cypriniformes > Xenocyprididae > Mylopharyngodon > Mylopharyngodon piceus. The sequence continues at coordinate 30,330,306 of CM077456.1, forward strand.
GACAATAAAATGGTACGATTGCCAAGATACAGGGTGTGGGTCAACTTACCCACTGGCTCATCTTACCCCACACTCCCCTACACGCGATCGCGAAAGTAAAACGCAAGCGCACATTCAAACGTGTTCCCTGCCGATACGGTTCACTCGTACTGCGTCGCTCGACGCATTGGGAAAACTCCTTTTTCTCCAATTACTGATTTCAATACCCCGCATTTTGAAAGCGGCTCCCTGATGCATGCAAATATCTCCCATTATGAAAGCTATCTTAGTCTGGGCTGTGTAGTTGTAACCATCTCTTTCTGTATCATACTTGAAGAAAAATTTGGTCTCTATTTGATGACTTTGAATATTGAGAGAGTACTTTGATTATGGTTGCACTTATTGTTTGCACTTAATACTTAAATTTTTTAAGACTGTGTTATTCATTTTTATTTATACTGCTTTTATTTCTATGATCAATTTGTGGGAAGGAGTTCAGTTAGGAGGTCAAAAGTTGTAGAGCCCATAATTCATGTACAGTTCTAAGGTCATAGAGAAGAGAAGCCAGTCAGGTGAGTTTGTATTGTTGTGTTTTACTGCAAATGATAATTCATGCTCAGAAAGTAGAACTGAAATGACATTCATTTCAAGATGATAAGTTAAAACATTTCAAATTCTTCAAAATACTGTGTAAAAAATCTTGTCTCATTCTCGTGAACTCAATATCACGTCTCGTGAGCTAAATGGCTCGTCACACCCCTACTTGGTAGATCAATGTTTTAGTTTTCAGTGACTGAATTTTAAGGTCTGACATTTACATTTCAAAATCTCTCCTACTTGAATATTTGGTTACATCAGTGAATCTGAGTAAACAATCACATGGCAGGATCTATCACAAAGCAAACTACCATTGTTATTATCACAGTCTTGCCTTTCTGTATACATCCTCTAAGATAAAACTCCTCTGAGATGTATTGGGCCTCGTATGTTTTCTCAGATAAGTACATGGTAGATGGGAGAAGATTAACTTGGGGAGGTTGTGTCTACTTCAGTGTATCAAGTTGTTCTGCTCTGGGTGTTTCTCCCAGTCCTTTTAAAAAAAAAAAAAATAGAGGTGAGAAGAGCATCAAGGAACACTGCAACACTGCAGCTCTCCATGAATAAAAGGACAAATACTCTAGAAGAAAACACAAGCCTCAGCGTGTGGTGAGTGCGTGGGTAGTCAAATGTGTATCCACTTCTGGGGAAAGTTTTCTGAATATTTGACTTCTTTTGCAATAGTATTACATGAGTTTTGCGAATATGTTTTTGTTTGAAGGTTGTGGTCATGACTTGATATTATTCTTCAAGTTTGTGTGTGTATGTGAGAGAGAGAGAGAGAGAGAGTAAGAGCTCAGTTCTGCTACAAGACCATGAACAGGATTTAAAGTCCCGTGGGAATGCTACCGCTCTGCACTATCACTTTGTGACACCTCGGACACTATCCAGACACACACACACACACACAGTCCAGCTTCTTATCAGATGAGACTTTGATGGGTTAATTTGATCAGTCCTTGAGGATTACGCACTGAATCCACTAGTTTGGCATAGTCGGCCAATTTGGACTCTACTTTCAAACATCAATCTGAAACAACCACAGTTGGGGTCCAAAGGTAACTCATGCCAACGCTTGCACATGTGCACATTCACACACACCGCCTGCTGCAGAGTTGCAATTTGAGGCACATCTGCTCCAGTTGCGTGTTGTAGGGCTGCATCATTAAGCTAGTTAGAGAGACATCAGGCTAATTGTCTTCATCTCCGCTGCTTGCTGTTCCTTTGTCCTCTTTTTCCTATTTTAAATGTCTCTTACCAAGCGTCCAGGTTTGGCTGGCTTGCGTAGCCTGTTAGCCCCTGCTGGTAGATGTTGTAACTACACTGTTCTGGTGGCAAAAAGCATCTTTCTCTATTGACAGCCATTCAAATGTAGCTGTGTACAGTATTCTGACTTTATTTATATTGCATGCAACATGTAAACTGCAAATATGCTATTATTTTAGTAGATTTTTTTTTGTCAGTGATCCTTGTTTGGAGGGCTCTTAAAAACATAGAATTAACTTATATTTTTAACTGTTTCATTTGACACCACAACTCAGGATAGTCAACTGTAGGGATAGGATTAAAAAAAAATATATTCTCTGGTTCCTTAACATTATCAGTTCGGTTTTCGGAATAAAATTCTCCTGCAATTCTGATGCTGTATGTTTTGCGCTGTAGATCAAGTAGTGGTATTGTGAAGTGTTGTCACAATACTGGAATTTCCAACTACGATACCTTAAAAAATATAGATATTCGATACCATTTTCGATACCATGGGGAAAACTGCCCATATCGCCATTAAGATAATTTGTTATTATCTCATAATTTTTTCGATAGCTTATACACAGAACAGGGAGGCTTTATTTGGACCAAAAAAAAAAAAACAGTAAACAGTCAGTAAAAAAATAAGAACAAATAAACAAATTGCAAATGATAGCACAAATAAATCCAATAGAATAAAGAGACAAATGAAATAAACATGGCTTTAAGTTTTTGAGATGGGTCTAGCAGTAGTGTTCAGGTAAGAAGAAAGTTCAGGTGTTGTCAAGAGTACCGACTTCAATACCAAGTCAGTACTGAAATTTTAAAAATGTGACGCTTTGAGCGCTGTTGAGCGGATTCGTAAACACCTCTGATTGGCCATTGTGTTCACACGCTCATCAGATATGTCTGTGATTGGCTACAATGATCAACGCTTCAAAAACGTTGTAAATAGACATCAATGACGCTCTTCACCAAGCACTTACACAGATGCGTTTGAAAGCAGGTGTCTATCAGCGGACCGGTCCACTGGTAAACGCCTACTTTCAAACGCTCCCGCTTTCAAAACGCTTTCAAATTCAAACACTTCTGTGTGCTTTCAAACGCTCCTGATCATTGTAGCCAATCACAGACATATATGTTGAGCACGTGAACACAATGGCCAATCAGAGGTGTTTACAAATCCGCTCAACAGCGCTCAAAGCGTCACATTTTTAAAATTTCAGTACCGACTTGGTATCGAAGTCGATACTTTTGACAAGACTAAGATATACTACAGAATCAAATGTAAAATAACACTGAATAGACTTCATTGTAAAAATTAATGTTTACAATTAAAGTTACAACAGTTATTCAGTCAAGAGCAGCGAGTGGCTTTCTGTCTTTTGTTCTTTGATTAACATGACAGACAGCAGCAGGAATATTAGGCTGCTGTCACTTTAAGAGTTTATGGACAGATCCAATATACTGTTACACAACATGCATTTTCTCTCAACTATTTACGTTCCAAAACCGAATGTATTTACCTGAATACTCAACAAGACGGGTATTTTGACATAATTTTGTATGTATTTGAACGTTTAAGTGCAATAAGTCATGAAAAAGAAGTCAATTTGGTACTCGCGAGCTGTTTGAGAGGTGGATTTATGAGAGCGCCACAATATAGATCAGCGGTGCACGCCAAGCAGTAATGGAACCGTTTCTGTTTCGATACATATAGAAATATCAATATTTTTGACAACACTAGAATTGTGGCGTCGTATGAGAGAACCATTAATGGAGCTAAACATTCTTTTACATTTTCCCAAACCAGTTACTAATGAACGGTTTGAGACTTTGCACATTTCTGTGGTAAGGATGGGAGATTGTGTATTTCCGGAGAGTTCTGCTCCAGCCACGGAACAGCTAAAAGACTACTAGATAGCTCCTCGTCTCTTGCTCCATCAAATCCTCTAGTATCTTGACCATAAACTTGGCATTAGTCGAGTGACCATGAGTAGGCATGTCTTAACTAACCACAGTATATCTGTCCCTCCGTCAATCTCATTCTTTCTGACTGCACTGATTTGAATGATTGTTGGTGCGCCCCATGGCAACACTCTGTCTGATCACATGGGCAGCACTAACAGCTGAAGAGGACTGATCCTGTGTCCTTCATGTCTCAGCACACATGGATTCATGTGCTGAAAATAGGATTAGTTCTCACAGAGAGTGAGTGTCTGTGTGTGATGTCTTTTATGTGGTCATGAGACATACTCTGGACCAAAGATGAAAGCGATCTTTTTGTCATATGTCAAAATCAGTTATATCTCTCTAATGACATACGCATACAGTCTGAGCAATTTTTTGCTACCAAATGACATATTCTACAGAACAAGTGCCATTTGTGTCCATCATGCGTGTAAAAAATAAGCGATAAGTGATGCCAGCGTGCTTATACTATGTGTTAATATACTGTAGACAATGTCTAAACGCATCAACAAAAATCCAGTGTTCATGTTATTTTATTTTTAATGTTTTTTTACTTTTTTTCTTCTTCATGAGAAATATCTCCTTGATATGCAAGTATACAAATTTTGATTAAAACACACTGACACTAGCATTCTTTTTGAAAGAGAACACTGAAAGCAGGTCTCTTCTTTTTATCACTTTATCTCTTAATATTTGTATCGAATGATCTTAGGGAGCCATATTGGAAAAGTAGATATATATATTTGGAAAGCATCAGACTTAAATAAGCTTTCAAAAAATCACCTTGAATGTCAAATTATATTGTGACATTTTTGGAGACCTAATCATTTGGGTTAGTTCATACAACAATGAAAACTGAAAACTCTGTCATCATTATTTGTTCAGCATTGATGAACGCACATGCTTAGAGCACATTAAATATGGTAAACATGGAAGCTCAACCATATTTGCTTGACACATGAAACCTAATGAAGTTCTCTCACATCAAGTCAATATGGTTGATCTTTTGGTTTATGTATGTGCATTGATCAATATTTATATCAAAGCTGTAACCACCATAGACATTGCGGGGGACAAGTCCTTCCCAATAATTAGAAATGGTCGAATTGTCGCCCCAATATTTGATATTCTTGATGCTGCTATTGATGCACCTCTCTGATTGTTGTTCGGATGACAAAAAGTTTTAAATGTTAAATTTTTTAGGCTGGTCTGCCTCAGCGGTCTAACAGCGTTCATTACTGTCAGAATGAGTGAGATGGCCAATCAAATCAAAGAAGGCGGGGCTTACTGTTTACAGAAGACGAGTGCGAATTCCAGTGCGACACTTTCGTTTTAGCAGTGAAAGAGTACATGGCGAGTAAGTAGCTAAACATTTAAAGACCCCTGTGGTGAAAATCAAGTTTTTAATGTTGTTTATATGTCTGTGGTGTTTTTAATATACTTTAAGACAAACCATGTGCAAATTCATAAGTCAACACCATTGCTGAGTATTTTCTCCTTAAAACTGCAGTGAAAAAAGACCCGCAGTTTGAAATCGCTGGTGTCTGTGATGTCACAAACTACCTTGTGACCAATCACGTCAGCGTGCTGGCGAGCTTTAGCATATCATTAACTGACCGCGCAAGGGAGTCTCAAAAGAAGCCAGGTTATCCTGGTATATGTTTCTGTTGATATGAAAAATCATGTAGATTTAGCAATATAGTGGGTGTATGATGTATATTACGGTGTTATGATGAACTATATGCCTTTCTTCACTGACGTTGTTCAAAGCGTTTCTAAGGATATTGATATTTAGAAGGCAGTCTGAGATGGCGAACGGGAACATGGTTTGTGTAACATTAGCAACACATTATTAGCTGTTTGATAACGTAGTCAAGCAAAAGGCTAATCATATTAATTACCGTCATGTGTCCAATTTTGTAAAGAGTGATACCGTTGGAGTGAGTGGAGGCAGGGCTAATTTGCATATTCATTGATCCACATATATTAAATGAGGCAAGGGTTTAGAGTTACATTCAAGGTATTTTAAGGCATGAAGAATTTTTTTTCACAAGAAAAAACATTTAAAAATGACATTTTGGTGATCAAAGATGAGTTTTAAGGGATAAAATTATTGACTACAGGGGGACTTTAATATTTGACGACTGTTTTATGATTGAAATATTCAGCAACTGGCAGTAATATCCAGTGATGCAAACTACACAACATTTTTATGAAATTTCACCATTTTGAATTGAAAAGATGCAATTATTTGATTAATATGATATTATTAGTGTAATACATTACTGAATGTGACAAGACAAGAAATGTTTTGCGTTTTTGACATATTAGACATACAAATAAGAGTGAATATATTTTTTTTTAAAAAAATAGTTTAAATTGATTACTCAATAACTACAATAAACCTGGAACTTTTACCATTCTTATTTCTTTTTCGTTATTCCCTTAAATCCCTTTTAATCTTTTAATTGTTTAACTCCTTTTAATAAAAACAAACCTTACCCCCGCCCCCAGAAAAAAAAAAAAAAAGTTCAAGTTCATGATACATGTTATGTCTCTTCAGAAGTCTTGAATTATACCGCTCAATTCATATGGATAATTTTACAGTGTTTTTTTGTTGTTGTTTTTTTATACTTTTTGATGTGTGAAAGTTTTAGTTGCGTGGACTTTTCAGTAGATGGACAAAAATGATGAGCAAATATTAAAAATATCTTCATTTGTGTTTCGAAGTTTGGAACGATACGAGGGTGAGTACTGTAAATCATCAAAGAATTTTCTTTTTGCATGAACTATGCCTTCAATCATTTAATTTTGAGCCTGACCTTCTAAATGAAATGTTGATCATTGAAAATGAAAGATTCATTCATGAAACAGACACTGATAATTTTTTCATTAATAGCATGGACAGAAGGAGCAGATACCAAGATTTTCAGAGAATACCAGCACATTGGTATTTTCTTTTAGGATATTTTATGGTACATTTGTGTCTTTTTTGAAGTTTAATAACTGCAGTTTATTAATCTTAATTGTGAATGACCAGTACATTTAATCAAAATGTCTCTCCTTGTGTTTATCACAGAAGAGTTGAATCGACAAATGGGGGAGTAAATGACAAAAATTCAAGTTTTGGGTGAACTACTATACTATACTTTTATAAATGCATCATTTAATGGCTTTGATGTACTTTTAATTTATCTTTTCAAAATGGAAATGACAGCCATTTCATATCATGACCCATATACTTCCTTTGGCATCAAAAATGACTTCCTGTCTATCATAACATTGCAGTAATATGTTGGAGCTACATGTCTCTTACATACAGTATATAGTTTGAAGATGCACAGATCTATTAGTTTTATTAGCTTTATTGGTTCTTTGTTTTTTACTGTTTCACTCAGACAATATTAGCTCATAATCTGCCCCCCTTGTGCATGAATGATGAATAAAGTTAATAACATTAATTTATCCTATTCATTCTGCTAAGTCGCAGTAGATTGAGTTCCAGGCATTCATCGCAGGAGGAGTTTTCATGTCTTTGTCCTTCCTTTTCTTAATTAAACCTGTCTTTAACATGAAGGCCTCTTTATTTCTCACTCATGCATGGAAACGCTTCAAGTCAGACAAAAGAGAGTGATTGAAGAGAAATCATTTTGTCCCTCGTGCAGACTTCATGACACCAGCTCGCAACATTCTGACCGCGTACAGTACGAGTCACGGGTTTAGAGCGACTGCGTGCCGTATGCAGATAAGAACTTGATCTTATCAAAGCCAATCAATTTTTAGGCGGTAGAGATCACAGCCAATTAAGCTGACGTGCACAAACACGGCTGCATGAGAGTTCATGAGAATGTGCAGGTTGCAGTGGCAGAACTGATTCATTCTTTGTTCAAGTGGCGATGCTTCGGGTATATTTTGGTGTAAAATGTGATTTTTTTTATTTTTTTTTTGGTAAATACACTCACTCACTTATGCAATTCCAAACACATTCATATGCACAATGAAATAAAACACTAATCTTATTTTGAGCTTGAAGAATGAATTGAAATGAAGCATGATCCTTTCACACATTCTCGAGAGGTTGCATGTGTGAGAGCGCTTCACAGTTCTCTATAGTTAATTTATCAGACTTTCTCTCTGCCCTGCGTAACGTTCTGGCATGTGGTTGCTATGGAATTAGAGGAACAAAGCAAGCCGTTCTAAAGCCTGATTACCCTATTTTGAATTATTAAGACATGAGAGGACACACACTCACACACACACTAGATGATGAGATACTGTATCTGCAGCCTTTGTTCCCCTTGTGTCTTTTCTCCTTATGCAGTTGTAATCTTCTAAAATGCGCACATGTGAAGATAGAAAAAAGCATGATTGTGTTTGGGATAAAATACTGCATACTTGACAGTGTTTCACAGTCAATAACCATTTAAGGTTGTTGGTTGTTGCAGGGTCATGGTAGCTGTTTTATAATAAAACAGTTCAAACAAAATAATGGCTTACATGTAATATAGGAATGTATTTGATTGAATGTAGTGAAGTTTGGCTTGACAGAAAGGAGTGTCAGAACAAACAGTTGTGTTTTCTGAATTGTTTGGCTAGTGCTAGCCGATACAAGAGAAATATTATTCCATTCAATACAGCAGATATGTTCACATGTCCATTCAAGCGTTCTCCTATGGAATGATGTGAATCAGGACTGTAAATGGCTCCTCTCAACAAAAATAGATCCATGACACTCTTGACTTTGAGATCCGTACTTTACATGGATAAAAAGGTTTGCGTGGCATTCAACATGACTTGTCTTTGTGTTTCAGAAGTGGCTAGTGCAACCACAGTCTAGCACAGGGGCTTTCAAAATAGGTTTTGCAGAATATTTCAGAGAAAAAATATGTAAAAAATGTAAAATAAATAAATTAAAATACTACTGATTATAATAATAATAATGATAAATAAGATTAAGCTGTAATTTACATAATTTTACATTGTCATTCTATTCTATTAAGACCAAAATCATGAAAATAATCACAATTATTTTATTCTGCTGACAGGCCTAGTTTTTAATGGTGGGTTAGAAAATATCAGATTAATAGAAAGTAAATATTTTCCTGATAATATTTTACTTATAAAGTTAGAAATATTTATATTTTTCACATATAAATTGGTATTCATACATGTAAATGGGTCAATGACATGCATATTTTTATGCATTATTTCCTTTTAAAATAATTTGATAAATTAATGACATATTTAGTTTGAATTTTTAGTACATTTAAATAATACATATTATTTTATGTTTTGTTATCTTAAAGGGTTAGTTCACCCAAAAAATGAAAATTCTGTCATTAATTACTCACCCTCATGCCGTTAAAAACCTGTAAGACCTTCGTTCGTCTTCAGAACACAAATTAAGATATTTTTGATGAAATTTGAGAGGTATATGACTCCTCCATAGACAGCAATATAATCAACACTTTCAAGGTCCAGAAAGGTACTAAAGACATCATTAAAACAGTCGACGTGACTGCAGTGGTTCAACCTTAATGTTATGAAGAGACGAGAATACTTTTTGTGCATAAAAACAAACAAAAATAACGACTTTATTCAACAATATCTTCTCTTCCCTGTTGTTATCCTTACGCAGGTGACGCAGTAAGCACAGTGAAGGCTTCAGTGTTTACGTCCGAATGCCGGCTCAGTATTGGCCAAAGCTGATCATGTGATCAGCACGATGCATGCGTGTGATGCTGACGCAGGAGCCGGCCAATAATGAGTCGGCGTTCTGACGTAGAACCTGGAAGCGCTGGATGTAAACAACGTATGAGAATGACACAGACGAGAAGAGATTGTTGAATAAAGTTATTTTTGTTTTGTTTTTGCGCACAAAAAGTATTCTCATCGCTTCATAACATTAAGGTTGAACCACTGCAGTCACGTCGACTGTTTTAACAATGTATTTAGTACCTTTCTGGACCTCGAAAGTGTTGATTATATTGCTGTCTATGGACGGGTCATATACCTCTCGGATTTCATCAAAAATATCTTAATTTGTGTTCTGAAGATGAATGAAGGTATTACGGGTGTGGAATGACATGAGGGTGAAAAATTAATGACATAAATTTCATTTTGGGGTGAGCTAACCCTTTAAACCCTCAAAATGTCAGGTGGTGCAACTGTCCGAACAAATTAACAGACTAAGAAAGCTATTTAAAATGGTATCTTTTATAATAAAAAATTAAAAACTAAATGGTATAATTTTAGGTTTGAAACATTTGATATAAACAAATTTTATAAATATCAATAGTTTTAAAGCTGTTGAGATAATTGAAAAACTTTTGTCCAGCAATATGTATATTCTCAAATGTCAGGCTGGCACAACTGCAAACATGGCTCTTTTATTATAAATTGACAAGGTAATAATGGTAAACATGATAATGCATCATTCAGAGGAGCCCAACTGATCTTTGTGGCAGAGTGAAAAGGTTTGTAAATCTCTCTCAAATACTAGGAAAAACTGCTCATCTGAAGAATGGGTAGGTACACTTTCCATGTCAGGTGGTACAACTACAACTATTTGGTTGTACCGCCTGACATAAAAACATTCAAAAAATGAATTTAAATACTTTGAAATATTATTTAACAACTGAAACTTGTTTAAACACGCTGTTTATGACTCAAAAATATGCATTACAGTTATCAGTTTTGAAAAGATTCTTTAAAAACACCTTTTTGTCAATGACCCAAATATATACCCGTATGCATTTATATAATATATTCCTTAACATTTTACACAGGGGGTCCCTCACAAGGGAGCTCATCATATTTGGGGCTCTGAAAACCCCTGGTCTGCCATAAACAAAGACTGCAAGACTGTTTGGGAAAAGAGACATTGGCATGTAATAGCAGTAAATGGCAGAATCAAATGGCAATATCAAACCATAAATGGTTTAAATTATAGTTGAATATGTATTTCAACAATGTATTTCTGTATCTCAACCATTTTATTAAAGCTAACCCAGAAATTTAAGGATAAATGCATTGCATTTTGGGAAATAGCACATGCAGCTGCTTGATAGCTCTGGTACTGCAAGTGACTATAGCAAGTGTCATTATATCATCTGGAAATTACCACATACTGATTTCCATTTAAATTTTACTATGATAGTATGCCATTTCAAGCACAGCAAGAGAGAGGGAGAGACTGATATCATGGAGTAGGAGACACAGACATTCATCTACAACTGACAAGCTTCTTGTTGATCATAAAAGATCACTTCTAATCAATTTTTCCACCTACTCTGTTCTCTCTTTCCTCTCGGGTAGTCACCACTCTTTTGTGATTCCACCAGCTTCTTTAAAATCTCCAGACACGCACAAGCTACACAGCATCCACATCCCATAATTACTGCCTTGTCACCATGGTGAAAGACGAACTAATGAGGCCAAAGCAAGTTTGCATCACCACCTTTTTCTCACTTTTCCTAAAGTCTCATTTTCTCAAGACATTCTTCACGAAGAAAAGCTAATGTGAATATAATAGTTCACCCTAAATCCTGCCACTGTTTCACTGTCATTCCTAACCAGTATGACTCTTGCTATCTTCACGAAACATGAAAAAAGTAATTCTGAATAATACACTGGTCTTTTTTTCTATGCAATTGCAATGTGGCATAAAAATAGTCCATGCACTATATATTTGCTATATTCCAGCTTTGTGAGCAACAAACTAAAATTTGTTATTCACTGAAAACATTGACGTGTCCTAGCTCTCCTTGGCGCATTATTAGGTATGAACCTAATATACTAGATATTAATCCTTCTTAATGAGAGAGAAAAGTAATAATTTCCGATTAGCTGAATGAATCATTCTTTTCAATGAATCAGCTGATCCAGTTCACAAAATCAGTATGAGTCATTTGTTTCAGTTCTTGAATTTAACTCACTTGCTCAATAATCCTGTCACAGTGGTTAGAAGCTCACTGGATTGACGTAATGTGAATAATGACATAAAATGTATTTTTGTTTCTCACAGAAAGTGATCATACAGCTTCAGACTTAAGACTTAATAATAGTAATAGAATGTTAAACCGATTAAATATTTACGCCTATGTGCGCGAGCTGATAAGAGAACGCGAAGTGGATTGAGTGCGCAACGGCACAGACGCGTGAGTTTGTCGAGCAAATCCCCTTTTTACAGACATCGCTGGAAAGTTTGTAGTTTGGTCGGATATGGCAATAGCAAAGAAAGTAAAGTGAGGAGCAAATTACTAACGTTAACTGACGTTAAAGAGAGAGAAAGCACACTTCTGTTGCATGCCCTTGATTGCTGATCACTTACTCTGCACATATGCATAATTTGAATTAAAACTAAATTATATATGCAAGTAAAAACATGAACAGTTACATGACTTATGTATAACATGTGGTTCCCTACATTATTACAGGAAGGCAGTACAGTGATCACATGACGTTTTCTGTGTGCAAGCATCCGAATCACGCACCCAGAAAGCTGCCTCTCAGACAGAGCGTGAATAGCTTCTTGCACTTAGACAAATTCCCACAAAATTATGTCAAAATGCCCATATAGGTAAGTATCCTTGTGAAACATAGTCGGTTAAGTGAAAGTAAACAGTTGAGGAAGAAAACGCATGTGTAACAGTATGTTGAATACGTGCAGCTCTTAAAGTGACAGCAGCCTAATATACCTACTGCTGTCTTTGTCCTCAATGTTAAAGGGAACCTAAAATGCCCCTTTTACAAGATCTAATATAAGTCTCTGGTGTCCCCAGAATGTGTCTGTGAAGTTTCAGCTCAAAATACCCCACAGATCATTTATTATAGCTTGTCAAATTTGCCCCTATTTGAGTGTGAGCAAAAACAAGCCGGTTTTGTTTGTCCCTTTTTGTGTGCGTCCCTTTAAATGCAAATGAGCTGCTGCTCCCGCCCCCTTTCCAGAAGAGGGCGAAGCTTTAACAGCTCGCGTTTCAGTTGCTCAACAACAACAAAGCTGGAGAATCTCACGCAGCCAAAATGAGGATTGTCAGTAACGGTGTTCAGCCTTACATTGTTCAAACCGGAGTCGGACACTGATGGAGAGACTCAGGAAGAAGTTACAACTTTAAGAATGAAACTGGATGTTTCTGAATGGTTAGTGGATAAATTTCAACCCCCCTTTGTTGCGTGTTTTCGGGGGCGGAGTTTATGTAAATTTTAGGGTTAGTGATGTCACTAACCTGGGAAGAAGCTCGTTGTAGTCCCTACCATCCGTTTGTTGTAGTCCTTAAACAGAGATTTCTGTAAAATAAAATATCTCCCTTTGCATTGAACTTTGAGCGTCGTAACTTTGCAGATGTTGTTTATGCTCAAACAGCAACATTACACACTAACTAAAGTTAAAAAACTGAAATCATAATCAACCACCCCCTAGATCTAAATACAAAGAGAAAATCACTCACTGCTCTTGACTGGTGGAGCCCTGCTGGAGCAGCTCTAAATATTCACTGTGCTTTTAAATTAAAGATAAAATATGATAGAGCAATAATATGAACATATGCTCCAACAATACATTTTAACAGGCAAAATTAGGCATGAAAATAACTGAAGGAAATATCTATTTGTAAGCCAACTAATTTGATTCATATTCTTTTGGTTTCTCTGGCCAGTATTTTTAAAAATTAAAAATGCAATGAAAATATACATATTGGTACTCGGTATCGGCAAGTACTAAAAATAAAAGTATCGGTATCGGACTCATTCTGGAAAAAGTGGTATCGGTGCATTCCTAATAGTAAATGATGACAAACATCAATTCTGGTTGAACTGTCTCTTTAATAGCCCATTTCTGCAACAGAGGGATGGAAATTCAGTAAAGCTAACAGGGTCTGGAATATTTTGGGTGAACATATATAGAAGGTTATTTGTCATGAGCCTCCTTGCCTGTCTGGAGATTGTTGGCTGAGGTCACTTCAGAAGAATCCATTAACAGCTTTAACATGTGGGTGTTTCTTTCTAGTTCTGTAGTGGGCGGTGAGGAAAAACAGAGCGCCGCGTGTTTCAGCCGAAAGTGTCCACTAATCATTCAGCTTATCATGAGGAATTTGGAGAGGGGCAATCTTCCAAAGAAGAACCCACCCACATTCTCACACCGCTGCCTCAATCTCACACTCATTCTCACGCACATATGTGTACACGACGGGATCCTCGAATAAGGCTTTAATGAAGCCGAGTGAAGTGATGGAAGACAATGAATATGAGATGGAGTATGAGAGAAACAAAGAAAGATGAAAGAACATGCACAGCTTTAAAGAATCCAAGGTGAAGGTTATTGAACGGCGACCATTAAAAAAATAACAAGAATGAATGTTTTTATTATTATTAGTGCATATTGAAATGTACTGTCTGTGAAAGCTATTACTAGCATACAGATGTTCTCAGTTACAAATACTCAGAAATGTGAACTACTATGAATGTTAAACTAAATGCCAAAACATTGTCATCTGAACAAACTGTTTTATATTGAACTATGTCACTAATTCAATATGAAATAAAAACTGACAGTTCTTATTTTTATGGAATGTTGCAGTATTTATTATAAATGATTTATCTGTGCAGATTGTTTTTTTTTAGTACTTAGTACGTCTAAATGTTTAATCGAAAATATTAACGTCCCCTCCCCTTCACAATGTTATCTCTTCTCTGATGAGAAATTAACAAACAACAATGTTCCAACGATCCAATCAATTCCCAATGGACAAAATCAAGTCCCATCCTACATTTTTTTTTCTTGTTCAAGAAGCCATTTCACTCAGATATTTATGGAAGCTTGTTTCTGCCATGGAATAAAACAATTTAAAATATAATTGCAACTTTTTATCTCACAATTCTGACAATTCTGTGAGTTATAGTCCAATTCTGAGGGGGAAAAAAAGTTTTTTCTCAGAATTGCGAGGTTATATCGCAATTCTGATTTTATAACTCGCAAATGAGTTTATATCGCAATTCTGACTATATAACTCGCAATTGTGAGTTTATATCACGCAATTCTGACTTTATAGCTCGCAATTTTGAGTTTATATCACGCAATTCTGACTTTATAACTCGCAGTTGTGAGTTTATATCATGTAATTCTGACTTTATAACTCACAATTGTGAGTTTATATCACATATTTCTGAGTTTATATCTCGCAATTGTGAGTTTATATCACGCAATTCTGACTTTATAACTCGCAATTGTGAGTTTATATCATGCAATTGTGAGTTTATATCACGCAATTCTGACTTTATAACTCGCAATTGTGAGTTTATGTCACGCAATTCTGACTTTATAACTCGCAACTGTGAGTTTATATCACGTAATTCTGACTTTATAACTCGCAATTGTGTTTATATCACGCAGTTGTGTTTATATCACGTAATTCTGACTTTATAACTCGCAATTGTGAGTTTATATCACGTAATTGTGAGTTTATATCACGCAATTGTGAGTTTATATCACGTAATTCTGACTTTATAACTCCCAATTGTGAGTTTATATCACGTAATTCTGACTTTATAACTCCCAATTGTGAGTTTATATCACGCAATTGTGAGTTTATATCACGTAATTGTGAGTTTATATCACGTAATTGTGAGTTTATATCACGCAATTGTGAGTTTATATCACGTAATTCTGACTTTATAACTCGCAATTGTGAGTTTATATCACGCAATTGTGAGTTTATATCACGTAATTCTGACTTTATAACTCGCAATTGTGAGTTTATATCACACAATTGTGAGTTTGTATCACGTAATTCTGACTTTATAACTCGCAATTATGAGTTTATATCACACAATTCTGATTTTATAATTCGCAATTGAGTTTATATCACAATTCTGACTTTATAACTCACAAGAGTTTATATCACGCAATCTTTTTTAACAATATATGTAAGTCTTTACTACCACTTTTTATCAATTTAACACATCCTTGCTGAATAAAAGTATTAAAAAAGAAAAAATTACTGACCCCAAACTTTTGAATGGTAAAGATTTTTATTTTAAATAAATGCTGTTCTTTTTAACTTTTTTAGCACAACTGGTTCTAACATTGATAATAAATCATCATATTAGAATGATTTCTGAAGGATCATGTGACACTGAAGACTGGAGTAATGATGCTGAAAATTCAGCTTTGCATCACAGAAATAAATTATATTTTAAAATATATTAAAATAGAAACCATTATTTTAAATTGTAATAATATTTCACAATATTACTGTTTATTATACAGCCTTGATGAGCATATTCTTTCAAAAACATTAAAAATGGTAATGTTTCCAAACTTTTTACCGGTACTATATATTAAAAGTAATGTAAAACCATATGTAAGAGTGCCAGTTTATTATTACTATTTGAAAAGTTGCCAATCAACAATTGCCTTAGCAAGAATTTATTAGCTGAGCAAGACATTTTGAATATAGTAAACAAACTCAAGACTAAATAGACCGAGAACAATTAAGACGGTTGCTGAAAGAACTCCAAAATCACAATGCCTTTTTTTGTTTTTTATCTTTTCTCAACAATTCCTTTCTTAGAACGCTTATGCAGATATGTATGTTTATGATTACCGCATAATTTACATAAACACAGTATTATAATATTTTTGCTTCTATTTATCCAATACATCATTAGGTAGATTGCTGAATGACCTCTTCACTTGAGTTGCTTCCATAATGATGTTTACTTTCTCGAAATGAGATTTTGAGAAACGTCTTTCATAAGTGCTACAATAACACTCTGACCTCTGAAAATATTCATTGCATTCATCATCAATACCGCAGTGTTTTTTTAATAAATTTGCAAGGACAAGGCACAAAAGAAGCTCTACCAGTGGTTCGTCAGTGCCCAATTTTTCACCCTCTGACAATCCGGTCGTTCTTCTGGAAGCTTCCGCTGACCATGAAAATTAAACAGTGATTACACATTGTTCGGGTTTACAAGGCAGCATACAAGTTTCACCAGCGATATCCAATTTACAATGCTGAAAAGGCCCATTTTGTGGGTTGTCAAGATTGAAACATTATGGAGTGTGTCAGTTCTAGTCATGACAGTACACTCTGCCTCTACCACTATCCATCAGAGCTGTCAAATACCCACAATGCCTGCAGGGTATCAAGCCATGGTGACTCCAAAAGAATCCTGCTTCACTGTTTTCCCTGTCTCTCGACACATTTCTCCTCTAGTTTGAGCTGAAGTAACCCCTTCAGTGATGGACTCCACTGTCAGACTGGAAAGGCGCGAGGGTCACTTTTTCACTGAGCTGTAATTTATTCACTCCAGCGGTGACCTCAACAACCTCTGCTCTTCCAGAACGTTCCTGCAAACCTGTTCAGGTTCTCTTGCTCTGGATTTCATTATTCAGGGGCTGAAATTAATAACCATCATTGTGTCCCTGAGCCTTGCAAATATGAGCACACATGTTCATATATGTGTGTGTGTGTGTGTGTGTATACGTCTGCTGGCCCTGAGGCTGATCGTCTTTTTGAGGGACAAGAACAGGAAATGAATTCCTGGTGCCGTTGCTTGTACTGGGGAAAAAACCGAACACCCAATCTGCAGTGTGGTCATAGTGTGTGTTTTACACCGAAGGAGATCTGGGGAAGTGGTTTGTTTATTGTTGCCACAGTGAACACTCCTGGTGACCGAACACTCAAGAACAGTACATGTGCAAAAAAAAAAAAAGGACTTAGTTCCTCTTTTGGTTATTTTTGTGATATGAGACACACTGGCTGACCTTCGAGAGACAGAATGGAAACGGCTTCTGTCGAGCATGTACTGTCCTGCAGTAACACAATGGGCGGCTTTCACACCATCACCCCAGCTGTCTCATCAGAAGCCATAATGTTCAAAATACATTCAAAGAGAACAGAGCCTGAACAGACGTCTGAAATAGTGAGTGTGTGTGTTTGTCTGTATGCATTCCTTGCTGAAACACTAAGCTGGTTTGCTGGTCTTAGAGTATATTATTAATTTTTTCCCCAAAATGTATTAAAATTTCATATATACAATACACCTTGTCTATGATAAGCATGTTTGTAAGAATGTTGGTAACCAGACAGTTGACGGCACCCACTGAGTTCCCAAATACTATGGAAGTCAAAGGGTGCCCTCAACTGTCTGGTTATCAACATTCTTCAAAATATCTTCTTTTGTGTTCAACAGAAGAAAGAAACTGGTTTGGAACAAACTATTTGGGTGTTTTTGGGTGAACTATTCCTTTAAAGGATTAGTTCATTTCAGAATTAAAATTTCCTGATAATTTACTCATCCCCATGTCATCCAAGATGTTCATGTCTTTCTTTCTTCAGTCGAAGGTTTTTGAGGAAAACATTCCAGGATTTTTCTCCATATAGTGGACTTCACTGGGGTTCAACGGGTTGAAGGTCCAAATTACAGTTTCAGTGCAGCTTCAAAGGGCTCTACACGAGGAATAAGGGTCTTATCTAGTGAAACGATCGGTCATTTCCTAAAAAAAATAAAAATTTATATACTTTTTAACCACAAATGCTCGCCTTGCACTGCTCTGCGACGTGCCACTCATTACGTAATCACGTAGGCGGAGGTACCGCGGTAGGGCGAAAATCTCATTTTCGCCTACTTCAAAATCATCCGACATCGTTGTTTTACCTTATTTTGTAAAGGGCGTTTGACTTAGTCTTTGTATGTTCGCTTAGACACTGGATGGGTACTTCCGCCTACGTCACATGTGACCTTTCCAACGTGATTATGTAATGTGTGGCGCATCACAGAGCAGTGCAAGATGAGCATTTGTGGTTAAAAAGTATATAAATTTTTATTTTTTTTAGAAAACGACCGATGGTTTCTCTAGATAAGAACCTTATTCCTCGTCTGGGATCGTGTAGAGCTCTTTGAAGCTGCATGGAAACTGACATTTGGACCTGACACCAACCTGTTGAACCCCAGTGAAGTCCACTATATGGAGAAAAATCCTGGAATGGATTTTTCAGTAGGGTTATGCAAGATCTGTGCGTGTGTACGAAAGCAAAAAAAAAAGGCTGATCATTGACCTTGGACTAATTTTCACCACAGCAAGCAGTTTTGCATCACTGTGCGTGTGTGTTTGGGTGTTTTTAATTCAAATGGATCTGCAGTCCCAGCTTTCACAGATGTTATAGAGGTTCAGTGGTGACAGCTGCGATCCCACTAACATCCTGAAACTTCACATCCAATAAGGGAGAGATAAGAAATAAAGAGAGGAAGAGAGAGAGAGAGAAGCTTTTTTTAAATTATTGAGTATTTACGCATCCCACCTCCGTTCATACTGCGCTCGCTTCATACATCAAAGATGTTAATAATTGGAAATATGCTCCTGGAATTGATTTATATTCAGCATGTAAATCAGATGAAGGACCTCTACATCCACCACAAACATTAAACTTTTTCAATTTTAGCTTGAGCCTTATTTCCATTATGTATTCATATGTGTTTGTTCAATAATAAAACAAATTAATAGAGGGTTTGAGGCTAATGGATATTGCAGAGATAGAAACCAAGAATGGTCTGAATGGATCCCAAACAGGTCTGAAACACCTGGAGAAACCATTCTCATTCAGCTCAATGGTACTTGCTTGGACACCCCTAAAGTATGCCTTTTTAAAATCAAAACATTCATATCTATGTAAGAATATTTAATATATATTATATATTGCCAATAAACCTTTTTCTTTTTCAGATAAAGGCATGAAGTTTTAGCTTTTTAGCACGTTGGGTGTGTAATTTATGTTTTATCTTTTAGCATTCTTGTGCTCCACAAAGAATGATGGGAATTGTAATTTTGTCACACAAGTCTGGCATAAACAAACTGAATGAGCAATGTTTTCTGCCAAGCTTTTTTGCTATTCTTCATTTGACTAAAAAAAGCAATATTCATAATTACAGTGTATTATGATCAACTTGCTTCCATAAATCTTTAGTTGACACACCTCCAAACACGGAAGGTTTTCTTAAAGGGATAAATTTACTCACGCTCATGTCGTTCCAAACTTGTACGACTTTATTTTGCAGAACAAAAAAGAAGATATTTTGAAGAATGTTGGGATCCAAACAGTGTTGGTGACCATTGACTTCCATTGTATGGACAAAATACCATTTATGTTCCACATAAAAAGAATGTCATACAGATTTGTAATAACTATAATTTTTTTCGGGGTGAACTATCCCTTTAAAGCAATAGACAGGCAAAATATACATCCATTTAACTTAAATGATAATCTGTCACCTGTAAAATAATACAATTCTTCAATTTATATGTTGCATGCAGACCAATGTATTTTGTTAGAATACGCAGCTCTTTTTATTGGTCATCAATGGAGGAAGATCCTGTATAATGCTGTAATTACAGCATCTACCAGCAGGGGCTACGTTACCATGTTAAATAGCTGGATCCTAACCAATCAAAGGGTCTGGGGGAATGCATTCCAACCAATCAGCTTCCACTTCTCATGATGGACAGTTCATCTTTGTCTCTTAGTATAAAGTGAGAAATGTTGTGCCCTAACTTTGTTCAAGCCAACTTTTCAGTAGTTTTTCTCCAAACTTTGCTCAACCCAAAGGTGACCGTATTAAATGCAACAGCATTTGTTCTCACCTGGATGTTAAATGCTTAATGTTCTGCATGTAGCATAGCCTTTGTGTGAAAGAGTGCTGAGTTTGCACCAAATGGCACCGGACAGGTTCAAGAGACACAAACACCACACAGAATTATGTGCAGCTGCTCTCTGCCAACCAGATAACCTCATAGTTGTTCTCCGAACACAATCAGATACATTTACCTTATCTCTGTTGGTACAGCTCTGTCCCACAGGCTTAAGCACAACACTTCAGATGTTTGAGGTTTTAGTAAGTCCTAGAAGAGAGGAGTACAATCATATTTACTTTATATGCTGCCTCTTCTCTTTGTCAATGCTCCCCATAGAGGGAGATAGACAGAAGTGAAGCGATAGATAGAGAGAGTGAGTTTGTAGAGTTTGTACTCGCTCCTTTAGCTGTGGGATTTGAGGGATGAGGAATGCTGAGTTTTTAATGGAGCCGTGAACAGATTTTTTAATGGGTTAAAGTGTTGGAAGCGAGTTTGAGCTTTTCGCCAAACGGTCCTTGGTTATTAAGACTTGCGTAATCAGGACACTCAGCACTCAGAGCAGTTAATTATTAACTATGATAAATAAATTACTTGCAGCAGTAGCTTATGCCCTAACCTTGACCTTTGACCTCAACTCTAGGCCAAATGTTAAAACAGGAGTTCAGTGAACAGGTCTCTGATAACTCTCATGTTCTTCTCAAATTTAATTCCCAGAGACCTCCCCAATGATTTGTGTAGTAGTAGTAATAGTAGTAGTCATGGGCATCGGAACCATTGTAGGTGCGTGGGACAGGTCCCCACCCACTTTTTAAGACAAATAATATTGGACCCACTCACTTTTACTGTCTCTAATTCAGCGCATATGTCTGTTCACTTTTCAGAGCGCCATCAGTCAAATCCATTCCACTTGAGGAATGCCTTAACCCTAACTCCATTCCGTGTTTTAGCTACAGCCTTGACTTCCAATCTGCTGCTTCCTCAAATCCATTCCACTTGGCTCATTCAGAGTCCGTATAAATTAAACTCCATTCCGTGTTTTCCGTTTTTGCTAAGCTATTTCAAAACAACTTACTAGACTTTTGTTGCTGTGTTAAATTTTGGGAAATCTTCCCAGGTGTGTGGTAACCATTTTAGGCTATAAAAGCAATTGTTTAATTAAAAGGCACCAGAATACAGGAAATTCTGGGGGAGGACCCACCCACATTTTTTTATTTATTTATTTATTTATTTTTTGCTTCCGCTTCCAACGCCCATGGTAGTAGTAGTAGTAGTAGTAATAGAAATTACAAAATTAATATTAACAAATATATAAAAATATAAAATTAACATTTTCCCTTTCTGTTCATTTAATAAATTTAATCAGAAGCTAGTAGGAAGACATTATTGAAGCTTTATCATTCTATTGGACTTACAATTGTCATCACTTTATATCTCCAAATTGTATTAAATATGGAAATGTGACTTTATATTCTGAAATAACAAATTATTTGAGAAAAAATCTAAATTCAGAATGTCTGATCTGTGGCAATAAAGTATTGTTGGTGAAAATAATCTATTAATAACAAATAACCACTTTTGGTCTGGAATGAGATTAGTAAATGATTCTACTTCATAATGCTGAAAACTATATCACCTGATCATCTTTGTTTCTGTCTTTCTTTACAACAAATTATGTTTGGGTAAACACTTTTACAAAAACGAAAAACTCACAAATAGCCAAGAGTCAAACTGCCCAACTAAATGAAACACTGATCACCATAATAGTGACCAAACATTTTCAATAAAACATCAACATCTAAACCTCTGTTAATTCTCAATAAGAACTTATGTAGATGAATGACAGAAATAAAGTGAAAATGGTTGGTAATAAGTGAAGCTGGTAATGTTGTTTGTGAAGTTGTTTAATCATCCTCTGCTGAGATCTTGAGAGTTTTGTCTTCTTTTATTTTCAGTTGATTTCAGGCTGTGTGGCTTTAAGTCAGTTGTAGTTGTTGTGTTTCATTTTCTGAGAGTGCAAGCATGATGTTGAACCAACATTACATTGTAACATTGTTTCAATGCATTACCATTTTTTTTTTTTTTTAACATTTTGAACATTTTTTTTTTTTCAACATTTTTGCAAATGTGATGTTGATTCAATGCTGTTAACGTTGACATATTAACATTGATTTAGCTTGATCCCCAATCAAACATACCTTAAAAACCTAACATAAGTCTAAAGGATTGCTTGAATATTAGGGATGGAGCTAAACTCTGCAGGACAGTGACCCTCCTGGACTGGAATCACCCAGTATTTACAATGGTCCTAATATTGTCATTTTTACAACTTACAGCTGTTAAAATTGTTATGGAGTTTTTGTCTACTAAAAGATTTTTCTGAAAAATACGTTTCGTCAGCTGAACAATGTGTCAAAAATTCAATATGGCCTATGTGGTTCAAACGACAGAGGTGCGACCATGTTTCTATGGTTTCGGGAAATAGTCATGACTAGTTGAGTAGTTTCTCCAATTAGTGTTGTCAAAAATATTGATATTTCAATATGTATTGATACTGAAATATCTGAAACGGTTCCAATACTCCTTTTCTGCAGCTCTTCTCCCTGACAGCGAATTGACACACACCCGCCTCCTCACTCACTCGTCTCATTCGCTCTGATTTGAGTAATAAGTGGCGCTCACATAAAGCCGCCTCTCAAACAGCTTGCAAATAACAAATTGACTTATTTTTCGTGGCTTATTGCGCTTACACGGTCAAATACATACACAATTATGTCAAAATTCCTGTCTTTCCAAGTATTCAGATTTCAACACAGTCAGTTTTGGAACGTAAATAGTTGAGAGAAAAGGCATGTTGTGTAACAGGATCTGTCCATAAGCTCTTAAAGTGACAGCAGCCTAATAAACCTGCTGTTGTCTGTCAAGTAAATCAAAGAACAAAAGACAGAGAAAATCCCTCTTGACTGAATAACTGTTGTAACTTTAATTGTAAGCATTAATCTGCATTTAATTTTTACAATGAAAACTATCCAATGTTATTTTACATTTTAATACTTTAATTTCTGTAGTATTTCTTACCTGAATACTACTGTTAGACCCACCTGAAAACTTAAAGCTATGTTTATTTCATTTCACTTTATTCTGTTGGATTTATCTGTGCTATATTTGTTTGTTTGTTCTTACTTGTTTACTTGTCTTTTATTTTTGTAAATGTAGCTCAACAACTTAAATAAAGCCTCCCTGTGCTGTGTGTAAGCTATTACAACAAAATTACCTAAATTATCTGTATGGCATATGGCAGTTTTCCCGGTGGTATCGAAAATGGTATCGAATATTGATATTTTTCAAGGTATCGGTGGAAATCTCCAATAATGCCTCGTACTATGGTAGTTAATCAGCTAGTTACATTATTGTGCATAAAACGCACCCCAGAGCGTTACTGACAAATGGGGAAGAAAGATGCTGCAACAAAGTAAAATATGTGAAAAATAATGTTTTTTGAACATTCAAGCATGAAAACTTGTTTTAGTTAACCACAAAAACAAAATCAAGACTTTGTAAAAGGTCATTAGAGGTCCTCTTTTAAAAAATGTATTTACAATCTGTTCTCATAAGATCATAAAAGCCACAAAGTATCAAGCAGACACTTTAATGTTGAGTATATTTTCAGCTATTAAAATGGCCTTAGGTTCTTTCAAACCCCAGACAGAACATGAGGGTTAACATAATCTTCATAGACACCCACAAGACGTCTTAATTAATTTGGACAACTGCCTGAATTTTTTTAAATATTCAGCCACATCATCCTTTACAGCATGTTAAAAGAAATGACAACAAATCAATTGGTAGTTTTATAATTCCCAACATTTTTAACATTAATAGTGTTTACGGCCGAAAGGAAGATCTTGCAAATAATGTCGAACAGCTGTTCCTAATGAATATTTACATATATAAACTTGTTATGGAGACAATGTCTGCATTAATGTAGCATGTAAAGCACAAGCCCTTCAAGCTATCAGTGACATTTAATCATTTAATTGTGTTATCCGGACACACCATCCCCCTGGACACACACACACACACACACAACTGCTGGTGGAGAATCACCAGTCTCATCGGATTTACGAAGTGTGTTTGAGCTTGAGTTGTTTGTTCTAAGACTAGGCAGTTAAAAACATGCCTGTTTGATTAAAACATGGATGTGCATTTACTGTGAGTGACAGCTAGATGTGGACTGCAGGGAATAGATGTTGAGAAAGAGGACCATGGGATAGTGGAAGACACACACACAGGTTTGGACACACAAAAGAACACACTTACAGGCACCGCTGCAAGTCTCCCTGTAGGCCGCCCATCAGCTGGAACACAGAGGCATAACGCCTCACCGTAACCACAGAGACTGGTCTGAAAGGGACGTCTCCCGCCAAGCATGATTGATGACTGATACGAGGTGATTGATGGTGTTCGCAGCTCTCAAAGTGTGCGTGCGTGCTTACACTTGTTTGTGTGAGCGAGTTATGGCATAAAAACAGAACTTTGTGTGGATGCGTGCTGTCATGAGGTGTTAGCAGACGCAAGGGTTTGACTGACATGCTCTTTGACCTCTGTAATGTGACAGGGTTAAACCGAAGATGCTATGTTTGGCTGAAGAGCTGTGATGTAATCGTTCTTGTCACGAGGAAGTTTACTGATGTGTTGAGTGGCATTTAACTGAGGCGATGTGGACAGAGAGCTTTCCCAAAAGTATTTGGACACTTCGGGACACTCAAGGCGCACTGAAATATGTATGAATTTCATTTTATTAGATGACAAAATGTCAAAGCAATTGGCATCTGCAAACAAATGCTTCTAGAGATTTTCTCATATCTAACTACAGTTTTTCGCAGAATTTAGCAGTGATTCTTGAGCAACTAGTCCCAAAGTCATCTTTAGTGGATGTATGAAATCAATAGAGTTCAGCAGCGACCTTCCCCATAGAACCAAACCAACCGGCTCATTTGATTTAAAGTAAAAAAGTATATAAAAAACAGGAGAAAAGATACTGTACAATACTGTGCAGCCATTGATTTATAGTCATTGGTTAGGTTAGTATAAACATCTGTTAAAATGTATTTGAATTCATATATTCGTATTTAATATGTATAGGGGAGAGTGGGGTAAGATGAGCCATTTTTTACTTGTGTGGTCCTCAAGATAAGGGAAAATGAGGCAGAAGTACAATGAAAGTAATTTCAGGATGTTTCCTATCATTTTAAATGATCAGAATACATCTATGACAAAGGGTTCTAAAAATATGGCTTCTTATAAAAAAGTGTTCCTCTGGCTCAATTTACCCCAGGTTAGGGGTAAGTTGAGCCGAGTCAGTAGGTTGGTGTAAACTGACCATCTAACTGAATCTGAATCAAACCCATGTGAAATTTTAAAGATAATGTACCTATTTTAAAAAGTAATTCAATAATCAAATTTCCTTTTACAAATATTCTTTTTTTAAAGCTAACTTAAACAACATAAAACCAACCAAATGAAGTTGAAATTTCAGTATGTTTAATTGTTTGCATTTCTGAAACAATATGTTGAACACCAAAGATGTAACCTTCACATAAACAGACTAAACAGAGAGTTTGTTGAGTAAAATTAAATAAAAACTAAATAAGAATGAATAAATGTCACTGAAACTAATAAACATTTTAGTCAAAATGTTCTTGACATGGTAGTTTTTCTGCAATGTCGACCATGTTAGGCCATTAGAGACTACAGGTGGAAAGATATATATGACTAAACATCCTCTGGTTCGTATCAGAGAAGGATTTGGTGTACTTGTACACTGTTCCTATCAAATAAACTCGAAAATAAAGATAAACTAAACCAGTTGCGTAATATTACATTGAAATGACACCAGTTTATACTTCAGATTTAACTTAAATTCAGTGCCTTATCGTGGGGTAAGTTAAAACGCTGGCTCAATTTACCCCACAGCATTTGGCTCACTTTGCCCATAGCTGCCATTTTAGGAAAAGCTAGCTAGCTTACCAATTCAGAATAATATTTAGCTAAATGACTTGCATGGTTTTATACGTTGCTAAATCACCAATATGCATCATAAATATTTTTAGACCTGGACAAATTTGCTTTGATGAAACTTTTAAAAATTTTTTACTTTGACAAGCCAAAAACAGTTTTTAAAGTAAATAAGCGACTTCCACTCCTCCCATGTGCTTCTCCTTTTCACAGTCTGGCAGAAATGACGGGTGGTTCTAAAATATATGGTCACATGACAATAAAATGGTACGATTGCCAAGCTACAGGGGGTGGGTCAGCTTACCCACTGGCTCATCTTACCCCACTCTCCCCTAATGTTTTATATCACTACTGTTCTACAGTTTGTGGCCAGTACATTTTTCTTTAAAGGGGACCTTATTATGCAAAATTGACTTTTACACGGTGTTTGAACACAGATGTGTGTCGGCAGTGTGTGTACACAACCACCCTATAATGGTAAAAATCCACCCACTCCTTTTTTTTAATGCCCATAAATCATAAGCAGTGTCTCAGAATAAGCCGTTTGCAGATTCTACCTTTTCTGACACCAGAAAATGCCTAGACTCCGCCCCCGACTGCTGATGGACTCTGCCCTATTAGCTTAGCTCCTCCCCTCAGTGAGCTGTGCACAGTCTGCCATGTTTATCTCCTCGCCAGAGCATTTAACAGCAGCATTCAAGTAAGAAATGTATTATTATTAAAGCTACTAAAGTTATTCAATCAAGAGCAGTGAGTGATTTTCTGTTTTTCTTTTGTTGTTTGGTTCATATTAACAGCAGATACAGCAGTAGGTACTGTATATTACGCTGCTGTCACTTTAATACACAGATCTAATATACACATGCGATTTCTTTCCCTACTGTTTACATTCACAGACATAACTGACTGTGTTTATGTAAACTTTATGTTTTTGACAGTTTAAGTGCAATAAGATGTGAAAGAGGCGCGAGTTGAACAGGCTCCGCCTTCTTCTGCAAAGGGGGTGGGGAGCAGCAGGAAAATAGCATGTTTTTGTCTCCTCTCCAAAATGGGCATTTACAACAAGCTATAATAAATGATCTGTGGGCTATTTTGAGCTGAAACTTCACAGACACATTCTGGGAACACCTGAGACTTGTAAAAAAAAAAAGGGGGGCATAATAGGTCCCCTTTAAGAATGTAATACTTTTATTCAGCAAAGACATGTTAAATTGATCAAAAGTGACAGTAAAGACATTACAGATAATGTTACAAAAAAATTATTAAGCAGCACAACTGTTTTCAACATTGATAATAATAGTGGTAACACTTTACAATAAGGTTCATTAGTTAACTACATTAGTTAACATGAACTAATAATGAACTGCACTTATACAGCATTTATTAATCTTTGTTAATGTTAATTTCAACATTTACTAATACATTATTAAAATCTTGTTAACATTAGTTAATGCACTGTGAACTAACATGAACAAACAATGAACTGTATTTTCTTTAACTAACGTTAACAAAGATTAGTAACAAATGTATTGCTCATGGTTAGTTCATGTTAGTTAATACATGAACTAATGTTTAACTAATGAACCTTATTGTAAAGTGTTACCATAATAGTAAATGTTTCTTGAGCATCAAATCATCATATTAGAATGATTTCTGAAGGATCATGTGACACTGATGCTGAAACTTCAGCTTTGCATCAAAGAAATAAATTACATTTTAAAATACATTAAAATAAAATCACTGTTTTACTGTTGATCAGACTTTTTCAAAAACAGTATCTATACAGTGCATATATACAGTATACATAGAATATTTGATTGTGTAGAGAGAAATTAGCTATAATTATTTGATGATCAACAGAAACATATTGCTTAACCACTGAAATTTGGAGATCATGGTATATTTGTCTTGAAAGATTTAAGCAGAAAATACATTCCTCTATAAAGAAAAAAAATGGGATTTTTACTTTCCTTTTCCTATTACATTCAAACAAATGTGCTAGCAGAGTACCCACATGTCTAGTTCATCACATTACACGTTTTTTCATTCCACTGCATTACTTTTCCATTGTTTTTCAATATAAATGCATGCTAGATGGGCATCTTTAACCTTTGCGCTCGCACCTCATGTCTTTTGTATCTAAAAATGTGGCACTCAAGTCAAAAAGTTCAATCAACTCTAGACCTTGTGCTTTTTGTCGTTCCACTGATCTGCGTCTAACAAAAATGCATTCTGTGTAAAACAGCCACTGTGTAAAATCACTTTATCATTTAATAACAATTATCTTTTGTTTTGCTTTTTCTTTCTTTAAAATAAATACCACTTTGTCTGATACTTTGTTATATAATGAAAAGTAATTCATGCATTTTAATGTGGCTTAGGTGTCCTTTTTTGGTGGTCAGTTTTTATATACAGTAAAAAAAAAAACAATTAAAACTATATAGATTTCACATGTAGCTTAGCACTGGCATTAAAAAGTAAGATCGGTCTATTTCTGGATCTGCTGTGAGGTGTTTTAATGAGACTTCGAGATGCCCTGCAATGTTCTCCACAAACCCAGCATGGCAGCACCTTCAGAACACAGACCGCAGTAATTGGACTGCAGTCAACTCCACAAGCCACGTGCAGAAATCTTCTACTGTAGATGTGATGACCATTGAGGGCTAATGGGGATATTAAATATGATTCATTTCAATTATACACCGCTGCTAAAGGAATTAGCATCGCTTATAGCGTGTTGTCAGAGGCTCAGAGGAAAAGCCTTACAGGGCTTAGAGCCAAAACGGATCAAAGAACACCTGAACAGGTTGCTTGAAAAAATGATTTATATGTATGAATGAGAATGAAATATTAATATTTTCCATGGAAAAATTTTGTGCTAAAGTATGTTTCTGAAGCCTTGAAACAAGAGCTTTGATTGGTCGGCCTGGTCTCATCGTGTCGTTCCATCAGCTGTGAAGTCATGTCGACTTCAAACTGCTTTAAACATCACGCATACAAGCACACAAACAGATACGCCTACGTTTATGCCACTCTCCCTTTAAAGACCTTCAAGATGCATATATACACATATGCTGAGGCAATGATTTACGCACACAAAAACAATGCTTTTTCTCACATGAACGCGTACACGCTCTGTCTTGTTGATTTCAATCAATCACGCATAGCTACAGGTTTCGAATCTGAAAGAACCAGACAGCAGGAGATGAAGAGAATGTGTGTATGTGCATTTAAACCAAGAGAGGATGTGAAATTACTCTATTGAAAGACAGAGTGAAAGGGGAAAATAAAAGAAAGGAGCTGTGTGAGAGCTGTGATAGCTGGTGTTGGAGAAGAGACGAGTTCCATTGATCATTGTGATGATTAACAGGAAACAGAGGTATGAAGTCTGCCGCGCTCTTGTTTGCTTTATTTATTTCTTCATTTGTAGTTTCTTTTCATGATGGAATTGGGGATGCAGGGAGATTTTGCCTCTGACTGTTTCTGTGAAGGAAATGAAATCCTAAATAAGTGATTCAGCTGTGTAGGAGTGTGTGCTCATTTGTTATGGATATATAAAAAAGGGTATGTTTAGATGTGCAAATATAATTAGGGATGTCACTAACAATTATTTTGGTAATTGGTCGGTTATTTTGACGATTAATCGAGTAACCAGATATTTCTGTGGAATTAAAAGTAGACCTAAGCAAAGACCTTAGCCTTTAAAATGACTTAAATACATATATAATAGCAACAAGGCAATAATATTTGGTTCAAATAAAGTATCGAAAGCAAGTAATCATATTATTACTGTTAAAATACATGATATACATAATACAATATAACACAAACAATCATCTTATGTGCATTATGTATTATAACAAATGTCCACAGAGGGCGCCAACGGCCTGGTGTTGTTACACTTTAGAGCAGGGGTCGGCAATTAAGTTTGGCATCGGACCAAAAAAAATTTTCGCCATTAGATGGCGGGCCAGAACATAGTCAAAAGATAATTTAAATTAATTGATGAAAAATGCAACTAGAATTGCCTGTGACAAACTGTGTCTTTTGTAACTGGTAGTGAGTTGTTACCCTGTGTTAAATCCTGTAGTAGGATAGTCATTAACAAAAAGCCACATTTGTGTGGCAGTGTCCGGGTTTTACACTGGATAAATTAATAAAGTGGAGTAGTGACCTGGCAAGTATCTTCATTCACCAACTTGCAACACAGACCGCCTTGCTAAAACACACATATGTGGGAGATGCGGAATGGATAAAAAATAACTCAAAAAATAAAAGAGGACTTGAATAAGCTCATTAGTGGCATGTTTGAGACATGCTCTTAATGAACTATGTTTTATTTCCTCTTTCCATATTGTGAATAATAAATGTGTATCATTTTAATTTGCTTGTTACACAATGGAGCCTAACTTATTGTAATAATTATTTGACCTAGCCTACTTTTACACTCAGAATTATTCCTTGGCATCCTCACGTATACTAAACTGCTATTTTTTTTTTTATTATTGTTTGTATGCTGGAGGTACGCTATTACGTCGTGTGCAGAGTGATGTTAACATTTAAGCTAGCTGGTGAGAGAAGATGGCACTATCAAAGAGTCTAAAGAGGAAAGTTGACAGCAAAAATAGGGCATACAAAGAAGAATGGAAAGACAACTATGCGTTCATCCTACCTAGTTTTGTGAATGCAAAGCCTGCAAAGCCGGTGTGTCTTATCTGCAACGAAGTTGTCGCTGCTTTCAAAGAATATAACACCGTGTCTACACTGGACACGAGCGGCGCAATGCGCGAAAGATAATAGAACCCATTTTAATCAGTGATATTGTCTACACTGGATGCGGTGCGGTGCGACGCGAGTCACGTGACACAACGGATTCCCAGTTCTGTTTCTGACGTAGTCCAAGTGCTTTGCAACGGTCGGTTTGTCGCGTTCAGTGTAGACAGCTTTTAGCTGTTGTGGCGTGGCGCAACGCGACTGGTGTAGACACGGTGATAATATTAGACGGCACCACGAGACGAAGATCTATTTCAGAATCAGCTACTATCAAAATAATCTGGCTGCGGGCGTGGGCCAGATATTATTGCTGGCGGGCCAGTTTTGGCCCGCGGGCCGCCTATTGCCGACCACTGCTTTAGAGCATATCAAATTCTTGTTTAATATTGGCCATGTAATTCAAATGTTTACTTAATCTTTCATTTGTGGCTGACAGCCCTAAATATAATCATTATTCCCTTAAAGGGGGACCTATAATGCCCCTTTTACAAGATGTAATATAAGTCTCTGGTGTCCCCAGAATGTGTCTATGAAGTTTCAGCTCAAAATACCCCACAGATCATTTATTATAGCTTGTCAAATTTGCCCCTATTTGGGTGTGAGCAAAAACACGCCATTTTTGTGTGTGTCCCTTTAAATGCAAATGAGCTGCTGCTCCCCACCCCCTTTCCAGAAGAGAGCGGAGCTTTAACAGCTCACGCTTCGGTTGCTCAACAACAACAAAGCTGGAGAATCTCAAGCAGTTGATTCAACTCATCGACTAGCACCACTAATTGACCCTCATTTGTGAAGCAGTCTGGTGTAAAATGACGGCATGTCAACAACACTCGACTACAACAACTCTTCCTCTTCTCTAAAGCAGCCCAACATGGCCTCACCCTCTTTGTTGCTTGTTCTCGGGGGCGGGGTTTATGTAAATTTTGGGGTTTATGAGGTCACCCACCCGGGAATAAGCTTGTTGTAGTCCCTACCAGCTGTTTGTTGTAGTCCTTAAAAAGTGATTTCTGTAAAAGAAAATATCTTCCTTTGCACTGAACTTTGAGCGTCATAACTTTGCAGATGTTGTTTTGTCAACGCTGGATTTGCACAAAAGATCAACATGACGGCACATGCTAGTCGATGAGTTGAATCAACTCCACAGCAACTACATAAATTTATCCACTAACTGTTCAGAAACGTCCAGTTTCATTCTAGAAGTTGTAACTTCTTCCTGAGTCTCTCCATCAGTGTCCGACTCCGGTTTGAACAATGTAAGGCTGAACACCGTTACTGACAATCCTCATTTTGGCTGCGTGAGATTCTCCAGCTTTGTTGTTGTTGAGCAACCGAAGCGCGAGCTGTTAAAGCTCCACCCTCTTCTGGAAAGGGGGTGGGGAGCAGCAGCTCATTTGCATTTAAAGGGACACACACAAAAACAGCACATTTTTGCTCACACCCAAACAGGGGCACATTTGACAAGCTATAATAAATGATCTGTGGGGTATTTTGAGCTGAAACTTCACATTCTGGGGAGACCAGAAACCTTGTGAAAGGGGCATTATAGGTCCCCTTTGAGTAAACCATCGGTGGTAGATGACATCTGACCACACTGTGCTTCACAGCTATGTATGTGTATATATGAAGAGTTTAAATACAATTGCCACTAAACGCCACCTCTGTCAAAAATTAGATAATAATATTAAGTGAATGCTCTCCACACATAGTATACATTCATCAAATACATTCGCTTCAAATCCGCTAAATCCCAGCGTCAGTCTGTTCAGAAATACCAGTTTGTTTGCAGAAACCACTAAATGCCACTTCCCTTTGTCAGCAAAAGCCTCTAAGTCCACAGAAGAACCAATCAGAAGACGCAAATCGAATCATATGATTTCAAGATGAATGACTGCGTGTGTATGAGCCGCTTTCAATTGCCGAGCTGCAAGTTTTTATCATGTTTTGTCCATCGTTACAGCGGCAATGACAGGATTTCACGAGTAGCAGGTAAACACAACAGTGTTCCTTTTGCTGCTGTAAAACTGACAGAAACGAATGTTTTACTGTCTTGTTGTACAAAGAGGTGGACTTAGAGGTTTTTGAGAAAAAAAGCACACAAAAGACAGTCAAATTTGTTAAAAACCAATGAATTGACTAAAGTGACATTTTTGAAAAGAAGGCATTTCAATAACTGACTAATAACCTTTTCATTGCCATTAAAGTGAACTGACTGAACCTAAACATAGGAGCCTGGTAAAAAAAAAAAAATGCTAATTTAAAAGAAAACATGTCAGACGGACTTAGAGGTTTTTGCAATGGAACTCTTCATATGTGTCTAAATGCTGTGTATGTGCATAAAACCCTAGTCACTGTGTGACTGAATTAAATCTAAAATGCATTCGAGATGCAATCACTTTGATTTTGACTTAGTGACATATGGCTTCAGTGCATCTGTTGTAAAATTAAATGAATTTTAATGTCATTCTGAAGTGTCACGCACCATTACACGCATATCAGTTCAGTTTCTACAAAGACAAATTATAACACTAGAGTACTGTGAGTGTACGTAAACATTTCAAGATAAACAGACCCACAGTTCAACTTTTAAGTGCTTTATACTTTAGACACTATAATTAACATAGGAACAATGAAATGCACAAGAAACTGACTGAAAATGGGTTGATTGTCTTTTTCACCATCAAAAAAGTCCATTCTGATGAACAACACAAACAAAAGAGCAAAAAAACAATAGTTAAAACTACAAAAAAGAGTAAGGATAACAAATCTTTATTTTGCCACCTTCTCAGATTTCCACTGCTGTATGTTTTATGTGTGCTTTATGTGCTTTGCGTAAATAATAATGACAGTTTTCCAACAGGTTTGAGTTGACGTACAGTAGCTGCGTGCCGTCTTTAAGAACAGAAAAACAAGAACATGTTTCTGAATCTGACTGTCGTTCAATGATGCTCTTTCTCTGTGCGTGTCTCTAAGAAAACAGTTTTGTCTTGTTTATCTTCTCATCCTATCACCTAATCAAAACACCGCACCTTCAAACATTTTACTGCTGTATGAAATGTGTATGTTTGTTCATGTGTACCATATGTGCATAAATCTGCTGAAATGGCTGCAGGAATGTGGAAGTTTCGTTCAGAAGTGTTGCATCAAAACAAGCTCTTGACACTTGCCACTCTTCACACAAAGTAATTATATTTCCAACCAAGATTTTTCACTGAGAAAAAAAACTCAAAGCTTAAAGCAACTGTTCTTTCTGCTACACCGCTTCGGCTGCCCCCTCAGTAACCTTGACTAAAAAAATCCTGGCAGCTTTTAATTATGTTTTTAATTAAAAAATTACACATTTTTGTGCTTTTAAGTGTAAAAAAGAAGCTAAGGTTTAGCTGAAGGTGGAGGTGGTGCAGTTATTTCTAAAATTTTGTCAGTTCTTCATCTTGGTATGTGACCTTCGTGTGGACAATTAGCAAAAACATTACATAACTTCATAAACGATCATCCAAGTCTATAAAAGTTCCAGTGGTTTAAGAAGCGCTGAGCCACAGCAATGTGAATGGCAAATGAAGTACATTCATCCGGCCTGAAATTGATCGTTCATAGGCCTACAGTCCTCTTTCATATGAACAGAAGGAATACATATAAAGAGAAATGAGTTCTTTTTCTATTTCTCAGTCTATTTCTATTTCTTTTTAGTATTTTTAGCTCTGTTCAAACAAGCTGGTTATAGCAATTCAAATATGTGTGAAGCCTGTGCTTGTTTTTAGAACCTCTGTCCTCACTGATCTGCTTTCACGCTGTTGCGTTGTTCCAAACTGTGGAATAAAACGTTTTCAAACTGCTTTTGGCGTTATTGTGAGTACTGCCGAAAGCGTTTTATCACAGTAGCCAGGCATCAAAGCTTCAAATCTAAAAAGTAAAAGCCCTTTCACGTTGCCAGCGACCTGAAATCATCTATTTTCAGTGAGCACTGGCAATTTCTGGCAACATGAGCAACAGTGACTGTTGCCAGCAACAAAGTTTACCCTGTTACGCTATTTTAAATGTTTGGAGGTCTTCTACAAAAGGTTTACAAAAGAATTGTAATTTTCTTTCCAAATTGGTTTGGTAAAGGATTCAGTTTCAAACCCCTCTTTTCCGAGAGTCTGCTCTGCTCTGATTGGTCAGATGTCCCAGTCTGCTGTGATTGGTCTACTGCTTACACGTGTGTTGGATTAATTGAAATTAAACCATACGCGATTTGGCAAAGGCTGTGATTTTTTTTTTTTTTTTTTTATGCGCAGCTTCTCAGTGAAGCACGGCTCTGTGATCAGTAGTAAATGCTGCTCCGTCCGAAAGCCAGAGGGCGCTCTCACGCAAATACTCCAAATATGTCCCGCAGAAGTACAATAACGCACGTCATTCCAGGAAATCCCTATGGGCATCATACTATCGCTGTAGTTGAATAAACAGAAGATTGAAACACTTCGCTTGATTAAACGACTAATAAACACACGACTGCAACAATATATGGTTAATCTGGGTTCTTCAAGTTTTTTTCATGATAATAAAGTATAGTTATAATGCAATGCTAATCGACATAGCCTTCATCACTGTCTAGAATACTATGAAATAATATGTTGTGTGCCTTATTCTGTGTAAGAAGCCACATCATCTCACAGAAGGATGTTTTCAAGCACTCAACTGACGTGATGAAGTGAGCTTGGAGTAAAAACAAGTTATTAAATGTTGTCTTTTGAGGTTCATAAATGCTTCTCATGTTCGGAAAGATGTTCTTTGCTTTTTCAAATGCCCGTTATAAGCGACTCAAACTCGCAGTGCTTTCAGATGGAGCAGCGTTTACTACTGATCACAGAGCCGTGCTTCACTGACAAGCTGCGCATAAAAAAATAATCGCAGCCATTGTGATTTCATAATCACATCGGTTTAAGCGCGATTTTGGGTTAATTGCGATTAATCATGCAATATTTTGTTAGTAAGCTAGTAAAAATTTTGCAGCCCAAAGTCAAAAACGAAATATTTGGCACCTCTTTTAGTTTATCGATCTTGGGTCAGCAGCAAAATCTGTAGTGTGAAAGCAACATGCCTGTTTTATAAGCTGCTCTGTGTGTGCGTGTGTGTGTGTGTGTGTGTGTGTGTGTGTGTGTGTGTGTTCTCTATGCCAAACTCATTACCGGTGAAATCAGCCTTCACCAACAGGGTCCTTAAAGATCTCACAAACAAACACATACACACACACACACACTTATGCAAGTGCAAACAAGTTATTTCATTGATCTTGCCTTGAGGTCCATTCATGTTTGGCACAGGTACACAGGTTACATCCTTGTTTGCATATGCGTGCGTGGATTGCCTTTGATGGTGCAGATGTCCAGCTACTTGGTTTGAGAGTGAACCACTAATACACTTTCATGTTAACAAGCATGTTCCTTCAACAGCCCTTACCACTAATGAGGCAGTGAAACCTTAATCAGACTCCATATTTGTGCATTTCATTGATCGCCAACTCCAGTGTACAAACAGCATACTGTGAACACTGAGATAGATATATGTCATTTTATTAAATATATATGGTAGATACATATTCCTATTATTAACGTCTGTCTATCACAACCTGCATAAAACAACTTTCTGGATGATGGATTTGTTCTATATACTTGTGACTTTCATGGTTTATTGGAGGATTTGTCATTTCTGACTACACAGGTTTTATCTGTGAAGAAGTTTGGCACTCTATTGTGGGAGGTACAAAAAAAAATGAAAGAACAAAATTTATAACACACACCTGGACTGCAAGCTGTGCATTCTTCTCTATCTGATCCTGCCAAAAATGTGTAAAGCCCCACATGTGTACCTTTTAGACAGCCAACTCTCAGTCAGAATCACCTCTCTCTCTCGCTCTTCCTCAGATGGAAGAGAAGAGGATTATATTGATGAGAATATGAAGGCAGGAGTGTTGGACTAGAGAGATCAGAAAGCTTATATTCTGTGTGTTTTTTCTACACTCTTATCTAGTCACAGATTTATTAAGCTTAAGTTTAAATCTGTGAGTTTAGTGAATTAAACGCTGATATCTTAATAGATCTGCCTGTATCATAATTGAATAATGGAAACATTATGACACATTAATGTGAAGTGGAAGCCATTAGTAGAACTGGCTCTTTACATTTTCTTGAGACAACATGAGTGTTGCTTGTCTGTGCAGAACTTGCTGCAACAACATGATGGTGATGATGACAAAATTTTCATTTTGGGGTAAACTATTCCTATTTAAAGGAATAGTTCACCCAAAAATGAAAATTATACCATGATTTACTCACCCTCAAGCCATTCTAGGTGTATATGACTATCTTCTTTTAAACGAACACAATCGGAGATATATTAAAAAAAAATATATCCTGGCTCTTCCAAGCTTTATAATGGCAGTGAATGGGGCTCAAGATTTTGAAGCCCAAAAAAGTGCATTCATCCATCATAAAAGTAATCCACACAGCTCCAGGGGGTTAATAAAGGCCTTCTGAAGCGAAGCGATGGGTTTTTGTAAGAAAAACATCCATATTTAAAACTTTATAAAATATAATAACTAGCTTCTGGCATACAGCCGTACGCCTCGAGTTACTGCAGAAGAGTAACCGCTGACCCGACATATGACGGAAATGCAGAGGATGGAGCAAACCAAAACACTGGTCACAAATTAAAAGTCTAAAACTAGAATTTTTAAAGAAAAATATCAGAGGATTTCGATATAAGAGAAGAGGAGCTTGAGTTTGAGAGGAGCCCTATTTGTTTGAACCGCGAGAAGCGTCTAAGCTTACGATACTCCTTACAATCCTACATCATGTGTCGGGGCAAAGGTCACTCTTTCGCTGTAACTCGATGCGTACAGCTGTTTGCCCGAAGCTAGTTATTATTATAGTTTATAAAGTTTTAAATATGGGTATTTTCTTACAAAAACGCATTGCTTCACTTCAGAAGGCCTTTATTAACCCCCTGGATTACTTTAATGATGGATGGATGCGCTTTTTTGGGCTTCAAAATCTCAACCCCTATTCACTCCCATTATAAAGCTTGGAAGAGCCAGGATATTTTTTAATATAACTCCGACTGTGTTCATCTGAAAGAAGATCATATACACCTAGGATGGCTTGAAGGTGAGTAAATCCTGGGATAATTTTCATTTGTGGGTGAACTATCCCTTTAAATGTGAATATGAGCATGAACCGCTAAAAACTTCCAATGCACAATGTGAGGCAAGTAAAAACTGAATAAAAATAACTATCACCAACCTGTATGCACATAAACATGCAAACATAAGAATAAATACAATCATTTTTAGGCTTATGAAAACTTCTTGAGTGAGAATGATTGTATAATTATTGGATGTTGTTGCTGAAAAAGCAGCCAACATTGAAATTCATTTAAAGAACAACAAAAAATTGCAAAGAATCTTCAAATACCTGACCATCAGCTGTGAGAATGAGGTCACAGAGAGAGCGTGTGTCGGTTGCAGAAGCGCAGGGCTTTGAGCCTCGGCGCTGCAGCCCAACAGAAGCGTGTGGCAGAGAGTTCATGTAGAATTCATAGGACAGAGGTCTCTCATGTTGTTGCTGCTTCTGAAGGCAGCAGGACAGATGTCTGAGCGTCTGTCGCCCTCCGTCCCTCCTGCATCATTCAAACATATAGTAAAGCCATTCCCAGATGGGACCGGAGATCTCTCTTCCCACCCTTTCCAAGCAACACTAAAAAATTGAGGTGGGGAATACCTGTGTGTTTTAATAAATATAAGCCGAGAAACCTCAGTGCAGTGATCTGAATATTGACCACACATTTATTCATTTTCATCCTAGATGTTTATATAGTGTACGAAGATTGTTTTAAGGGTGTATGTGGGAGTGCTTTTTTTAAATTAAGGTTGTGCAAGGTCTTTCTTCATGGTTGAGGTGTATGCCACTCAGAAGGCCATGTGAATTAACCATTCACTGCGCAATCTCTGAGTTTATGCAACACAAGTTCATGTGGCACAACGTGGTTTACCCTAGTAGGACCTGGATCAACATCCGTTTTGTTATTCCTGGAACACTACTCCTTTCGACCATGCGTAGCCTTAAAGGTACAGTTCACCCTGATATTAAAATGGTCATTATTTACTCATCCTGCTGTTGATCTAATGCAGTGCCGTTCTTTTTGACCACAAAACGAGAATTAAAAAAAAAAAAAAAGTCCTGCTCACACTAGGGGTTGCGCCGACTAATCAACTAGTTGACTAGTCAACTTTAACGCTCTGCCATGACGCTTTAAAGGGTTAGTTCACCCAAAAATGAAAGTTCTGTCATTAATTTCTCATCCTCATGTCGTTCCACACCCATAAGACCTTCGTTCATCTTCAGAACACAAATTAAGATATTTTTGATGAAATCCGATGGCTCAGTGAGGCCTCCATTGACAGCAAGATAATTAACACTTTCAGATGCCCAGAAAGCTACTAAAAACATATTTAAAACAGTTCATGTGACTACAGTGGATCAACCTTAATGTTATGAAGCGATGAGAATACTTTTTGTGCGCCGAAAAAAAAAAAAAAAAACGACTTTATTCAACTATATCTAGTGATGGGCGATTTCAAAACACTGCTTCATGAAGCTTCGAAGCTTTGCGAATCTTTTGTTTCGAATCAGTAGTTCGGAGCACGTATCAAACTGCCCCCCAGTGGTGAACCATTGAAATTTCGAAACGCTTATGACGTAACGAAGCCTCGTTCACTGAAATCACGTGACTTTGGCAGTTTGATACACGATCCGAACCAGTGATTTGAAACAAAAGATTCAGTGTACTTTCTTCACTGAGTTGAATATCTCCAGACCGGAACTCTATTGTCAGATGACAGTCAGAATGACAGATGTGAACGCGATAAGTACAGGAATTGTAATTGTTCTTAAGGCCTGTTTACACCTGGTCACTTTATGCGTTTTCTCTGATCGGATAGCTATCTGATTTTTATCAAAACGATTCCATTTATACTTGGCCACATAAATGTGTCTCTGCAAAATGCATATACAGTAAATCCGATCTTCAATTCCCGCGCTATATGCAGATTTAATGGAGTTCACGTCACCAAAAGCAACAGATATGAGCTGCAATTTACTGAACATCAGCTAATTTCAAAATCAAAGACCGCAATAGGAGAGAGCGCGGCAGCAGCACTGGTGAGATCATTTAGTCTCGTTACTTTTAATGAACATGATTGTTTTGAGCGCCTGAGACTTACTTTCACTTTCATTTGTGTCAGTTTGCACGTCAGCTTGCTAAAGAGATACTCAGCTGCTCATCTGCGGCGATGTATGATGCAGTAGCGTTGTCATATCTGGCTATAACGTGTTATTTAGCCTATTACACGCTCTCACACGTTCATTTTTTAGTATGTTTGGGAGGAGTACAATTTACATATGTGGTTTCAACAACCAGATGCATTTAGACCTATTCGGTTTTGACTGGAATGTGTCCCAGACCACCATCTCGAATGCGTTTCGGAGGGCATTTAGACCTGATCTTTTCACGATCGGATAGATATCAGATCAGAGAAAACGCATGAAGTGACCAGGTGTAAACAGGCCCATAGTCTTGATTCCTCACACCTTGTGTGTGTCAGAGTTATGTTCTGTTAGGGTCATGTTTTATTTGTGTTTTTGGTTCTGTCATGTTTGTCTGTGTGCTCGTTCAGTGTGTCTGATTGTTGTATTTGATTCACCTGTTGTCTAGTTAATTATCTCATTAGTTCCTGTATTTATATTCTTTGAGTTCCTCCAGTCTTTGTCCTGTCTACATCTGTGTATCATGGTTGGTGTTATTTTGCCTGCCTAAGCTTGTTATTCTCTTGACTGCAACCAAGCGTGACAGTGTGTGTTTTCTGGGTGATCGGATTGAACTGAGTCTCAGCACAGAAGACCAACGTCAAGGTCAGGTCCTACTAGGGTCAATC
The DNA here is from genome assembly GCA_039654765.1 of Mylopharyngodon piceus. Taxonomy (NCBI): domain Eukaryota; kingdom Metazoa; phylum Chordata; class Actinopteri; order Cypriniformes; family Xenocyprididae; genus Mylopharyngodon; species Mylopharyngodon piceus. The sequence goes on from CM077456.1 coordinate 30,371,480, forward strand.
TTGTGCCACATGAACTTAAAACTTTAGTATAAAACAAACAGTGGCCTTATTAGTCTGTATTTACGCTACAAGTCCTAATGTACAGATTTTTTTTGTTTGTTTTGTTTTTTGTCGTCTTGCCTCTTTACATCCACTCAAGACAAAACTGACTGTGTTTACAGTAATATCTGATCAAGATGGGCATTTTGACCATAAAGTGCATTTGAGCGTTGACATGCACAGCCACATTACAGTGAGTGCTCTTCACAGAATGAAACATTGGAAGGCAGCTTTCAACCGCACATATGGGTGATGGAAAGTAGCCGCGTGTCAGTCAGACGGCACTCAGGGAACTGAGCCGATACTCTATACTGGCATCAAGTGCAAGAGGTCGAGAGTTCAAATTCTGCTCAAATGACTTTTTTTTTAAAAATAAACCAATTAAAATAGCATCTGTTGGTCAGTAGATGTAATGGAGTATTTGGTTGCACTTTATTTTGCTTTTACATGGGAATGGACAGTGAGCAGCTAAGCAATATAGAAATTATATATATTTATATAAATTAAAAGTATTAATTAAATATAATTTATTAAATATACTAATTTATAAATGCATTACACAGTACCTGTCAAAAGTTAGGAAACATTAGTTTTTTTTATGTTTTTGGAAGGAGTCTCTTCTGCTCACCAAGGCAGCGGTTATTTAATCACAGTAAAAACAGTAATATTGTGAAATATTATTACAAATCAAAAGAACTGTTTTCTATTTCAATATGTTAAACTGTAATTTATTCCTGTGATCAAAGCTGAATTTTCAGCATCATTACTCCAGTCTTCAGTGTCACATGATCCTTCAGAAATCATTCTGATATGATGATTTGCTCCTCAAGAAACATTTATTATTATCAGTGTTGAAAACAATTGTGCTAAATTACATTTTAAAATGTATTAAAAATAGAAAACAATTATTGTAACGATATTTCACAATATTACTGTTTTTGCCTTGGTGAGCAGACGTTTATTAAAAACGTTTATTTACTTTGTCCTCAGTTATATTTTTTTTTTCCCCACCCAAATTCAGAATATAAGACAAACATTTAAATAAATGAATATTAAATGCATTAATTTTAAATATTAATATGAAATATAACTTTTTAATCTCAGAAACTGCATATTTCATTTTTCCCCCCCTTACTGATCAAATACAGTATAAGACCCCTCAGCACCTCCTTTCAGCCCTATAGTTTGAACCCCCTGCTCTAGATAACACCCTGTCTTGACTAAAGGGAACAATAATTTTTAAAGTAACAAATTTTGACATTTTCTAACAACTGGTAACGTGGTAAGGGGAGGATTGTTGTTCTAAAAACCAGCAAAGGACATTTAGGAACATGTCCTACTTCTGTACACCACATTAAACAGTCAGTGTGAGCGCTAGAGATCTCTAGTTTTCCTTTTCAAATGTAAATCATTTAACTGTGACTCTGAAATTGATATTAAAAATGCAGGGAGAATCATTTACAATAGCAAACTGGAAGCGCAGTTACTTTTAAGAGTGAAACTGTGAGAGTTTTTTGTATTCAGGTCACAGGACATTGACAAATAATGCTCTGTGATCATCTCGGGTTATTGTAGTCATGTTACCGCCACAAGGCTGTGTGCGTCTTTGCTTTTGTTCTCTGCTTTTGTATTCAGGGAAGACTGCGAGCACAGTTCAGTGGATGTGGCGCCCGTGTTACACACCTGACACCAACATAGGTTGATACGATTTTTTAGTCTCTTATGCTTACCAATGCTGCTTTTATTTGATCAAAAATGCAAGGAAAATACTGAAATATTATTGCAATGTAATATATTTAATATTGTTTTAATATATGTTAAAATGTAATTTATTTCTGTGATCAAAGCTGAATTTTCAGCATCATTACTCCAGTCTTCAGTGTCACATGATCCTTCAGAAATCATTCTAATATGACGATTTACTGCTGAAGAAACATTTCTTATTATCAGTGTTGAAAACAGTTGTGCTGCTTAACATTTTTGTTGAAACCATGATACATTTTTTAGGACTCTTTGAACAGAAAGTTCAAAAGAACAGCATTTATTTGAAATAGAAATCTTTTGTAACATTATAAAAGTATTTACTGTCACTTTTGATCAACTTTATGCATCCTTTGCTGAATCCTTAATTCCTTTAAAAAAACATGTAAACGGGTCATTGACGAATAAGTTTTTTAAAAGTGTAAAAACATAAGAGATATAATTAATTTTGAAGTTTTATTAAGTGTTAACAATGAGAATGTGGTTTTTATAATCAATTAACACTGCTTGTCATTTTTTTTTTTTTTTTTTTTTTTTTTTTACAAGATGGACAAAATTTGTCACCAAAAAAGTCATTCGGTTTAACCAAAATTTCGGTTTTACCGAATGACACTTTTGGTTATACCGAATGATGATATTTTCAAACAATGCTAACAGGCTGATATCTAGCTAGCTAGCAAAAGGACAGTTAAACATTTTATATTTAGTACAAGTTTTTAAAATATTACAACATTTTCCATGTTTTATAGCGGTTGTACCGAATGACCTGATGTTTCAGGACATGTGTATGAAAACATGAATTTTTCAATTAGTTAAGAGAGAGTTAGTTACTTTGCTTCACGACCATGTGTTCCTTTGCAGGTGTCTGAATGATGTCACACCCTGTCACATGATATTGACCGCATGACTTGATCCAAAATGGTCCCTTTATATTGGTTACTCTGAATGACATCAATGAAATTCATTTTCCCGGACATTCATTCTCATAACAAAGCAAAGACTTCTACACATAATTTTAATACCATTTTGCACTATGTTTATATATGATGTTATAAAATCATGCCAGAATAAAAAATATATACATTTATTACATTTTAAGATATTTTAATCATAAATGAAATTACTGTATTGGCCTTTGGATGGTTAAACTGAATGACCTTTTGACACTTCAAAATCTTTAAAATACCTTTATATGTAGCAAAATATAATTAAAACCTTTTGGTTTAAATAAAAGAGATCAAGTTGTACTACCTTACATACTTTGGATTTCATATCTTTGTTTTTTATTATTATTAAGGCCTTTTGGACAAAAAAATTACGCGTCATGTCATTGACCCAAATATATCTCATCATGCTGTTTTCATAAACACCAACGTGTTAGAATGTAAAACCCTTATCAGCAGCTAAACTCTACGTGCTAATCTCTCACAATAAACAAATAAACTCACCAAAATCAATAAATACACAGTTACATACACATTAAAACAGACATAACTGAGCCTGAAATAGAAAGTCGCAAACACAAACCCAGCAGCCCGACCAGATGGTATGTGTGTGTAAGTATGTGCGTGTCGAAGAGTGTATGTGTGATATTTAGCAATATTTCACCTCCCTCAGAGATGATTTTCAGGGATATTTCCCTCCCTCTGAAATGACAGATTGTGTGTGAGTGTTTCTCTTTATGACAGCGAGAGGGTGTGTGTTTCATTATTTAAAAGTATGCTCCCGTTCACACTGACAGCAGATGAGAGGGGAAAGAGAGGAAGCATTGCTTTCTGTGGAGGCTGTGTCTCTTTTTTCCAAACAGTGATTTGCATTTTAGTGTGCTGCCAAGAAGCATGTAAACACGCACGCACACACACACACACACTACCAGCAGCATCCTGAATTCAAATGCAGCACTGGAAGTTAAGTAGCATTTAAAGTTTTAGGGTATTCGCTTTAAGCATTTTTACCCCACTGGTGTTTATCGAGTTTATTGTGTCTTAAAGGGGACCTATAATGCCCCTTTTACAAGATGTAATATAAGTCTCTGGTGTCCCCAGAATGTGTCTGTGAAGTTTCAGCTCAAAATACCCCACAGATCATTTATTATAGCTTGTCAAATTTGCCCCTATTTGGGTGTGAGCAAAAACACACCATTTTTGTGTGTGTACCTTTAAATGCAAATGAGCTGCTGCTCCCGCCCCCTTTCCTTCGGTTGCTCAACAGCAACAAAGCTGGAGAATCTCACGCAGCCAAAATGAGGATTGTCAGTAACGGTGTTCAGCCTTACATTGTTCAAACCGGAGTCGGACACTGATGGAGAGACTCAGGAAGAAGTTACAACTTCTAGAATGAAACTGGACGTTTCTGAACGGTTTAGTGGATAAATTTCAACCCCCCTTTGTTGCGTGTTCTCGCAGGGTGGGGTTTATGTAAATTTTAGGGTTAGTGATGTCACCAACCCAGGAAGAAGCTTGTTGTAGTCCCTACCAGCTGTTTGTTGTAGTCCTTAAAAAGATTTTTGTAAAAGAAAATATCTCCCTTTGCATTGAACTTTGAGCGTCGTAACTTTGCAGATGTTGTTTATGCTCAAACGGCAACATTACACACTAACTAAAGTTAAAAAAGTGAAATCATAGTCAACCACCCCTTTAAAGCAGTGATTCAGATCTGATGGACAAACGCAATTGCTAACATTATCCTGTACGGAAATCTTTACACTTTTATAAGTCAAGTTATATTATGTTCTAGTCTTTGTAATACAAATGAGTTTGTGGATTACATAAAATACAACAAGGATTACAGCAGGATTGCTAAAAGACTTTAAGATTACTTCTTTTATGAAAATCATTCTACACGCCAGGTCTGAATCTGTTATCAGGGAATACTGACTCTTATAAAAGGCAAAGCTGCAGAGTAATCTAAAAAATTAATTTGCACAAAGATGTAGTGGAGAGCCGATGCTGCAGGTCAGAGAAAAAGGAGGATAAGAGAGAGTTGGTAACACTTTGCAATAGTGATCAATTTGTTAACATTAGTTTAAGGAATAACCAAAAAAGTGAAAATTCTGTGAGCCTCGTGTCGCTCCAAACCTGTTTGACTTTATTTTTTTCTGCAGAACACAAACGAAGAATGTTGGTAACCAAACTGTTTTGCGGATCATTGACTTCCATTGTATGAAGGGGAAAAAATACATTTATCTTCTATTGTGTTGTGCAGAAGAAAGAAAGTAATACAGTTTTGGAATGATGACAAAATTGTTTGGGTGAACTAACAATGAACAATACTTTTACAGCTTTTATCTTGGTTAATAAAGTTAAGGTCTACATATACTACTGAGTCAATGAGGTGATGCTTGTTTTGTGTAGATCTATTAATTTATTCAAAAGATAATAACATGTTATTCGTACATAGTGAGCAGCATGTTGTTAATTTCTGAATTAAAATTCATTTTGATATTTTTGTTGGGTGATAATTCTGTCTTGATATGATAATGAAGAAAAAAAAAACTCATTAAAAAAATAAAAGGATAAAAGAATACAATTCTTTAAAAGAAAACTTTAGTAAGTAGTTTCGCATAATCTTTTTTTTTTTTTTTTTTTTTCTTGGAAAAAATATATTTTACCAAAACTGTTTTAACTGCGTATTAATTTTTTTTTTTTTTTTCGTCCTCAAGAATCAAAGACCAACATTCAGAAACATGCAATTAAAAAATACTCTTAAACAGGAAATAGAGAGGACCCTGCAGACCCTCATGAATGTGTGTCAAGATCAGTAAGTCTTTTAAAATATATGATAATTTGACCTTTTTTAAAGCCCCCCTGTGGTGAAAATCAAGTTTTTGATGTTGTTTATATGTCTATGTGGTGAAAAAAAAAAGGCTAATCATATTAATTACTGTTATATGTCCGACATCGTAAAAAAAGAAACCATTGTGCAGTGTTTACCTCAGTAAAGGCCTGTACACACCGGGACGAATATCGCGCGCAATTATCGCCGCCATTTAACGTCTCGTGACTAAACAAAGGGCGCCAATGTGAGTGTGCACACAGATGCGAAAAACTTCAGGCGTAAAAGCGTCATTTTTTAAAAAACGCCTCGGGTTCGTTTTTTTAGTTTGACGCGCCGCGTTAAAAAATGAGATTGGTGCTTTTGTTCACGTGCCTGGAGCTGCTGAAGTTACACGACTTGGTGGCGCTCAAGCACAAAACGGTCTTGCCGAGCACACGTTGATACCAAGACGACGAAGAGAAAGTAAGTAGACGAGGAAGACCCCTACAAACTATCCCTGCGTCTCAATCAGCTCCCTAGCTTCCTAGGTCGTGTATCAGTATACCGTGTAAATGAATGTGGCCGACTCCCTGATCAGTGCCCTGACTACTGAACTAGGGAGCTGATTGAGATGCACGCTATGGGTGCTCTGCCAGTTCTTAAAAACTATATTTTTAAATGTATAATACAATTATATTTTAATATATTTAAAAATTTAAATGAACATTAAGATGTGTGCATGTACTATAATTAACATTAACCTAGATTAATTAATGCTGAATAAATTGTTCATTGTTAGTTGGTACCAAAAGCATTAATTATTGAACCTTAAAGGGATAGTTTTCTTTCTTCTATTGAACACAAAAGAAGATATTTTGACGAATGTTTGTAACCAAACCGTTGATGGATCCCATTGACTTCCATAGTATTTTTTTATTTATTTTTTTTCATACTATGGAAGTCATTGGGGTCTATCAACTCTCTGGTTACCAACATTCTTCAAAATATCTTCAGCAGAAGAAAGAAATTGATGCATGTTTGGAACAACTAAGTTCACCATTTTTGGGTGAACTAACCCTTTAAGTGTTACCAGAGTTTAAGAAAATGTATTTTGTCATGGTAAAGCATTCCAACCGCTTCTCTGTCATCTCCCCTTGGACAGCACGGTCGATTTCTAAGTTACGTTACAGTAGCAGAGTGCATTATCCGCTAGTCCCGCTGTTGAGTTTGGCCTCTGCTGAGGACACGGGTGATGCAGTGCTCTGCACTTTTGGGCAGAAATCCCATTACAGAGAACAAGCTCTCACCTCAGACGCTCTCCAACAAACTGAAACTCAATATCACAGGGTTACAAGCAGTGTATCATCCACACACACTCAGTAGGCAGCGTATTGGGTGCGTGAGCGGCGCGCATCAGCGGATTGTACCGGAGTTCAGCAGACACTGCAAACGGCCCACCTGAAGTTATGTTTACCGAGAGAGACCGGAATAGGCAATTTGGAGAGCGGGCGAGTGAGAGAGAGAGTGAGTGAAGGATGAAAAAGTAAATCCTTATTCATCTCGCATCGATTCTTCTCTGTTTCATCATCTCAGGCAGGAATGTCTCTCTCTCTCCCCAGTTACGAGTTCCTCTGATGGCAAGATCTCCCTGTAAGACGCTGTGTTGCCAACGATTGGGTTGAGCTCAAGGATGGGAAATGAGAGCGCAGCTGTCAGGCTGACTTCTCTTCAGTGCGCCTGCCAACTGATCTCAGAACAGTGACCTGAACTCTCTTCCAGTCAGTCTGTGAGTCAAACAGAGCTTTGGATGCCTAATTGAAACATGTTGTCCTCGAGAATACGCTTTGAAATTAAAGAAATAGTTTAGCGAAAATGTAAATTATGTCAATATTAACTCACCTATATGCTGCTATTTCTTTTTCTTTTTCCAAAGACGTCTTTAATGCCTTGGGAAAGCTGTCTGTTAGCTTTACCAATTACCTAAAAGATCAAGGTCTATAATACCCGAAGAAAGCTAACTAATTAGCATTCCCATTCATCCCAATGGCAGTTGTTTGGCTGGTGCAGGATCCTCCGATGCATGTGAAATCGTCCATTTTTTTCAGTTTTGCTTTCAGGATGTTTTGAACTAGTTTTGAACCTGAGCCATAAATGACATGATAAATCAATCTGGGGCTGCAGGAAAATGAGGTTATGTTGCAGAATCTACTGTTAAACTTAACGTAATTTGAACACAGAAGAAAAATAAACTACAAGAAAGATCAGTGAATAATGGCTTAAATTTCTGTTCCTTGCGCCAAAGATGTTGTATGCCAGCAGAAGACTTGGAATCAGGGTCCAAAATCAATGGAAGATTGCGGTCCTTGTTTTTAGGGGTTTAAGTGCATAACACTGAAAGCCTATTGTAATTGTCGAAATTTCCAAGGATCAACATTCTCCCCTAAAAGTGATCAGGCAGACCAAACTGTAAATCATAGAGACTTGAAACTTTGGGGGCTGGTAGTACTCACACCATCTACAATGTCACCAAGGCTCACCCCAGTCGGCCTGACAGGGGCGCTACAGCGGTGAAAAGTATGAAACCGTTTTATGTCGTTGGAAACCTTGGCTCAAGACGGACAAAATGCATGCCTCGGATTCAATCGTCAATTGTTAAATTTTTGGGTATTTTGGATTTTTTTGAAAAACCTACTTTCGCGAACTATGTTTTTGGCTCAACCTCAATAACTGTTAAAAAGCTTTAAAACATATTTCTTTAGTAAATTGCCTGTTTTGGCTGTAAATGGTCTTTTCCATCTATGATCGAGATGGTTACATGCTTGCTAAATAAAACATAACGCCTTTTTACGCATGTGCTTACAGGCCTTGAAGTGCTTTATCCCCGATAATTGCTAAATATATATATATATATATATATATATATATATATATATATATATATTATAAAACAGTTCATTCCTGTCCTTGATTCTGATTGGTCAATAGCTGTGTTTTATTCACGATAAAACACGGCTATGACCGCTTCGCACAACGGTTCTGTGTATCACTACACAACACCCTTAGCAACCACTCTTAGCAACGTAAACTGTATGTTCTCAATTGAAATTGTTCATTGAAGCTTACTGTATTATATAGAAGAATATTTTGAGAAAAAGATCGAGTGAGCGAGTTTATTACCTGCATTCAGATTTAGCATTTTCCTTCAGGTCAGTCCTATGTTCATAATAAAACATCTGTTTAAATGTCCGCTGCAATATCTTGTCTTTTTAACAATTAAGGGGTTTTCCCGTGACTGACAGCACTAGTCAAAGCATTTGTCAGTTGCGTCTTGTTCCGTGTTCACAACAATTCAGTCTTTTCAATGTAAAAGTCTTCGCTACTGACTGACACACTCATAAAGACAGTCTTTGCCGCCATCTAATGGCATAATAATGTAACTTCTGTTGCTGTTCACGGTCAGGGACTATTTTTTCCGGCGGAAGGAAGGCTTTTAGTGATTTTACTTCATGAAAGTTGCATTGATACATATTTTTTGGCTTTAATATTTGTATTGTGTGGTAACCGTTTTATAAAAGCAATAAGGTACTCTAGCTAGTGTTGTATCATGAATAAGTCACGGCTGAAGGGTGTTGTTAGGCACGACGCGAAACGGACTTATTCACGATACAGCACAGCCTCTCAGAACTTACTGCTTACATATATATTTACATGATATATGAATTATGACAAGTGAGGTTAAGCAATATCACACTAGCAAGAGTGCTGTTTTTTCCCCAAATATAAGCACGATTGCAAATGTGATTTTAGACAGCAGTTCTATAGACAAAAAGTTAATATTAAGTGAGTTACATTTTAGCCAAAATATTGTCTCTCTTTGCAAAAATTGTTCCAAAAATCGTGGAGTTTAGTTACTGAATGAATCTGCACGTTTGAACGAATTGGTTGAGTGAATGATTCAATGACCCAGTCATATAGAGCAGGGTTTCTCAAACTGGGATTCGGGGGGAACTTATTATAATGAAGTCATAAAAATGTTCAAATTAAAATGAACAATTTTAAAACAAAACATTTTCTAAAAAAATTATATATTTTATATAACAAATAAAAAAAATGTCTTGCATGTCATGTGACCATTGACCAATATCAGTGAACTGTAAACATGTGAATGTGCTGTAAAAATATTGAAATATTAAGTTAAAATCTCACTGGGTACTTCAAGTAATAATTTAGCTTTATATTTTGACTGACAAAAACAAAATGTTTGGGAATCACTGAAATAGAGAGTCACTTGCTTTGTTCCTGAATGAATCAGCTGTTTTGAACAAACTGTTTGAATGAATGATTCATCGACTCTCATTAAGGCAGTGACTTGCCGTGTTATTTATGCAGTTGTAATTGCAGTGTAAATGCCACCTCTGAGCTGCAATAAACTCTCTGTTTAATATATTGAAATGCCACTTCAGATGCAGCTTCTGTGCCACCTCTGCATGCAAAAATGGATTCTGTTGATACTGATTACTTTGACTGGTACTAAATAAAAGTAAGAATTTGCCATAAAAGATGCACAAATTTAAAAAAGTTTAGAAAAAAAATCCCTAAAAAGGTTTAAAAAACAAAAAAAAAAACCTGGAAATCAATTTAAAGTGGTAAAATTTGTTCCTTAATGGAAAAGTATTTCTGTCGCTGCTTGTAATATAGTGCATAAGTCTTATGGACAACTTTCATATATGTGTGTGTGTGTGTGTGTGTGTGTGTGTGTGTGTGTGTTTTGTTTTTAGAGCCTGACAGCCTCTCCTCAGCACGTAGTGGCTGTCAGTTTCATTGAATAGTAAGCAACAGCGTAAACGTTTCTCCTTTTTTGTTCCACGGACGAATGTTGGCGACACGAGGGCAAATAAATAATGACAGAATTTTCATTTTTGGGTGAACTATTCCCTTAAGCAAAACACATTTATCAGAGACATTATTGCATATTTTAAACAATGTTATGCATCATTTTAAAACAGGGGTGAAGCGTTTTTTGGATGCATGAACAATGCAGGACGCTCACCAACTATGCATGTATTGCCTAGAGCTGTGATTAAACAGTAATCAGCCATGGAGAGGGTAGGAGTATTCTCTCTCTGTGTGTGTGTGTGTGTGTGTGTGTGTGTGTGTGTGTGTGTGTGTGTGATAAACAGCAACTCCAGGATTAAGAGATTTGGTGGACGAGAAGCAGCCAACGCTGTGCTAATGCTGAAAGGTGCCTGTTTTTGCTTAAAACCTGAAAAACAATGTCCACATCCTGCAAACAATGGCAATGTTTTAATCCTTCTACTTCAGTCTGAGTACCACTCATTAATATGGTAATATCAGTCATTTAATATTGGACAGAGAATTATATAACTTGCTGTCAAAAAGCTGCAGTGCTGTGCATGTGTAAAAGGCTGCGCACGCGTGTGTGTGTGAGTGTGTGTGTTCTAATACCACCGTGAAAAGTGCTGATTAGCTACGGTCTGAGAATGATTAATTAATACCAAACACACATTTCCATTTTATAGTTTCCTATCAATTATTGAGGTAAGATGCATTTTAATGAACTGCGGGTGGAGGTGTGCATTTTCGTGTGCCGTACACATTTGCGCGTCGTGTGTGTGTGTATGCGTAATGCACTGCGTGCAGAAGGTCTTATTAAAACACACTTTTCTCTCAGCTAATGTTTATCTTGAGAAGTTGAAAATAATGACTTTATTCCTTCTATCTTTCACACACCACCCACACCAAGTTTGATTAGTTTTGTGTGTGTCCATGCAACCTCATTACTTCACTAGGTTCATTAATTCCTGTCCTTTAGTGCGGCCTGTGTGACTATATGTTGTTTTTCAGAGTATCTCTGTGTGTTGTCTGTGGCCTGTGGAGTTTAATTGTTTGATGGGGGATGTCTCTAAACAGTTGTATTTCAGTGCAAAACCAAGCCTCACTAACCACCTACAATCTAGTATAACCAGGTGTTATCTGGGATGGAATAGTATTGAAGCTGCTGTGTAATAATAGAGCTACTATCAGTGTAGATTCCAGTTTCGTTTAGACTACATTTCATTTTCAGTTTGATACGGATTAATCTGGGTATTTTTTAGTTTTAAATTATACAGAGCATTTTTTTCTGACTGCTTAACTCTTTTTGAAATATTAATTAAAAGAACTGGCTCATAAGTTCATTCATTTTTTTTTGGGAAATGAGAATTTGTATGTCTTTGGTTCACTAAAAAGAATCGGATCATAGTCTTTTGTTCGTGAATCGTACTACAAGGTTGTGCTGGGTGTTTTTGATTCAGTAAATATAACCTGTTTTTAACATACAAGTCATTTGTTTGTGAATCAGGCAACACTGGTGGCGCTGGATGTTGTTGATTCACTAAAAATAACCAGCTCACAAGAGTCATTTGTTCGTGATTTGGGCACAGCCCGCAAGTTAAACTCAGTAGACGTTCCTTACCATTACTTTGCGGTAGCTACATAAATATAATTACCAAAAACAACAAACTACAACAAACGGGACTACAACGAACCTCCTCCTGGGTTGGTGACATCACAAACCCCAAAATTTACATAAACCCCGCCCCCGAGAACACACAACAAAGAGGGTGAGGCCATGTTGGGCTGCTTTAGAGAAGAGGAAGAGTTGTTGTAGTGGAGTGCTGTTGCCATGCCGTCATTTTACGCCGGACTGTTTCACAAACGAGGGTCAATTCAACGCTCCGGTTCGACTCCGGTTTGAACAATGTAAGGCTGAACACCGTTACTGACAATCCTCATTTTGGCTGCGTGAGATTCTCCAGCTTTGTTGTTGTTGAGCAACCGAAGCACGAGCTGTTAAAGCTCCGCCCTCTTCTGGAAAGGGGGTCGGGAGCAGCAGCTCATTTGCATTTAAAGGGACACACACAAAAATGGCATGTTTTTGCTCACACCTAAATAGAGGCAAATTTGACAAGCTATAATAAATGATCTGTGGGGTATTTTGAGCTGAAACTTCACAGACACATTCTGGGGACACCAGAGACTTATTACAAGATATTACATCTTGTAAAAGGGGCATTATAGGTCCCCTTTAAAATATCAACAGGTCAAACTATGCAGTTTAGTGAGTTGTGGTGCGTTCCATTTGTCCTTGGAAGTGGGAAGGAAATTCCTCGTTCCCAGTAGGAACTCTAAACCGTGTTGCGGAGTTGTGACTGGGAAACTCAACAACCCTGACTTCAGAATCCAATATGGCTTATTTGTTTTTTGTTTATTAGCACTTCTGTTTATCAGTGTCTCAATAAACTCAGTGGTGCACCCAGTACTATTCAACCTCTATTTGTGGTACTTCAGCATTATCTGTGTAAAATATGCTTTTTAATGTGTTTGTATTCCGAAAGAGCAAGCAAAACAAAGGTTTGCCTGGATGCGTCCAACTTAGATTTCTGACCTGTTTACTGGAGCGCGGTCAACTCGGGTGTGACGTGATTGCCAGCTCCAACATCCCTCTTCTGAGGTAAATGGAACGCAGCATTAGTTCAGCAGAACGCAGTGACATTCGTAGGACAGGAAGTGCTGTGTTTTCATGCAGCCACTGAAATTAGGATATTATAATAGTCTGGATCGTTCTAATCAATGCATCAATGTATCAGTGCAAGAAATGCATATTACCTTTAGTGAGACACAAGGCAGATGTGTGTGTGCAAATACATGACGCTATCAGTAAGAACCATTTAATCTTAGTGATTTCCTCTTTGAATGTTGAGGTTTGTGGGTAGTGTGGGTGAAAACTGAAGGCTGAAGGTTCAAACCCCTCAAGGCTCAATTCATGTACTTTGACCATTGTGTCCTTGATCAAAACACTTAACCTCACCTTGCTCCAGGGGAAATGTCATTGTAATAAGTGCACTGTAAATCACTTTGAATAAAGTGTCAACTAAATGACTAATTAGAGTGCTTTTGCAAAATCTTGTGAGGACTAAATTTCTGAAAATTGAACTTCAAAAAAAAGGCACAAAATATTTTATTCCACATCTAAAATGCCAAAAGGTTAGGTTTAGTACATTAGCAATTATTATTATCTCACACTAAGAACAACATGTAAATGAGATATCCTCCATGGAGAATTTTTATGGTTCAAACCAAGGCCGTAACCATGTCTTGAACATTGGTGGACCAAAGTTTTTTGTTTTTGTTTTGTTTTTTTTTTATGAGGGAAGAGTGTTTTGGGGTTATTGGTCTTTTATATTTAAATAATTAAAGGATTAAAAGGGATTTAATGGAATAAAGAAAAAGAAATAATGCTAAAAGTTCTGTCTATTGTAGTTATGAACAGTGTTGGGGAAAGTTACTTTTAAAAGTAATGCATTACAATATTGCGTTGCTCCCTAAAAAAGTAACTAATTGCATTACTTAGTTATTTTTTATGGAAAGTAATGTTACATTACTTTTGCGTTACTTTTTCTCATCTTGGCTGGGTTGTTTGTTTGTTTGTTTGTTTTTATAACAACAAAAAAGTTCTATTTTTGGCAAATGTTAAGGCCCTTTCACACAAAAAGTGAAATAAATAATCCTCAGGCTGAAGGAAATGCAAATTCACATCACATCTGTACAGTAGAGGGCGCAGCTCAGACAAACCTTTCAGCTGTGCTGCTTTTCTGGAATACAGAAGAATAGGATGCTGGAGAAGAAATAAATGCATGTTCACATTTAGTCTAGAACTAGTCTTACTCCCGATTTCCCGATTTTTCTTAGTAACAGGAGAGCTGTCAGTCAATAAATGGGAAAACAAAGTAACTTAAGTTACTTATTTGAAAAAGTAACTCAGATATTTTGTTGTAAATTTAAAAGTAATGCGATACTTTACTAGTTACTTGAAAAAAGTAGTCTGATTACGTAACTCAAGTTACTTGTAATGCGTTACCCCCAACACTAATTATGAAGTAATCAATTTAAACTATTTGCAAATATTATATATATTTAAAATAAACGTAATTATCTTATTAGTATGTCTAATATGTAAAAACACAAAACCTTTCTTGTCACGACATGAATCTTGTAAATAATAGCATTTTCGATTCAAAATGGTGAGCATTCATAAAAAAAGTCACTGGATATTACTGTCAGTTGCTGAACATTTCTATCGTAAAACAGTCATCAAATATTAAATGATTAGCTTGAATCTCATCACGCACTCTTTCACTACTAAAACGAAAGTGTTGCGTTGTAATTCGCACTCGTCTTCTGTAAACAGTAAGCCCCGCCTTCTTTGATTTGATTGGCCATCTCGCTCATTCTGACATTGACGAGCGCTGTTAGACCACTGAGGCAGACCAGCCTAAAAATGTAAAAATGCCTATGGTGAAATAAAATGTCTATGGTGGTTACAGCTCTGGTTCAAACTGATGGTCGGCGCTGGTTTGATGCTGGTCTAGCTGATGGACCTAGAATTTTACCTTAAAAAATTCACTTGGTGTCAGTGTGTGTGTTTTCTGTGTAAATGTAGGACATAAGATTTCTGTCTATGGCTGAGCTTTACCAATGAGGGAGGCACAAATGAGTGAGTCGTCACTGAAGCTGTAAAGATGGGCTGACAGGTTTAACTTTCGCCTGCTGTTTTATTTAACAGCACAGGGTAGAGTGCAGCCGCGCTTCACTGTCAAACCAAATCCACTATGAATGAGACAGATGGGCAGATTTAGCCCATACTAACGAGAGCCCTGATGGTTCTTACTGCGCATGTGTGCGCGAGCCCAAGCTGAAGAAATGGATGACCCCCGCTTGCCTTTATCATTCTTCTCTCTCTTTTTCTCTCCCGCTCTCTCTTTTTCACCCTGCAAGAATTGCGAGTCTTTGTTGTGAACTATCTAATATTTGTTATCGTGAGATTCCACAGGCACAGCTCGGCCTTGCCATACACAGACATAATGAATCCAAATAAATCCCTTTCGCTGGATACTGCCATCCTAGCGCCCGTCCTCGAAAGCAGACGAGTGTGCAACAGCTAGATAAGATGAGCCGGGGTGGTAGAGAAGGGATGAGGTAGAAATGGAGGGCGGCAGGAAGAGGGTTTAGAAATGTCTGGGAATTCCAGGTTAAAGCTTTTTCACCTGGAGAATGAGGTCTCATGGGCTTTATGGGTTACATGACAAATCCAATGCGATGTAGCTTCTCCTATCAGTGGCTCCCCTGTCATAGTTCTGTGAATACGTGTTTAGGCCATATCTGGTGCGTTTTGCTCCACTTAAAATGTGTTAGGGTCACTGCCACATGGAGCGGAAACATCCATGCTGGAAGTTGTGTTCACTTATGAGTGTGGCTCTGTTTGTGCTGATTGGATGCTGATAATCTATTATAAATACACTACTGTCAATAATCTGATATTCTACAGGTATTTTTGGTCTCTCTTTTTTGCCCAAAAATGAAAATTCTGACATTTACTCACCCTCATGTCTTTTGAAACCCGTAATTTTTCAGTGGAACACTAAAGGTTTTTTGTAGAATGTACAAGTTGCTATTTTTCATACAGTGAAAGTAAATATTGTGCATGTTTACATGCACACCAATGCGCTTATAGCTACCAAAAATCAGTTTATCGAAATAATCCTATTTAACTGTTTACATGCAAATCAATAACCTGGCAATGCAAGTAAATTGCGTTTACAAAATTGTATTAAAAACAGGTCAAAATGTAAGCATATGTATTTCACTCACAGTATTCTATATTTACACTGTAAAAATGCTATTTAAAATGTAGGCAACAGATTACAAGCAATATTATTAATTAAATTCAACAAATAGAATTGAGTTAGAATTAATAAAATTAATTCCTTAAATGTCAACCATTTAAAACGAGTAAAATTTAAACAAAAATATCTGAATAACAGACAGACGTCAAAGATGAATTAAGAACTCTTTATTTTTTATTGCCAACATTGAAGACACCTGATGATAACAAGCAGAATCACTGAAGGAAAGAGAAACACATGAATTAACAGAGGTTTAGATGTTGATGTTGATTTTATTGAAAATATTTGGTCACCATTATGGTGATCAGTGTTTCATTTAGTTGGGTAGTTTGGCTCTTTGCTTTTTATGTCAGTTTGTGGTTTTTGTAATGGTGTTTGCTAATTTTACACATTTTAAATGGTTGACTTTTAAGGAATTAATTTGATTAATTTTAACTCAATTCTTATATGTTGAATTTAATTAATAATATTGCTTGTAATCTGTTGCCACAATTTTATTGAGTAGATAGAGCGTATTACTTTTTACAGTGATTATGTGAGTTAAATAAAGCATTAAAAATTTATGTTATTTAATTTTTCAAAATGTCAGTGGGAAACTTGCACAGACTCATTCTCCTCTCATATTTGACGTTTCTACAACTGCACCACTTGTCCTTTGGCTGCACAAGATGAGAACACATTTTTATATTTCTTGGGTCAAGAAAAAGTCTGAGTTTGTGATATATTTATCCTCCCTAAGCGTGAAACACTCACACTGTGGCTGAATGCGCTTAAATCTGCCATATAAGGATGCTTTCCTGTCACATATCACACATGCACACTTCAATAAGCCGACAGAACGCAGGTTAAAGGGTTAGTTCACCCAAAAAATTCTGTCATTAATTACTCACCCTCATGTTGTTCCATACCCGTAAGACCTTCGTTCATCTTCAGATCACAAATTAAGATATTTATTTACAGCAATGTTATTACCACTTTCAAGGCCCAGAAAGGTACTAAAGACATCGTTAAAATAGTCCACATGACTGCAGTGGTTCAACCTTAATGTTATGAAGCGACGAGAATACTTTTTGTGTGCCAAAATAAAACAAAAATTTATTCGACAATTTCTGTCAGACTCCGGGTGAAATCGGGGTAATGGGCAAAAATCTAGCTGTCAATCAGTTTGTTTTTAAGCTGTTTATGACCTCACACCAGTAGAGGAAAACGGTTTAACGCATTTACATGACCACACACATTGTTGGCTTATTAATTAAGCATAATGGGTTTAAGAACGTGCATGTATACGCACAAAATGACTGCAACAACTAATCTATAAACTTGATAATAATCAATGATAAATATAATCAGCAACAGATTTGAGCATGTTTGTAAAAAAAAAAATCTGCCTGTCACAATACTTTACAATAGTAAATAATGCATTTATAAGAACAAAAAGCATCTGGATATTTGACAAAATTGGCCCAAATGATTAGTTCACAAATCAAACTGATTTGGTTCTTGAGTTCATTTCAATCTCAATTCGATTCAGTGACTTGATTAACAGCTCACTGGATTAGAAGATTATCCATAAATAAAGATTAAAATTTTGCTTCACACAAATTTATCAGATTTATATTCAACTTTATAACATTTGGAATATAGTGCATGAGTCATGTGGACTATTTTTACGAAACTTTAAAGCAGCTTTTATGTTCTTTTGAAGCTTGAATCTCCAGACCTCATTTGTATAAATATTATATTAAATGCTTTTGTTTCACAGAAGAAAGACAGTCATACAGATTTGGAACTAGTGATGTTTATATTTGTCATTTTTCACATAATTATCATTATTTTTCTGTGGTTTAAAATGTATTTATTTTTAATTAAAATTATTTTTTTTAATAATTAATCATTTTGTGGGGGTTTCCATCTGATTAACTGAGTAAATAATCAGCTAATTAATTATCAAAATAAATATTAGTTGCAGCCCTGTTAAGCAACATTTTCAAGGAACGATTTTCAAAGAATAATAACTTCAAATATAATTTGAACTTAGAAAATAGTATATGAGTATTATTACCTACTTTTATGATGCTTTATTGTGCTTTTTTGTTCTTTTGGGAGTTTTACAGCCCATGGTCTCCATCCACTTTCGTTGTGTGACAGCTTGGATATTCTGCTATAAACTTTTGGTGTTCCATAAAAGAAAGAAAGTCTTACTGGGTTGCAACAACATAAGGGAGAGTAAACAATGACAGATTTTTAATTTCTGTGTGAATTATCCAGCTTTAATAACTGTGTGGATAATAACCACGCTGCAAGCTCTGGTGATGAAAATATAAAATAAAAAGACCTCCAAACAGAAAAACTGTTTAATTAGACTGAATAACTGGGATCAATTCATTCCACTATAAATGAAAACAAAGTCTTAGAGGCTAATGACAGCATTGATATTAAACCCAAGAACTCCCTCATTGACATTCTTCAATGTTTCAGTCAGAAAAGAACCAGTTTGAAGTAACCCTACATTAGCATAGCATGTTAGCATCTGTCTGTGAGGAGAAAAAGGTGTGTGGACAACATTAAAACGATCATTAAAGAATCATTGCAGGTTGAGAAGCTCTAACGCATGCCCTTCCTTCACCACAGTCATTATCGCAACATTTATGCCACCCGCTAGCGCAAATGCTAATGCTTTTTAATTACGCCATTATCCATCAGGGAGACGGGCCATGCAGAACACAACTGAAGTCATTATCTGATCTAAACCTGGGAGCGAGACCAGCGTCCATCCATCACCTACAAAATACACACGTAGCAGTCTGAAAGGGGCATTTGTCTTAAAGATGAAACAAGCTGGAAATACCCAGCACACACATTTATACTGCTGTGTTAATGTATCTAAGAAACATTGTTAAACTGCAATCATTTCTTTCTCAAGCAGACAGAGATATTGATGAATGCCTTTATTACTAGACTTCTGTAATGCTGCATGAATGCTAGAAGGTAGACTCGGAGAGTTCACTTTACACTTTGTTTTTTAGTCCCGTCAATGGCTTCCTAATCATTTTAGAATTTATTTGAAAAGTGTTTTTGTGGTGTTCAAACTCAGTGGCTTGCAGATAAATACATGTCTAATATGCCCCCAACTACGAGCTGCCTTATCCAAAGGTCAAAGGATTTATGGGATACAGGCTTTATTGCCTTTAGTCTTCACCAGTAGGGCAGCTTATCACAGTCTGACAGTTTCGGTTTAAAGAATCCTAAGTGCTTACCTTTGTGTATCTTTCATTGTCATCTGGTTTCCTTTTTGAATCAATTTTTATACTTTTATGTGTTAAAAGAATATTTAGAAAAAAGATTCTATCTTTCTTATTATCTTATGCAGAACACAAAAGGTATTCTACATAAGAATATCCATAATTTCGATATTATAAAAAGTGAAAGAGAAAAGGGGCTTTTAAGCTGTTACAAAATGACAAAAAAGTACCATAAAAGTGGTCTTTGTGTACTATATTCCAAGTTTTCTGAAGTTCACTGAAAATGTTTATTTTTATTGTTCTCGTTGATGTTTTTATCAGAGAAGTAGCAATCTCAGATTCATAAACAAATTATTCTTTTAAGTGAAATCTTTAAAAAAATAAAAAATAAAAAAAATTGCCGATTTTTTTTTTTCACAAAATTGGTCCAAATGGTTTGTTTACAAATCCAACTGATTTGGTTCTTGAGTTCAGAAGTTCAATTCACTGACTCAATAACTTTATTAACAGCTCATTGGATTAGAAGATTATCAGTAAATACTGATTTAAATTTTGGTCTGTTCTTTACACAAATTTATATATATATATATATATATATATATATATATATATATATATATATATATATATATATATATATATATATATATATATATATATATATATATATAACATTTGGAATATAGTGCATGAGTCATATGGACTACAATTATGAAACTTTAATGCAGCTTTTATGTCCTTTTTGAAGCTTGAATAGGGGAGCGCGGGGCACAAACTAACGCGGTGTTAGTTGTAACACACGTGGTTTAAATACTTCCACACATGCTAGCATGAAGAAACGTAGCATATTTACTAGTTACCATATCGACAATATATAGAGAAAAAATTGCGCCAAAATTCAGAAATCTTTGGAAGATATCACTGAACATTTATTTAACAATAGCAAAAGTAAATTTATTACTTAAGCTAATTTTTCATCTATATTTTTTGTTTTTATTTAAAATTAGACAAATCTGATATTATTTTAATCTCCAATCTCTTGTTTAGCAGTTTGGGTAGTTCTTTAATGCTTCACTAACTATCAGAAGACACTAACCAGGTTTAAAGTCCAGTTGCACAGAGAGGGTTCGCTGTAACACTGCGTTACAATGTGCCCCGCTATTACTATACTATTCTATACAGTTACGATATAACTGGCATAATCAACTTTTATGAATTTCTGTTGATAAACCATGGAAAAAATGGTGAATAAAGACTGAGAGGAAGAACCTGAACATGCAGAAAATATTATTTCAAGAAATGTTCAGCATTTGTACTGTCTCGTGTATTTATCTCGTGTTCTGTGAGAGCTGTGAGTGGAGGGAGGAGAGTGTTTTGTTCAGCTCTGTGTTTTTCTGAATATGTTTCTTCATCTGTTTGCCTGTATTGTTTTGACCAGTGCTGTATAGCTGTGTTTTACAGAGTGTTCACTGTCAAACTACAAAATTATTTAAATTTGAATTTCTAAAAAAAAGCTATTATTTTATATGAAAAAAATAATCTTTTATAGACAAAATATTTTAGTTTGTCATGTGTGTATATATATATATTTTTTTTTTAATTAAATCAGATAACATTTTCAGCTGTCATATGGTCATGTTACAACGTGCCCCATCACATGTTACAATGTGCCCCACCTATGGGGCATGTTGTCACATTTCACTTCCCTTCTTTCGGGGTAAATAAAGAAAAAAGACACTGTATTAATGAAACAATATTTGTACCAGACATGTGTGAAATTAATGTGGAACAAAATAAACTCTCTGAACCCTAAGTAGATTTACACAAACTGAGAAAGTCAAAAAGCGTTAGGTTGTGCCCCGCTCTCCCCTACTCCAGACCTCATTTGTACAAATATTATATACTTTTATTTTACAAATATAAAATTTTAAAAAACACAAATAGCGCCATATATATATATATATCGGCCCTGGCAATATATCACGCGATATTTGTCATTTTTTAAATTATTGGCATCGGCAAAGGTGTTGAAAGGAAATTTGGTAACACTTAAGTATAGGGAACACATATAAACTATTAACCTCGACTTTTCCCTCAATAATCGCCTAATTTACTGCTTATTAATAGTTAGTAAGGTAGTTGTTAAGTTTAGGTATTGGGTAGGATTAAAAATGTAGAATAAGGTCATGCAGAATCAGGCATTAATATGTGCTTAATACTAATAAACAATCAATATCCTAGTAATATGCATGCTAATAAGAAACTAGTTAAAAGACTCTAAAATAAAGTGTTACTGAAACTTTTATTTTGACAGTACCTTTGTAGCCTGCATAAAAACATTAGCACTCTGCTTTACGGTCTGTCCATGTAAATTAAATGCAAACAGTTTGGCTGTCAATGGACAACACAAGCGACAAACTGTAAATCCCTGATTTCAGACTATGCTGCCCTATATCCAGTTTGCAGCCTGCTGTAACATTTACTGTATACTGAATGTAAAGTTAGTGCTACCTGGGCTTAAAAAAATATGATTCCCAGTATTAGTAAATATGTAAAAGCGGCCACAGTGCTCTCTACAATATCAGTGACAACATCAGTCATTAAAAGTTGGAGCACATTAAGCGTGAGAAACTGATTACAGAATTTGCACTTTAGGATGAATTAATCTTATAAGTCATTCACATCTGTGTTAATTTAATTAGTAATCTTTATATTTATACTTTTTTTATTTTTATTTTTTTTTATTTACTGTCCTTGCTTTTGAGTTTTCATTTTGTCATGCCACAAGATATTTGTAATGCATTGTTTGCATAATGTTCTCTAATTAAGCCTTGAACAAACTGAAATGAATAGCAGCGTGACATAAATGTCTTAACATTTTATTCCATTTCACAAGGATTCATATCCACCATCACAGCTAGAAATTCTATTGTTCTAGCAAAGTTCTGAGAACATTATGCCATATTCTGGTAATATTTTCAGCGGCAAGTTTTATTTTTGTTCCCAGAGCATTCTCTTAAAATGTAGGATAACATTCTCTAAAAACATTCCAAAAATGTATAGTGATAGCATTTTTAGAACATTATCCCGTAACATTCTTATAAAGTTTCCCAGCGGACACTGAATGTGGACTCAAACGTTGCTCAGACTTCAAATTTTGGTTGAAAATAAAAATTTGCCATCTAAATTCGTTTGACATCAAGCTCGAACGTCATTAAACAACTCCAAAAACAGGATTACCAGCTTCACTTATTACAAATTAGATTGATTTTATTTCTGTCAGATGTGTATAAAAGTTCTTATTGAGATTAACAGAGGTTTTATGTCACCACAATGGTAATCAGTGTTTGCTTTAGTTGGGCAGTTTGACTTTTTAATTTTAGTTTTTCTTTGGCTGCTGTAACTGTTTGTTATGGCAAGTACAGCAAAAGAAAATGTAAACAGATGATGTTAGCTATTTGTTGATGATTAAGATATAATCATCATGTAGTGTCTGATTATCTGATTTCATCAAGTATAATTTATGGTATTGATTGCACATTATTTACAAAGATTAAAAAAAACAAACTGTGCAAAAAAATACTAAACTCCATCATTAAGAGACACACAAACATCAAGAATCAGCCTATGAATCTCAACAATGGTGACATGCTTCATGCTGCAAACTTATCCATGTCTCCCAGAATGCATTGCAGTATGAAGCACGTCACCATTGTTGCGATTCATATGTTGATTCTTGATGTCTGTGTGTGCCTAAGTTAAAAACTGTTTGTGTGCAAATGTGTTTTTACACACATTCTACAGATTATCTGATTAAAACACTGCTGGATCTCATGCTGTAGAAACACATTACTACAATCAATAATATGAAACTAATATCATAGATTAGACTGTGGATGAGATCAGACCACTACAAGATGATTATATCTTTATCGTCAACAAGTAGCCAGCATCATCTGGTCACATTTTCTCTTGCTGTTCACTCCATAACAAACACAGTTACAGCAGCCAGAGAAAAACTAACATTGAAATGTCAAGAGTCAAACTGCCCAATTAAAGCAAACACTGATCACCATAATAGTGAAATCAAGCCAAACTATTATTTTCAATAAAACGTCAACATAATAAGTGAAGCTAGCAATGCTGTTTTGGAGTTGTTTAATGACACTGGAGCTTGAAGGTTGGGTTTTCACTTTCAACCAGAATTTGAGCAATGTGAGTCCACAATGGGAAGCTTCCCGCTAAAATCTTTATAAGAATGTTAGGGGGATAATATTCTATCACTAAACATTTTTAGAATGTTTTTAGAGAATGTTATCCTACCTTTTAGCAGAACATTGAGGGAACAAAAACAAAACTTGCTGCTGAAAACATTCCCAGAACATAAATAAATTCTAGCTGGAATGACTTTCAGCAAACTATTGGGAACATTGACCTCCTGAAGTACCTCAATACTCTTTATAGCAGGATTTAAACTTCAGTAATTCTTCATTTGCTGACTCACGTCCTTACCTGAAAAGCCCTGGGATTCAAAACTATTACCTTTCAATTGACAACTAAGTTATCTCCGCCCCCATAGACATCTTTAATGTACTCACTGATTGGGTGTAACAGCAGAGACGCGGTAGAAAGCAAGGGAAGTAGCTCTTAACCTACCCGTCCTCTTCTTCCTCCTCCCTATATCTCGCCTCGCTCTCTCCCTCATAACCAGCCATTCAGCCAAGGATAATCACTTTTGTACTCCAGACAGAAAATGATGTTCAGTAGAGAGCAAAAGCGTGCAAGAGGAAGAAGAGAGAACACTGATATTAGGTTCCTGCAGTGCATAGCAGGACACTCATCTCCTCAAGTGGAGAAGATGCAGTGGGAGTAGAGGTGTACTCTACCAGAGGAGAAATGGGGGATTTATTGACAGAGCTTTCGAGGACAAGTAGAAAAGGGGCGACTAGGGCAGGCAGGAGGGCTTCAGAGATGAGAAGCAGAAGTTTTGCTGTCGAGTACAGAGCTTGTCCCCATGGTTACAGCGCTTGCGGCTTTAGAACGCCATGGGGAGTCACGAGTCCAATGGGACTAGATTACCTGGACCCTCTTATTATTATCTGACCATTCATCTCGCTTCACACACACACAACTAGTACTTGTGCCTGCCTATTTGAGAGTAACCCTCTGATACACCTCCCACAGAGTACATAGCATCTTGTACTCATACAGTATCGTACCAAACAGGAAGACACACCTCACTTACTAGTGCCCATGTTCAGATTTGTTGTGTGGACCTTCAGAAGGGATTAAGGAAGATGCTGAATTGTGAACCATTTTATTTTCTCAGGAAAGGTATTAGGAGATGGACTCGACTGAACGATAAGTCCATCAGAGGCTTATTTAAAAGGACAAGTGTAAGCGGGGCAGCTTTATCTAGAATGCGGCCTGCATACACAACCAGATGCATGAACTTGAACAACATCAAATGTTGTCCACAATTAAATAGAACAAGGTTCTCAAGCACTCAGGTCATTGATCGGTATCTTTAAGTGCTTTGTTCTTTTGTAGTCTGAAGTGTTTATGCCAGAATACTCCTGTAATGTTTTTTTCGAAGCCTTGAAAATTAAGAGTTATGTACAGTTTTAGTTGGGGAAAAGGGGAGATAAGATCTGCCAAAAGCAAAACAGGCTCTTTGGAAAAACATGCCTGTGGCAACATTGCTTCTGTGAGTGGTGCTAAAAATGCGTCCAGTTTTATACAAAATAGATGAATGTGAATCTGGCAACGTTTTATTACTTTGGTTCTTGTACATATCATAGCAGTTCGGAAATGAGCTCTATCGTGTTTAAAAATAACGTACCACCTGCACTGAACCCTACCCTAAACCTAACCAATAGTGTTAACGAAAGCAAACACAAGATAAAAACTCATTCGTTGAAGCAACCATGCCATATTAGCTTGCTTTTACAAGTCTTTAAACTCCTTTATTGAGTGTTGTTTGTGTGGGATGTCCAGTGTGTGGCACTAAAAGTGTTTTCAATTTTGTGTGAAACAGATGAATGTAAATGTTTAATTGCGGTGGTTGTTGTACGTATCGCCTCAGTTCGGAAATTAAATGTCCAGTGAGTGGCGCTAAAAGGTTAATCGCATTTGAAAATAAATCCATATACCCTAAACCTATACACTCTTAAAAAATGATGGGTTAAAAACAACCTAATTTGGGTTATAAAGCAACCCAGGGTTGTTTTTACCCAGTTAAATGTTTGGCCCAATATGCTGGGTTGTTTTATTAAACTCAGCTATTGATTAAAAATTACTATTGCTGGCTTAAAAATGAACCCAAAAATATGCTGAAAATTAATCACACAGAATTACTAGAGTAACAACACAGGCAACTGTAATAATCAAAAGGTGAACATTTATTAATAAGCAAGAACACACAGGAATGCACAAAAATATAGGCAAGAGTTAAAACGTGTATGTGAGTGAAAAAGTGCAGAAAAGAATGATAACTCAACAATTATAAAGCTTAGACAGTTAAACGACATTGCTTTTAAAAGTTAAATATTTAAAAACTTACGTTTGAAAACAAATTTGACCATATTTCGTTTATTTTTTCTCACGCCATTGAACAGACGAAAAGCACTATGTCCAAAACTCGCTGCAGCCAGTTTTCAAACTTCTCTCTCCACTTCGATTAGTTTTCTTCTATTTTCCACATATATTCGTGTCGTAAGCGCAGTGGTGTGTTGCTGAAATCTGAGCCGGTGACGGGCCGCTGTTCAGCGGGAGAGCTGCGAACCTCAGTTTCTAAAAGCCGAAAGATATCATGAAAGACTCCTTATAACCTGCACATAAACAAACAGTACAGAGTTCTGAGAACATATTTTAACATACAAATTAATAATATTCAGTATTATGACGAATAAAAATCAGTTTATTTAAGGAAAAAGACATTTCCATCATGCGAGACGACCTCTCACCTCTTGTATACATCTCATGTATATTGCGTTGTATTAAATAAAATGATTTACAGCACTGTAAAGACTTTATAGAGGAAATTAAATGTTTAGAAACCGTTTTACCAAAGAAATGCACAAATTCTGCGGCGTTGAGAACGGCTTTCTCCTGACATGGATGCAAAAAGCTTGTGCTCTGTGTAACCCAACAGATGGGTCATTGCATAGGAGGGCGGGCGGGGAGGGGTGTATTGTTTCAACTGTCAGTGAGATTGACCAGCCACTAAAGCCCGGGATACACTGCACGATTTTTGGCTGTCCCAGACGAAAGATTGCCATCGTGAAAAAATCGTGGCGATTTCTGTGATTGTGGCTCTTAATCGGTGGTCTTATGTCGTACAATGAGAGAGGTTCAAAGACGGCCATTTTCCCGGTTTTGCGACCAGAGATAGCCTACGATAGTTTTCCGACAGTGTCAGAAATTCAGCCTGATCATCGCACAGTGTGTTTGCTGCTACGACCTACGTCTACTGACCAGCCAATGAAAATGCAACATGAAATCAACGCGACATGGCGCTAAAACTTAAAACTGCTTACCTCAAGCTCTTTTCCCTTCTTCTTTCACCGCTTCCTTTTTATTTTCAGCACACATAAAAACTACAACTGCCAAAGTGTGATTCAACATAGTGTTTGGTTTACCAGTAGCGCATGCTGATGACATTTTATTCTTCTATAGAAACTTGCATCGTAGCGTACGAGTCAATAGGTGTCATGATCATACAGTCTACATGGATGTCGTACCCAAGTTTAGTAGATCCATGTCGCACAGTGTGATAAAGTAATGATCTTATAGGATTGCTAAAATCGTGCAGTGTATCCAGGGCTTAACCCAACATCTGGGTAACACAAAAACTATCCAACCATGGAAAAAATAACCCAACAAAATGACCGAACAGGCTCAACCCAGTGTTTGGGTAGACAAAATAACCCAGCGTTTTTTGTTTTTTTTTTTTGTTTGTTTTTTGTTTTTGTGTCATGAAAATGCATTTGTTGAAGATTCCATGCCAAGTCTTTGAGCTCTTTTATCGTGACTCACATTTCACAGGACTCGTTCCCAAATGCTTCACATCAAAAGTGCAGTGTTGTATCAGGTGAGCTACCGAGCAAGTTTACTACATCAGAAAAGCCACTCATATGGAGCTGATTATGTGATGCAAACTTCAAAAAATAAATTAGTTTACAAGTGTTTTGAGATCATAACATAGTATTGTGCAAGGAACCGCGCAAAAGTAAGTCTTTATTAATCAATAATCTGCCCCTGCAATCATAATTTGCATTAAAAGGAATAAAAATTTTGGTGTTTTACTATTACTAGTGTTCATTTTAGCTGTAAACTGCAGTGAATGTACATTATGTATGTATGGGTATGTTTTAGAGTTTTGTAAAAATATAGGTAGAGGGATGTTTTTCTAATGAGCCGGTATGTTGGCCTAAAGAGTTTAAAGAAAGAGCACACGGATCACCATGGAAATGTGAAAATAATGAGGGAAATACTACACATGTAATGATACAAACAGAATATAAATAACTCAAGTGTGCAGTGTTTGCCAACAACTCATCAAAGCTTTGGAATGAAAGCTCGCTTCCATGGTTAGGTTCGCAACTGGAAACGGTTTGATCACTTTCTGTCTTTTATTTATTAGTTATTTATTTTCACTTTCTAGGTGATGAAAGCAATCAGTATCCCCTGTGATCGCAACTTGGAGTTAAGCATGCAGGTTACCCGAATCATGAAAGAAGCCCTGCGATGGCAAATAATTAAACCAGCCCTGCACTTCATAAAAGCCAGAGTAATGAGATGCAGACTCCTTGAGCTCCTTAACCAGATTATTAAGCAGTGGTGTAGCAATAATAGAAACCAGCAATCTACTCATGTACCAGAGCTACTTTACATATTTGCAAAATTGCATTAGTCGACAGAATCATGCATGCCCTCCAATTAGCAGCAAACGCACAAAGAACTTGAATGCAGTATGAATTGCCAGTATGAATGCAGTATGTTTCAGCTGTGTGTGTGGGGTAAAATAAGGCTGTATCAAGGTTTACAGAGCATTAGAGCAGTGAACTCATTCCTGCTCAGGCTACAAAATTACCACGCAAACATGAGTAAAAATAGTCTTTGGTGGGTTAATGGGGTTGTTCGCCAGTTCGGCTCATTAGGAACTGCAAAATAAAACTGTAAGCATGATAATCAGATCCTCACTGATGGAAGTGAATTGAGCGATTCAAATCTGTCTGCAGTCTACTAAAGAAAACAAATGTTATTTTCAGGGTTAGTTCACCCAAAAATGAAAATTCTGTCATTAATTACTCACCCTCACGTCGTTCCACACCCGTAAGACCTTCGTTCATCTTCAGAACACAAATTAAGATATTTTTGATAAAATCCGATGGTTCAGTGAGGCCTGCATTGCCAGCAAGATAATTAACACTTTCACATGCCCAGAAAGCTACTAAAGACATATTTAAAACAGTTCATGTGATTACAGTGCTTCAACCTTAATGTTATGAAGCGACGAGAATACTTTTTGAGCGCCAAAAAAGCAAAATAACAACTTTATTCAACAATATCTAGTGATGGGTGATTTCAAAACACTGCTTCATGAAGCTTTACAAATCTTTTGTTTCGAATCAGTGGTTCGGTGTGTGTATCAAACTGCCAAAGTCACATGATTTCAGTAAACTAGGCTTCATCACGTCATAAGTGTTTCGAAATTTCAATGGTTCACCATTGGGGGGCGTGATTTTGGCAGTTTGATACACGCTCTGATTCAAAACAAAAGATTTGTAAAGCTTAATTTGTGTTCTGAAGATGAATGAAGGTCTTACGGGTGTGGAACGACATGAGGGTGAGTAATTAATGACTGAATTTTCATTTTTGGGTGAACTAACCCTTTAATTTGCGCATGATTTTGACATAAAAGTTTTCTCGTGTTCTCAACATAATAAAAGTTGTTTTCTTGTGATCTCGACATAAAAAATGTATTTAAAACTGCAATAAAGTTGTTTTAATATTGGACATTCGTCAGTCGTTTCTTCAACATTAAATGATGTGGAGAACAAATCTGAGAACACGACAACGATGTACTAAAAATGAAAAAGTTTTTCCTTTGAGTTTTTCGTGCACAGATGACAACGTTGTCAAAACGATCCCTGTTTACACGGATCTGCAAACACAATTAAAAACGCTGTATTATTCATGCCAGGCCAGTAGATGGCGATGTCACTTTGTAAAGAAACACTACGCTCCTATAGACTGAACACGTAATACGCATGCGCATGGTCACCGTTTTCACAAATTTGCGTTTTTTTAGTTTACACAGAGACGATAACAGTATCGCTTTCACAAACTTGCACTTTGAAACCCTTTTTCAAAAGTTTGCATTTTCAGGCCCCCAAGACGGCATTGTCGTGTAAATGAACAGCCAAAACGCATAAAGTTTTCAGTTTTTAGTTGAAAATGGTGTAGTGTTAACAGCCCCTCGTGATTTTATAATGCTCAGGAGGCTAACCGCAAATTCTAAACTGTGATATTAATGTTAAAGACCTGAAAAAACATGCACAGGATAATGAATCTTTTAAGCCTAATCTTTTTCTGTCGGTTTCCATTCCTTTGAATGTAAACAAACGCATAGATGTAGTTCATTTAATTTTCCTAACATGCTGTTGTATGTTTGTTCTGTGTAGTATTTCTGCAGTGCGTTCCAGTATTATACAATATTATAATTTCTGTTAAACATGATTTATTTCTTAGTGTTTACTTAATCATGGGCCATTGGTGCTTGGACCCCTATGAGGTCCGTTTAGGCCTATTTAGCTTTGAAATTATGCTTTACATGCATGATCTGAACTGTATGAACAGCCACTATTTTGTGATCACAGATATCATTTAATGTTGAAGAAAATATTGAATGTCTAATATGAAATCAACTTTACTGTTGGTTTATATTGGACCAAATTTAGTTAAAATTACATGAGAAAACACAAGAAAATTAAGTTGGGATCACAAGAAAACAAAAGAAATAATAATGCATGGCCTCTTAAGGCTTCCGTATATTTGTTTTGTATGTACATATGTATCTTTATTTGTCTGTTTTTCATTTTTGAATTTATTATTTTATTATATTTTAATAAAATAAATACATTTATAGTAAAATGTTGGTAACACTTTACGATAAGGTCTCATTTGTTAACACTAGTTAATGTATTAACTAACATGAACTAACAATGAGCAATATATTTGTTACAGTATTGATTAATCTTTGTTAATGTTAGTTAAAAATATAGTCGTTCATTGTTTGTTAGTTCACAGTGCATTAAGTAATGTTAACAAGATTTTAATAATGTATTCGTAAATGTTGAAATTAACATTAACCAAGATTAATAAATGCAGTAGAATTATTGTTAATTCTTCATGTTTACTAATGAAACCTTATTGTGAAGTGTTACTGTTTTCTTTTATTATCATCTTTTTTATTTTAAGCAAATATATGTATGTATCGAATATATGAGTGACACAATAAGCTCTTTGTCCCAAATAGGCAAAGAGAAAAAATGCTAACAATTCCTCTGTCACTGGGAGAAAAATCCATATTTCATGGCTGATAAGAAAATCTCAATTCACCCGCCATTGGCAGGTAAGACCAAAAAGGTAATTCTGGCCCCTGATCCTGCTTGTCCCGAAAAGGGTTCTCAACCCTACGCTCTATAATAAGGCCTAGAAGATGGACAGGGGAACAGAATGAAGAGATGAGGCGCAGGAGGGAGACAGAGAGAGAAAAGCGCATGGGTTGGGGGATGAGTGTAAGCTGCCAGCATTTGCAGCGCTCTGGCAAACAGGCTGAGCAGAATTCCATCAGAGTCAGGCCTGCCCAGAGACTCCACTTATCTATAGAGAGCAGGTGTGTGTGTGTGTGTCTGAAAGCATGAGGCATGAGGTATGAGTCAACAGGGAGTGTGCTGTTCCCTTTGAGCCATAGCTTGGCGAGGAGAGGAGAGCAGAGCAGACAAACTGTTTTTTAATGCTTGGTAATCAGGCAGTCAGGTTTTCTCATAGCTTAGCTGAAGATTTCCATGTGAAATGAGCTGCAGTGTTCATCTAGAGTGCATCTACCCTCAACCGCAATACACACGCTAACACTAATGCAGATTTTCTCTCTTATATGCACAACTGTGCATTGTAGTTGATGTGATGTTCAGACCACTTAGAACAGTAGATTGTAAGAATAAGATACTGAGTCTTCAAATGGATAACTGAAATATAAAGTAATTTGTTATATATACAGTTGCAAGAAAAAGTATGTGAACCACTTGCAGAATCTGTGAAAATGTTAATTTTAACAAAATAAGAGAGATCATACAAAATGCATGTTATTTTTTATTTAGTACTGTCCTGAGTAAGATATTTTACATAAAAGATGTTTACATATAATCCATAAGACAAAAAAATAGCTGAATTTATTAAAATAACCCCATTCATAAGTATGTGAACCATTGATTCTTAATACTGTGTGTGGTTACCTGGATGATCTACGACTGTTTTTTTTGTTGTGTGATGGTTGTTCATGAGTCCCTTGTTTATTCTGAGCAGTTAAACTGAGCTCTGTTCTTCAGAAAAAATCTCCAGGTCCTGCAGATTCTTCAGTTTTCCAGCATCTTTTGCATATTTGAACCCTTTACAGCAGTGACTGAATGATTTTGAGATCCGTCTTTTCACACTGAGGACGACTGAGGGACTCAAACACAACTATTAAAAAAGGTTCAAACATTCACTGATGCTCCAGAAAAAAACATGATGCATTAATAGATGGGGGGTGAAAACTTTTGGAATTTGAAGATCAAGGTAAATTGTATTTAATTTGTCTTTCGGGAAACATGCAAGTATTTTCTGTTGCTTCCGAAGGGCAGTACTAAATGAAAAAAAATGATATTCAAGCGAAATAAGAAAAATTTGGACCTCTTCAACCTGTTCAAAAGTTTTCACCCCCCGACTCTTAATGCATCGTGTTTCCTTCTGGAGCATCAGTGAATGTTTGAACCTTTTTTAATAGTTGTGTTTGAGTCCCTCAGTTGTCCTCCATGTGAAAAGACGGATCTCAAAATCATTCAGTCACTGCTGGAAAGGGTTCAAATATGCAAAAGATGCTGGAAAACTGAAGAATTTTTGGGACCTGGAGATGTTTTCTGAAGAACAGAGTTCAGTTTAACTGCTCAGAATAAACAAAAGACTCATGAACAACCATCACAAAACAAAAAAACAGTCGTAGATCATCCAGGTAACCACACACAGAATTAAGAATCAATGGTTCACAAACTTTTAAACTGGGTCATTTTGATAAATTCAGCTATTTTTTTGTCTTATGAATTATATGTAAACATCTTTTATGTAAAATATCTTACTCAGGACAGTACTAAATAAAAAATAACATGCACTTTGTATGATCTCTCTTATTTTGTTAAAATTTCGCACATTTTCAAAGATTCTGCAAGTGGTTCACATACTTTTTCTTGCAACTGTATTTAATTATAGTGTAACTCTCAAAATGTTTTCCATTTAATTCAATTAAGAGTAACTTTTTGACATGACTGTCAACAATACAATATCGGCTAATGTATTATATAAAAACAGATCTGATTAACCCTCATGATCTCCTGATTTACTTTACTTTCTTTGTTAATTATAGCATTTTTATATTTCTCTGATTTATTCAAAGCACAGTAGGCAGATGTTTGTGAAGTTTTAACTTGTTTAATCTGTTAAACCACAAAGTAGACATGCTCTTTTCATTAATGTGCAATAACAATATAGTCATGCTTTCACATCTTAGGATGTAAAAATTCATTGATTTTAGTTAAGCTTTGCATATGAGAGCCCAAACATACTCTAACGTTCAAAAGTTTTTTTTTTTATTGTTTTTAAAAGCAGTCTTCATGCTCACCAAGGCTGCATTTATTTGATCAAAAATACAATAAATACAGTAATATTGTAAAATATTATTTCCATTTAATATATGTTAAAATGTAATTTATTCATGTGAAGGCAAAGCTGAATTTTCAGCATCATTACTCCAGTCTTCAGTGTCACATGATCCTTCAGAAATCATTCTAATATGCTGATTTGCTGCTCAAGATACATTTCTGATTATTATCAATGTTAAAAACAGTTGTGCCGTTTAATATTTTTGTGGAAAACCTGATACATGTTTTAGGATTCTTTGATTATTTGAAAGTTTTTTTTTTTTTTTTATACAATATAAAAGTACTGTCAATTTTGATCAATTTAATACGTCCTGAAACTGTATAATGCAACTTTGCCCCAAAATATTGATCAGTAGTTTAATTAAAGGGGACCTATAATGCCCCTTTTACCCCACAGATCATTTATTATAGCTTGTCAAATTTGGGTGTGAGCAAAAACACGCCGTTTTTGTGTGTGTCCCTTTAAATGCAAATGAGCTGCTGCTCCCGGCCCCCTTTCCAGAAGAGGGCGGAGCTTTAACAGCTCACGCTTCGGTTGCTCAACAACAACAAAGCTGGAGAATCTCACGCAGCCAAAATGAGGATTGTCAGTAACGGTGTTCAGCCTTACATTGTTCAAACCGGAGTCGACACTGATGGAGAGACTCAGGAAGAAGTTACAACTTTAAGAATGAAACTGGACGTTTCTGAATGGTTAGTGGATAAATTTATGTAGTTGCTGTGGAGTTGATTCAACTCGTCGACTAGCATGTGCCGTCATGTTAATCTTTTGTGCAAATCCAGCGTTGAATTGACCCTCGTTTGTGAAGCAGTCCGCCGTAAAATGACGGCATGACAACAACACTCGACTACAACAACTCTTCCTCTTCTCTAAAGCAGCCCAACATGGCCTCACCCCCTTTGTTGCATGTTTTCGGGGGCGGGGTTTATGTAAATTTTAGGGTTAGTGATGTCACCAACCCAGGAAGAAGCTCGTTGTAGTCCCTACCAGCCGTTTGTTGTAGTCCTTAAAAAGCGATTTCTGTAAAAGAAAATATCTCCCTTTGCATTGAACTTTGAGCGTCGTAACTTTGCAGATGTTGTTTATGCTCAAACAGCAACATTACACACTAACTAAAGTTAAAAAATCATAATCAAGGACTCCTTTAATGTAATATTTCTGTAACAGCGTTAAAACTTTCCTTCTCTTTACATCTCAGTTGTGTTTTTAGAGTGGTTATTATGATGTTGGAGAATGAGGGTTAATGAAAAGTAACTTATACAGCACTTGACAGATCCGAACATATAGGAATAGCTGTAGGCCACAGGTGCTGCTGCAGTCTGAGAGAGGCCGACAGCACAGACTCATCTGCATAGAGCAGGAATCTGCGTTCTTTGTCTTGTAGAGTGAGGCCAGCGGCTGTAGACTGTTCTGCATTGCTAATGTATACAGTACGTAATGTAAATGTTGAGAGTTGGAACTCTTTTCTGTACATTCTGTGCTTTTGTACCAGTTTATTGCACATCTACTGTATTGTCAGAATGCATTGATTTGATTGCCAACTTTACCCCCTACGCCCTCTACTTGGCAAATCCATCATGCCAAATCGAATCAATAAGGCATGCAAAGATTTTTTCATTTTTTGTGTGGATTCATTTTCCTGACAGGAAAACAGTCTGAACTAAGTCCAAGGTTGAATAATTTGAGCACAGCCCTCTGCAGCTCTAGTGTCCGTGTTTGAACATTTCACCCATCATGCTGTCAGGCCAAGAAGATTTTTTACATTCCTCAGTTTTGTGTTTTCATGCCAGGACTTCTTATATAATTGGAAAGGCAAGTTATTTTGTGTATTCACCATTGAAATATTTCTCATTTCTTTAAATATGTTTGTAAAACTTTTTTTCAGGACTTCACTAATGCCATTTTAGTGTGCTTCTACAAGCCTTTGAGTTCTTTTGTGGAGTGTAGTTTGTGTGAATGTCCAGTGAGTGGCACTAAATGCGCTTTCAATTTTGTGTGAAAGAGGTGAACATGACTGTCGCAATGTTTTTTGTTGGTTGTTGGATGTAGCGTGGCAGTTCGAGTGACGCTGAAAGGTTATTTGCATTTAAAAACAGGGCGCGACTTGGTTCTACCCATCAGTTGTTGATTGAATTTTGAGATGTGGGCATTACAATCAAAAATGCTTGTGCGCTGAAGGCCAAAGTATACTTTGTTTTTTTACTCGTATACGAGGGTCAGCGTACAGTGTGCTTGACGCAGATCTCGTCATCAGAAGAGTACGCACACCGCTGGATTTTTGTAACCGGTCGCACATGAGCATTTAATTTTTTTTGCCGTAATTAATTTATAAACAAGAATCCCTGGGGGCATCGATTCACAAGGTATTCAAAGAAGAACTGCATAAACAGAACAGACCGGTGTGGTTAGAAATCGAGTCCCCCCAGGAATCGGTTCTCCTTTTGGACCCCGAGTGATCCCATTTGTTCAACTGACTTAAAATACGTAGTATTTTTAGCCCCTGATTATAATTCCTGCAAATTCACGTTATGATTTATATATGCATTATAATGACCATTAATGTCTTTTAAATCACATGGTTCATTTACTAGTATATAACTGAAGCTATAGGTTGTGAAATCAAGCATTTCTCATTCTTATTGTTTTTTTAGTTAGCTTATGTACTAGCATAGCATACATCTACCCGATTAGCCTGCTAGCTTAGCTTATATTATATTAGGTATGTTTTTTGCTTCCGATATCCGTTTCCAGTTTGTTTTATTATGCATTCATTTTATATTTCAAGCATGTTGTTTGTGCATTTTATGTAATAACATCATACAATAGTGAAATGGGTTATAATTAGACAAGATATCATGATAACAACTTTGTTGGGGGGGGATAACTCACAATAAGCTCTATATGGAAGCTTGTCTTTGTTTTGGAAGATTATGCAGTTTGGTTACATCTCAGTGTAATTTGCCATTGGATAGCAAATGCACTGCAGGAGGCTAATTTCGGATTCAAGTACACTAGCTCCAAAACCTGAAGAACCTCCCTAAAGAGTCCTCTCTGATCCTGCCATTACAGGCCTAAGGCTCGGCAGTGGTGCTCTAACTTATTTACAGGGCACTCCAGATTGTTTCTTTTTGGGAAGGTTTAAGTGAGACTCAAGGGTTTTGACCAAATACTGTATATGTTTGTTGCCCTTTGGGCCTTTATTATCAGGTTGAGTTCTGGTTCTTGCGTCACGGTCTCCACACAGCAGCATGTTTCCCTAAGCCTGTAAACAGCTGATCAAAAAACACCGCTGCTCACAAACTCCGGTCTGGAATGTCCAGGTCTGCTTTGTTGAACTGCACCCTTGGCCAATCAGATTAGAGGACCAGAAATAAATATTATATTGAGCCATATAAGAAGGCACTGCATTATCTTTCAAAGAAAAACAGTGTCTGTTCTTTTCTGAAAGTTCTGCAGTTACACTTCTGATATAGCTCTGTACTGTTCTGCAGTGCGGCCCCGCTAATGTTGTTGCATCCTTATGATTAATCACTTTAATCATTTTTTTCTTTCCTCAAAGTGTCAGCTCAAAGAAAGAATGCAAATACTACCGTTACATACAGTAAGAAAGGCACAACGACTGGCGCATACATACCTTACAGTGTCCAGAGATATATATCCTCACAGCAGACTGTGTGAGTGTGTGTTGGTGTGGTAAAGTGTGCATGTTCAGTGGAGTGACTCTGCTCGCATCATTCCTCTGTGGACCGGCGGTTTGTCAGCGGCATGGTAACGGGGTCATACTCTGAAAATGGGCATCGATTGGATGAGCTCTGTGGTCACGCTACGCCGAATGTCAAACACACATTCACACATAAATACACAAAACACACCAGTACACACACACAACAAACATAAACTCAAGCAATAGAGAGAGAGAGGAAAAAAAAAAGATTTTTGCCAGTTTGGACTTTTTTTTTTTTTTTTCATTTTTTTGTGCTAATGAACATCACAGTGTGTATGTATCAGTGTAGCTCTTGGGCACCTTGTAAACAAGACTCTGTATCCTGGTGGACTGATAACAGCTTATGCACCCCAGTGTTGGGAAAGCAATTTTGAATCTGTATCTTGTCAAGCTACAAGCTAATTTAGCTAGAGTCAAGCTAGTCTTTTGATAGTTAGCTACAATGAAACTGCTAATATAACTATGTTGAAACAGAGATATAAAAATTTATATTTCTGTGGGAAATCCCCTTAACTTTTAAAAGGACAAAGACAAAGATATCGCTTTCCTCAGTGGACATAATATTATGGACATCGACCTGAAGAATCAAAGCTATATCAGATGCAGGTATACACTCGTTTAGTCAATCTCTCTTTCATAATACCATAATACTCTACATAATACAATAATCTTTAATGAAGCGACTCAACGTAGCTAGTACATCGATATTAGTGTACTTTCTGCATAAAGTATACTTAAAAATAAGCTTGAACTTAAGTATACTTAATAAAATGAACTTATTTTTTGTAAGGGTACAAAAAATATGTTCTATATAGTATGAATGTGTGTAGTATGAATGTTTATCAGATGTACTACATTTGCCATGTTGTTACTGTCACGTGACCTACCAGCATCAGTTGTCGCTTCATTGCCATTCACAAACCCACTCCCGTGGCCTCATGGGATAGTAAAGTGTCCATTGTATGCAAACTTTAGAATCTCGCCGGAAGAAGTATCTGGGTACTTTTTGCCTTTCATGAGTACTGTGATTTCGGATGCAGCCAAAGTGTCATCTTTCAAATTCTGTCATTTTATGACAAAATTCAAACAATAAATGGCGTTTTAACGCTCTTATGTTGCATGCCTCAGTTCGGCACAAAGAACATGCATGAACATCAAAAGGTA
Organism: Mylopharyngodon piceus; assembly: GCA_039654765.1. Lineage (NCBI taxonomy): Eukaryota > Metazoa > Chordata > Actinopteri > Cypriniformes > Xenocyprididae > Mylopharyngodon > Mylopharyngodon piceus. Next base: position 30,409,891 of record CM077456.1, read on the forward strand.
TTTTGAAAAATACACTACAGCTTACCAAAATGTATCATGTCTCATGTAATCGATCAATCAGTGTTTCAACCGCGGAAAGACTCGCAATTCTGAGTTTATATCTCGCAATTCTGACTTTATATTACACAATTCTGACTTTATAACTCACAATTCTGACTTTATATCACGCAATTCTGACTTTATATCACGCAATTCTGACTTTAAATCTCACAATTCTGGTTTTATATTACACAATTCTGACTTTATATCACCCAATTCTGATTTTATAACTCACAATTCTGACTTTATATCACCCAATTCTGACTTTATAACACAATTCTGACTTTATAACTCACAATTCTGACTTTATATCACGCAATTCTGACTTTATATCACCCAATTCTGACTTTATAACTCACAATTCTGACTTTATATCACGCAATTCTGACTTTATATCACCCAATTCTGACTTTATAACTCACAATTCTGACTTTATATCACCCAATTCTGACTTTATATCACCCAATTCTGACTTTATAACTCACAATTCTGACTTTATATCACCCAATTCTGACTTTATATCACCCAATTCTGACTTTATAACTCACAATTCTGACTTTATATCACGCAATTCTGACTTTATAACTCGCAATTGTGAGTTTATATCACGCAATTCTGACTTTATATCTCACAATTCTGATTTTATATCTCACAATTCTGACTTTATATCACGCAATTCTGACTTTATATCTCACAATTCTGACTTTATATCACGCAATTCTGACTTTATATCTCACAATTCTGACTTTATATTACACAATTCTGACTTTATAACTCGCAATTCTGACTTTAAATCTCACAATTCTGGTTTTATATTACACAATTCTGACTTTATATCACCCAATTCTGACTTTATATCTCACAATTCTGACTTTATATTACACAATTCTGACTTTATCTCACAATTCTGACTTTATATCTCACAATTCTGACTTTATATCACGCAATTCTGACTTTATATCTCACAATTCTGACTTTATATTACACAATTCTGACTTTATAACTCGCAATTCTGACTTTAAATCTCACAATTCTGGTTTTATATTACACAATTCTGACTTTATATCACCCAATTCTGACTTTATAACTCACAATTCTGACTTTATATCTCACAATTCTGACTTTATAACTCACAATTCTGACTTTATATCTTGCAATTGTGAGTTTATATCTCGCAATTCTGAGAAAAAAAATCATCTTTGTGAGAAATAAACTCACAATACCGAGGGGAAAAAAAGTCAGAATTTTGAGATAAAAAGTCGCAATTACCTTTTTTATTTTTTATTTTTTGTTTCATGGCGGAAACAAGCTTCCATAAATAGTTTAAAGCATTAGCTGGGAGAGATTTTACTGGTAGGCTACTATCAGTATCACAGGTAGTCAAATGAATCACTAAAATTATTCACTTAACTGAACAGAACTTCTCAATGCAAGAGAGATATTTTAGTTTCTTACCATTTGCTCAGCTGTAAAGCTGTGTGTGTGCAATACAATGTTACAGAAATACCTGTGGAAAAGGTACAAGAAAAGTTTTAAAAACAGCTGAGCTACTGTCACAGTACTGAAAAAATGTAGTTAAATTAGAAGCATTGCTACTTTTAGCAGTTCTCTCCAACACTGTTATGCTCACACACACACACAGAGACATACACAAGCAGAAAGCAGGAACTCGAGAGTGACTTCAGATGACCTGGTACACTGAACACAGACTGTTTAAGGACATGTCAGTGTCCATCACTCACATACGGTAGCCAGAAGCCATATAACAGCAGCTGAGACACACACATACAGAGACAGACAGGAAGATACAGAGCCAAACTGAGGATTGGAGGGGTGAAACTAAGATAAGTTGCCTTACTACAATGACAGGTTACAATTTTGTCCGATGAAATCCAAAGGTGGGGTTACAAGGTCGCCGTAGGCAATGCATAACTCCTTAATTAAAAGTTGCCACTGTGTGTGTGTGTGTGTGTGTGTGTGTGTGTGTGTGTGTGTGTGTGTGGTTTGAAAGGGCTTGCAAGGCTTTCTAATTAGCCTAGGCCAGATAAAAGCCAAAATACCTGCTCCCAGTGACATTCACTCTCTCTCTCTGTTTCGGTCTCTCTCTTGCTATCTCGCTCTCTCTATTCCTCTTTGAATGTGTCAGTGTAATTACGGTTCCTGTGATCTGCCTGACAGCTGTTTAATGTCAGGGAATCAAGAGGGGAAAGGTCATCCTCTTTGTAAGTGTGTGTTTGTGTGTGCACATGCAAGTGTATTTCTCTCTCATTAAGTACTGAATCTCCTTCTATTGCCTGATACATTTTTGTGTTTGTCATTGTGCATAAATTTGGATCAAATTTGAGGAAGGTATTGTCGAGGAAACAAGATAACAAGGAAAGATTGATTCTTTTGCCCCCTAATTATCCTTGAGACACTTGACACAGAGAAGTGGTGAGCGTCACTTACCAGCTGATCACCATCATGTTTCCAACCCCAGTTACAGGTATTCTGCTATTAGGACAGGGTTTCTCAATTTATTTTTAATCAGGGACCCCTTCCATAACCGCAGACACTTAAAACGAACACCCACTCATATAAAACATTGAAAATAACAATCAAATGGGTCTTTCAACATGTTCTATCTTTTCAATCCTACATACTGAAATAAGGGAGGGAGGAAGGAAGGAAGGAAGGAATTTATTTTTATAGAATTATTTATTTTGTATATTAATTTTCACACACACACACACACACACACACACATATATATATATATATATATATATATATATATATAATTTATATTTATATATGTTAACAAACTATTTCTTTTAATTTAAATAAAGTTGAAATTAAATATAAATATAAATATTATTTGAAAAATTTTAACTACAAGTAAATTAGAAATGTTGCATTGGCAGTAACTGAAATAAGTTTAAATTGAAGCACTAAAAATGTTAACTAATACATAAAAACTAAAACTAAAGAAAACTGAAATAAAAATATATTAAACATAAATGGTAATATTAAAAAAACTAATCGAATAAATGAATGATAGCTTATTTTTTATAGAATTATTTATTTATTTTGTATATTAATTTTCACACACACATAAAGTCACATATATATATATATATATATATATATATATAGGCTATTATTGTTAAAATAATAAAGTAAAAGTAAAAATTTTAACTGTAAAAAAAACTAAAACTAAATAAAACTGAAAAAATATATTAAACAAATAGTAATATTTAAAAAAAACTAATGAATGAATGATAATTTTATAATTATTTATTTTGTATATTAATTTTCACACACTCTCTCTCTCTCTCTCTCTCTCTCTCTCACACACACACACACACACACACACACACACACACACACACACACACACACACACAGAGATATATATATATATATATATATATATATATATATATATATAATGTATGTGTGTGTATATAATTATAAACCTAAATGGTAATATTAAAAAAAAAACTAATAAAATGACAAAAGCTAAAAATTAAACTAAAATGAACATGAAAACCAAAATATTTAAAATAAAAGCTAATTCAAAATATTAATAAAACTACAATAAAAGTAAAATAACAACGTTAAATAACAACGTTAAACCCGTCAACACATGGCTCCAAACAACATTCCCAGTTGTCCCATAGAGATACAATTTGTGAGATTCATTACAACCACCAGCTTTTATTGATACCCAAATGGTGCTTAACTGACATTTTGGCCTCATTTTGGCCCCAATTCATTTCCATTGCCAAATTTTTGAAACCCTACAACATAAATCTCTCTGTTCAGTTATGTATTTATGGCTTTTGTTCTTCACCCAAAAAGATATTTGGCACTATTTGGAGAAAATGGCTTCCTTTTTAGGGTTGTTTTTAATTAACTGGCTAGTTCCTAAACCACCTCCTTGGAGCAGAGACTCAAGAATCAGGATCTGTATCATCTTGAAGATATAGTCCAAATATAGCATTAAGAGCATAAATATATGGATAACAGCCATCTAAATGTGGGCTTAAATCTGTTGATGCTATCTTTTAATTGTTGATTCTTTAGTGTCAGGTGGCAGGCGGTGTGTGTGTGTGAGAGAGAGAGAGAGAGAGAGAGAGAGAGAGAGAATGCTGGGTGCAGCACATGCATTTCCTCTTTCATTCCCCAGAGGGCAGTGTGACACCTGTGAGGACATGAGATTTTTCTGGGCACTTTGTCAGTGTGTTTGTGATTGTGTTTCAGAGAGAGAGAGATAAAGAAAGAGGCTTTTTCACTGCCTCATTTTACCATCTGTCTAATTAAATGACTGATTTCTCTGGAGTATAGTTTACACTTGGAACCCATCATACACCCATAACACTGAGTTACACCCTTTTCATATTTATGACCCTGTTTATGCTGTTTACAGACTCAAACCGATGTATGCATACATACGTGTGTGTGTGGTTATGTGTGTGTGTGTGTGTGTGTGTGTGTGTGTGTGTGTGTGTGTGGTTATGTGCCAGACAGATCCCGCTGTACCAGGAGGCTAATTAAAGCTGTTGTCCTGCCCTGCTCAAGAAAGGAGAAGGTGAAGGAAAGGTCATTCACAGCGGTGAATTTTTACTGAATCGATACAAAGACCTTTCAGCACTGGGACCCTCAAACTGGATTCAAGCTTATCTACGGCCTAATATAATACAGGACAGCTGCAGTCCCATAAAATCTACTTAAAGGGTTAGATCACCCCAAAATTTAACTTTTGTCATCATTTACTTACCCTAATGTCATTACAAATCTATATGACCTTCTGTGGAACACAAAAGGAGATATTTTGAAGAATGTTCATACTGCCCTTTTCCATAAAATACACAGTATACAGCAGAATTTGCTGTTCTTGGTACTCTACAGTATCTCACAATGCAACGCACACAACTTGACCGACTATTTCTAAGTTAGACAACTAGTCAGTTTTCATTGTGATTTATGACGCTGCAAATAAGAAACGGCTAAAAGCAACAACTCAACAGGATTTTACTTCTTTGCATTTTATGGTTATATTGAGATTCCCAAAGCAACATGAGATCAGGGATATTCTCTGAGAGTGCTCTTGATACACTTGTTCAGCTGTGCCTCTGCTCGCTTCATGTACTCACTCGGTTGTTGTTTGTGCTTAACAACACCCCTACACGCTGAACTGATGCCATATTGTAAAATGTGCATGCCATAAAAACAGAGATGTAGTGTTTTATTATGCCACCACCGCTTGTTGGAAAAAACACTGCTACACCCTCGTATAACTAACCACAACCACATTTTGAATTCCGTCTAAACCAGAAGTGCCAAAACTTTAACTACGAAGGGCTAAAAATCCAACTTGATTGAGGGATGTGGGCTGAAAGTAAATGGTGCATTATATCCAGCAATATTATATTAAAATTAACATTTTTTTAGGGGTTCAAGCACATAGCACTGAAACCCCATTGTAATTGTTAGAATTTCCAGGGATCAGCATTCTCCCCTAAAAGTGATCCGCAAGTCGTAGAGACTTGAAACTTTGAAGGGCTGTTGTACCCACCCCGTCTACAACGTCACCAAGGCTCTCCTCAATTGACCTGGTGGTGGCGCTACAGCAATCAAAAGTACGTAATGGCTCATAAATCGTTCGTTGCAGGCTCAAGTGCCTTAGCTCGGATTCAATCGTCATCCTGGTGAAATTTTCAGGCATTTTGGATTTTTTTGAAAAAACTACTCTTGCAAACTAGTCCTAGGTTTTTCGCCTGATCGGAACCAAACCAGTACAGCAAGATTCTCTGGAGTCTTACGCTGCATTCACACGGGGCGTCGGCATTAACGCTTTTCATTTAGTTTGAATGGGTGACGTCATGCGTTGACGAACTGAATTGTGGGTTCCGTCGCGTCACTTCACTCGCATTGCTCGCTGCAGAAGTTAAAGATTTGTCAACTTATCAAACGCCAATGCAGGCGTCAGCCAATCAGATCGCCTTACGCAAATTCCCTAGTGCAGATACTAGCCAATTGTGTTCATGCAACACCGGAAAGTAATGTGATTGGCTGTTATCACTATAACAGTCACGTCAACACAAGCTTCAGACACGCCCTCCATCAAGCGTTGACACCGACGCCCCCTGTGAATGCAGCGTAATTGTCTATGATTATAATAAAAACATCAGTTTCGATTCACGTTAGCGCCGGGACACCAAAAAGTTCGAAGTGGGCGTGGCCTCTTTTAATAAAACAGCTATCCCTCTTGAATGGAATGAGATAATTTCACCAAACTCGGTAGACCTATGTACGGGCTTGGTCTGTGGTTGCGCGAAAAAGCACGCAGATACTGGCCACTTGGTGGCGCCATAAAATAAAAAAACATAAAAACGGCTATAGCTACGCAACAGTCAGTCCGACTGACTTGAAAACTGGCATGCGGTGTCTTTGTCCAAGGACATTCGCTTATCTCAAAAATTGACCGTCAGCCAATGAATTTTGAGCAGTTATTAGACAAGGTTAAAGGAGGCCGATGAGAATGAAACTCGCTGGGCCTGTGAGAAATTCGTAAGAAATCGACCACCAGGGGGCGCCTTCACATTTTTCACGTGCGTAAAGGATTGTATATCACACGATTTTTCGCACATGCCCACGATATTCATACCACATGGTAGAACTCCTCATTCTCAGTAACTTTGCCTCTAGGATCACCGCTGTCAGTCAAATCGTTCGTTAAATATCGGAGATTATTTCAAAAGTGTACTTTTGCAAACTAGTCCTAAGTTTTTGGGTCAAACTCGATAACTGTTAAAAAGCTTTAAAACATATATTTCTTTAGTAAATTGCCTGTTTTGGCTGTAAATGATCTATGATCTAGATCAGTGGTTCCCAAACCTGTCCTGGAGGACCCCCAGCATTGCACATTTTGGATGTCTCTCTCATCTAACCCACCTGATTCAACTCATCAGCTCATTAGTAGAGACTGCAAGACCTGAAGTAGGTGTGTCAGATAAGGGCGACATACAAAATGTGCAGTGCTTGGGCTCCGTCAGGACAGGTTTGGGAGCCACTGATCTAGATGGTTACAGGCTTGCTAAATATAACATAATATCTTTTTACGCATGTGCTTAAAGGCCTTAAAGTGCTTGAACCCCATTAACTGCTGCTCGCAGCTATTTTTTAAATAAAATTCACTTATATAATCTAAATGCAATGTAAAAATTAAACAAAAAATGTAAAAGCTTATGATAAAAGATGATGCCCAAGCTAGATGCTCCTAACTTGGGCATCTCTGGTCTTAATTTAAAATGACAAAATCATAATATTTTCACAAATGAACCATATAATAAAACCATACTGATACTGTATATAGTAATGATAGATTTTAAGGTTAGGGCAGGTTATCACGTGTAAAGGTAAAATAGCTTATGAAATAGCTTCTTGTAGCTAAAATATGTGTCTATACAGAAACAGACTTTAAGAAATATTCAAAAATGCACCTACAACACTCAACAAATTATAAACACCCCAGTTTATTTTGTGCCAGCTTATCTACATGAAGAACATGAATATGAAATTCAAGATTATCTTTACTGGGAGCCATACTCTGTATGTTTTTCATTGTATCGATAGTTAAATATGCATAAATCAGAAAGACGTCTAACCGTATTGCTCTCTTTTACACGTCAATCTGGCGGCTCAGCAGCGGAAATCGCAGCGGGGTTGTGCCTATCCCAAAGGCTTATCGATAAACCTGCATTCTCATTAAAGCGGGAGTGAGAGTCGTCTTCACCAGCAGCGCTGCACAAGCCACTGTCGCCTAGCAAGTGGGGCCACCGAGGGAATTAGGTTGCTAAATTAAAGAAGAGCACGTCTGCCTTTGCCATCTTCCCAGTCCCTGTGATAGTAGGCTGATAACTTCATATCTCAAAGGATACTACACCAACAGAACAGCCACCTAAAACCCATCAGACAAACTCGGATGTGAATGCATATATACTTTATTTGGTTAACATCCACACATGATGTTTGATCCAGAGTATTTTGATCTGTATGATATAGTATGTCTTCCTACAAGTTGTAATAGTGCAGGATCTAAATGCCTATCCCGCATCCCTTTCCACACAGTGTTCTTGTAAAATTCAGACAAATGAGAAGCAAAAATGTGCATTCTTTAAATAAAACTTTTTCCAGTCTACAATACATTGTTCCTGAGCAACATGTGCAAGATGGCAGAAAGGTAGAGATAAATTGGTTTTATTTTTACTCCTTATAACTCAGGGTGAATTTGGAATAGCATACTAGTCTTAATATTTCATGTAATGGATGATAAGCACACTGCTTTAAAAACCTCATGAAGTAGCTTGTCAAGTGCAGTTTTCTTACCAGTGCTGACATACAGAATTTCCTATTGAAATAGGAAGTTTGGGAAAGACATATAAACCCCATATCCCTTTTTTAACAGGCAATAGCCTTTAAGTTACATCACAACCGCAAATCATAATTTGCTAGTTGGTAGTTGTTCAAAAAAAAAAACTTGCTTGTCAGTTACAGATGACTTTCAGGGGCGGGTAATTCTCATTTTATAGCGCATTTGATTGGACAAAAATCTCTTTATTGCAGAATATTTTTTTTCCATTTTCCCAGAAGTGAATGCAGTATTTAAGCATAAAGTATATATGCTTAAAGTTAATTTAGTCAACATAAGATGAGTTCAAAGCTAGCAGAATAAATAAAGGGTTTTTTCAAAAGTTTAGATATAATTTAGCAAGTTATTTAAAAAAAAAAAAAAAAAAAAAAGTTGTAGTCTTTTCTATTGCACTCTTTCACAGTTGTCACACCTTTCTATTTCTATTCTAGCTCACTTTTGGAGCTTTGTATTGCAGCACTTCTCGCGTAACTGTCTGCTAAGGAATTGCTTATGTAGTGATCTTCCTTTGTAATTTGCATCTGCTAAGTGAATAAATGTAAATGCACATGATAAAGAGCCCTTATACTGCGTGCATAGTGTGAAGGCCTGTTAAATTTTACTGTGGTGTCTAACTCTCAACCTGTGAATTTTGCCTCAATAGATAGTGTTAAAATTAGATCTTATGTTCCCTATTTGTTTTTATAATTAAATCCAGTCATGTTTTTAAGGTGCAAAACAATGCAAATTCACCACAGATGCTTCTTTTGCTCTGTGACATCTGGTAATTAAAATCAGTACAGAACCATAGATGCAAATCTTAATAGTTTAATTGCACATATATTTGTGGGGGGAAAAGGTGTGGCATTAAAATATCATCCAGTGATCAATCAATGTAGAGAAAGCACATGGTTACGTTACATCAATTTCAGTATAGGAAATCTAAAAAGTGCATATTTTTAGGTGTTGTGCACTTTTAAAGTTGTTGATGAACAGTCCAACAGAACTGGGTCTTTTCACTGTTTGCATCCCTCCGCTTGCTGGTGTTTGCACATTTCAGACAGTGGTGAGGATTTTAGTGACTTTCTACAGATTACAAGTGACTGTCTTTGGCCTAGTCCACACGTAAACAGGTATTATTATAAATGGGTAATTTTTCTAAAGCAAAAACACGCTATGAAGCACTGTTAAGAGCATGCCAAACCAACAGGTGGCGATATAACCCTAACTGTAAAGCCATGTTGACCAATCAGAAGCCTGGAAAAAAGGTTATTACCGGTTCCGTTTACAACATCACAAGCCAAAATCTCCGGATTCACTGTCTGCACAACAACATTATAACTGGAGTTTCTAAAAATCTTCACCCTGGCAGGAGTTTTCAAAAATGTTTGGTTTTTAGTGACCAGATACTGCGATTGCGTGTGGACGAACAGCCAAAAGCTGCGGTTTTGAAAATAATTCAGTCAACTGATTTGTTTATTCAGGAACGACACAAGTGAGTCATTGAATAATTCACTCAACTCGTTAAAAAACACTAATTCATTCAGGGATGAAACTGAAACATTTCAGGAACTTGATTCTAATGTTGCTTGTTTAGATCTTCCATTGGTGTAGCACAAATATTGTGTTTAAATTACTTTTTTGTGCATCCCAGACAGTGGCAGAGATTTTAGTGACTCTTTCTATAGGTTAACTGACTGTCTTTATATGAGTCATTAAATCATTCACTCAACTGATTCATTAAAACACAATTCATTCATTCATATTTTTTTATATATATATATATATATATATATATATACTATGGGTGTAATAGTACATGTATTCATCCCGAACTGTCACGGTGCATACAGTCAGACGACGAATACAGTCACAGGCGATCCACACTCCGATCCAGAAGGGGGCACACAAGGTAAAACATTGTAGCCCAACCACTTTTATCCAACATTAAAGGGTTAGTTCACCCAAAAATGAAAATAATGTCATTTATTACTCACCCTCATGTCATTCTACACCCGTAAAACCTTCGTTCATCTTCTGAACACAAATTAAGATATTGTTGATAAATTCCGATGGCTCAGTGAGGCCTGAATTGCCAGCAATATTACCGCACCTCTCAAGATCCATAAAGGTACTAAAAACATATTTGAAACAGTTCATGTGAGTTCAGTGGTTCAACCTTAATGTTATAAAGCGACAAGAATACTTTTTGTGCGCCAAAAAAACAAAATAAAGACTTTTCAACAATATCTATATGATAGATTTCAAAAACACTGCTTCAGAGCTTTACGAATCGAATCAGTGAATCGGAGCGCCAAAGTCACGTGATTTCAGCAGTTTAGCCGTTTGATAGGAGATCCGAATCACTAATTCGAAACAAAAGATTCATAAAGCTCAGTAGCTCCATGAAGCAGTGTTTTGAAATTGGCCCATATAGATATTGTTGAAAATTCGTTATTTTGGTTTTTTTTTGGTGCACAAAAAGTATTCTTATCGCTTTATAATATTAAGATAGAACCACTGAACTCACATGAACTGTTACAAATATGTTTTTAGTACCTTTATGGATCTTGAGAGGTGCAATAATATTGCTAGCAATGGAGGCCTCACTGAGCCATCGGATTTCATCAACAATATCTTAATTTGTGTGATGAATGAAGGTCTTACGGGTGTAGAACGACATGAGGGTGAGTAATAAATACATTATTTTCATTTTTGGGTGAACTAACCCTTTAACCACCAATAATCGCAATAAGCAGACTGTGTTTTGTTACTTTCGATAAGAAACAAAGTGTCATCTTTCAAATTCTGTTTATTTTTTCACGAAATGAAAACAATAAATGCCATTTTGACGCTCTTTAATGTGGTGTAACAGACTCTGTATAGGCACCTCAGTTGAAATGGCAGCGCGGAGTGCGAGTGAACGCGATCATCTCTTCCTCTTCACTACTAGTTACAGAATGAACATCTGAAGGTATGTTGAAAGATACAGTACGTAATATATCTCGTGTAATCGCTCAACAACGGAAAGGCATCAATAAAACGGCTGGTAAACAATGTCACATAGCATTTACCTCAGAAAAGTCATTCAGTGTCCAAAAAGCTTGTTAGTTCACTAGAGAAATGAAATCTTTCGCTAAATATATACACTATATTAGCCTATATATTAATTATATTTTACTTAACCTGTTAGTGATGTCTTAATTATTTAATGTATGTTTAAATAAATCCGTCATGAAAACAAGTTATGACCAGTAACTGTGTAAATGATTTTATACTCAATAACAATTTTATAATTAGATATAGAAGTTAATATGTGCAATTTACATGTTTACGTTTTATTATTATCATTTGAATGTGGATGATTATATCTAATAAATAAATAGCAACTGAATTTAATAATTTGGGCTCTGTTGTTAACCTTTAATATTATAGTAATGTGCAAGTAAGGGCTCCCTATATAGTTTACAGCATTAACAGAGACAGATTTTTTTAGCCTTAAGAAAATTGTAATTATAATTGAATAAATGTAAAGACAGAGACACTGTTTGTACTGAACCATCATTTTTGTGTACCGTACACCCCTAATACACACACACACACATATATATATCATAACCTCTTTTCCTTTGGCGCTCACACACACCCAAACACAAACTTCCTGGCTGCTCTATTGCTTCCCTGGAGCAGTGGAAGTCTGTTGCTATGGTAACTTATCAGGAGTAGAACTAAATTGCTAAATGAGTATTGAGTGGATCAAGTGTTTGTCCTGGCTATCTGATTTATATTTTCTCCTGCGCCGTAATCTCTCTTGCTCTTTCTCTGTCCGTCCGTCCATCTGACGGTCAGCGTCTCTCTGTTGACACTAACCCATCTGGGGCTTGTTTGGTGAAGATGTAAAGTCGCTCATGCAGTACGGTCCTCTCTGCCTCCGCTCTCTAGTGTTCGGGTAAAAGGATATCTGCATTCCTGCCAGAACTAGAGGAGTGCTATTGATCCGCATTTTTTCCGTCCTCACTTTCTCTCTCGCTCTCTGAGATGAGTGCTCGGGGATTGCCCCTCCAACACCAAATGTCAGGTGTTAACTAGCCAAGCATGAAGAGGAGAGTGAGCCAAGCTTTCTGGGATTTAACTCTGTTTCCCCTGTTATAGCCGCCTCATACTGACAGGAGCGAAACACACACATACTCGCACATGCACACTCACATAATCACAAAGAACAAAAGCTTTTGCTCACATTCAAAATGTCACCAAAGCATTTCTCTTCCAGGAGTCAGAGCAGTAGTTTCGTGAGGACTGATTGGGACTTTAAAGGTTAGTTCTTTGTTCGCATGCTTTCACCAGACAGGAGGACCGGGATATTGATTTGTGCTTTGTGAATGTGTTTTGCTGAGACATCTTTCTTATTTGTCTCTGTCTCTGCATTTTTCAAAAGGATTGTGCCTCGGCCTGTGAAACACAGCTTGCATTTTGAATCCTGTTTAAACACGCTTTTATTCTTTTATACAGGAGAGTCACACTCCAGTGAATGCTTCTCATTGTAAGTTTATCTTTGTGTAGATGCATGTTAAGTCGTGGCTACCTAAAATGCTACTGAACATGAATAGGCAAAAGTGTTCATTAAACAATTCATTAAACACATATTGGCCTTTTGTGAGAACATGTTCAAGGTTGTTACAGTGAGAATAGGCTATTCAGTTTTTAAAAAAGAAAAGAAAAAGCTACGAAAACAACATACAAAAATATCAAACTAGATATGACACGCTGCCCCTGACATTTATGAAAATACCCTTGTACTGAGAACAGTTAAACCTTTTAGTTCAAATTTGTCATTATTATGTTAACTTTTGTCTGAATGAATGTCAGTGAGCTTTGACAAACATCTAAAATATGATGTCATTTTAATTTGGAGGACAGAATTTCATTTATTAATCAAACCATACACTGTAAACCCGAATAAGTTGGGCTAACTCAAAAAATTTGAGGTAATCAGTTACATCAAATTTTTTGAGTTATGATGTTCCCAATTTTAAGTAAGCAGAACTATCAAGTTTTGAGTTTGTAGTACTCATGCATGATAATTCCTCCTAACTTGAAGTGCTGAGTTAGCTAACTCATACATTTTGATAGCAATTAACATAAAATATTTAGTTTACTTTTTTATTTTGAGTTCTTGCAAATCAAATGAGTTATTTACTTCGCTGTAAACCCTAAGAAAATACAGAAAATGCCAACTTGCTAATTTGCTAACATGTTAACAATAGCATGGTATAGCACTTACTAAATAAGTACAGCAACTTAAAACATGTAACTGCTCTCAAACCGAGCACCATGCGCTACTTGTCACCATGATGGTAACTCTCCAAAAACCAACATGAACAGAAACTCTTCTAAATTAGCATAACAAAACATTAATCACTACTAAATCTCCCTTACCATTAATCTTGCACAAAAAAACATTATTTAACACTTAATTTTAGCATTTACTCTCCCTTTCGAGTGCCATGGGCAAAGCATGCTGGGAAATAGAAATCTCAGCTTAGTTAGTCTCAATTAAAAGAAATTAGTTCATACAACTCAAAACAAACAATGAAACAGTTCAGTTTACTTGAAATATATCAGTTCTGTGAACTCAAAAGAAAAAAAAAAGTTCTAAATACTCATAGCAGTTAATTTAACTGAACTAATTTGTTCAATTTAAGTTCGTCCTACTCAAACCAATTAAGTATTTTGAGCGTTCGGGTTTACAGTGTAGCAGTATTATTTCTTTTAAATGTGGTTTCATCTACAGCATGAAACAGGTGCTTAACAATCAGATTCGTATGCATGGTGTGTGACTGTGCATGTGTGCGCGTTTTTGTGATTTATGAGGACACAAATTTGTATAATGACATGGGTATTACACTGGTGTTACGATGTAAACATGAAATATGAGGACATTTCATGAGTCCTCATATTTAAAATAGCTTTAAAAACATACTAAACAATGTTTTATTAAAAATGTAAAAATGCAGACAGTTTTCTGTGATGGGTAGGGTTAGTGTAGGGGAAAGAATATACAGTTTATACAGTATAAAAATCATTACGTCCCCATACAACATGGAAACCTGTGTGTGTGTGTGTGTGTGTGTGTGTGTGTGTGCGCGTGTGTGTGCGTGCGCATTACATGTGAGGAAGACGTGCTACTCTCCTACTGAGCACTGAAGAAGCCGTAATTAGCGTAATTCTATTCTCTGAACCCTTGGGCTTAATTAGTCACACTGACTCACTGATGACTAGAGCTTTTAATCAATTCTACTACCAAAATAAAATGACATCTCATCCCGATATCTGTCTCCACCTCTAACATCCCTGTTGATTGCACAGATGATGTCATACTGTCTCCATTCGTGACTCTGACGGCTCAATCCTTATTGGAGGTTTAAGTCGGGCTTTAAATCAGGCAGCACAAGAGGATACATATTTAAAGGATCAGAAGGTACGAGATGGCTACCTGCTCCTATTCCAGCACACTACATTACCCATGACTCACCAGTAATTGCCTCTATCATGGATGGATACAACAGCAGACATCAAAAGAAGACTGATGACAGCATTCATCAGATAGCAAAATAGAGCAGGGGTGTCCAAAATGGACCGCAGACCACCTGCGGCCCAGCAGCGTTATTAAATTCCTCCCGCAGGTTAATTTAGAAATCTAATTAGATTTGGCCCACTAGGAGAAAGGAAGAGTTCCAGTTTTGACCACTAGGTTCCAGCACTGCAGTAAATCTCATCTAAAAACTGATTAGCTAGCTATTGTCCCACATCAAAAATGCAGTTCTTAACATGGCAAAGGTTTGATAATGTTTTGTTGGCAAAATGGATACCTTTTCACAGGGAAGTCTTCAGAGATCAGTGTGTGTGTGTGTGTGTGTCAGGGAGGGGGGGTTAACTTCCATGAATTTGTTGCTGTAATGTAGGAATATAATAAGATATATATATCCAGAGTCTTCCAGGAATTCCTGTTGGAAATTGATGCTGACAGTAGTGATGTCATTTGGATCTATTGTGGCTTAAGTAGTGGCTCAGCTGTTTTATTACATGAATTCTCAAGTGGTTTCTAAGAAAAAGACTGTCTTAAAGCTCCCTGGCTACATCAGCATGAAGAATTTGTGTTCAAAATAACTGCACACATGTGCATTACAAGGCTCCAATGTTTTTGACTTTCTGGGAGGAGATTGAGAGTTTTTCAAATGCTTAAATGCTAATGAAGAAATATGTAGCAGTGCTTTTATCTAATCATATAATTCAAGCAGCTCTTTGCAGTCCTTCAAGGGGACGTTAATTTGTACTCAAGCTCTCTGTCCATTGTTCATTTCAATGGATTCATTGAAAGATGGAATTTGTTGGAGTGATAGCTGGAACTCAATGAAATGGAGTTTGAAGACACTCTTGACAGCCCCAATACCAGAGCATGGAAATATTCCAGTATTGACTTGTGAGGGATCGTGTCTCAAGAATGTTGAGAATGTGTGGTTCACATATATATGTGTGAACAAACATTTTCTTCTAATGACGCTCAACACTAACGTCATTAGGACCGTCACTTGTTGGCACATTCCATCTCCGTGAGTTTCAGCAGTCCTCCGCTTCATTGACATCAGAAAGGCCTTTTGTGTGTTGAATAAATCAGCTTTTACTTTAAATACACCTTTTTCTGTATTGAGCCCTTGAAATTTTGTCTTTTTGCTTTTTGTTTTTGAGAAATATACATCCATTAGACAGAAATGACAGAAACAAATTTTACAGGGTTTCAAATGTTCAAACCATAGATGGATAGATGGATAGACGGATACATAGATAGACAGATAGACAGACAGACAGACAGACAGACAGACAGACAGACAGACAGATAGATAGATAGATAGATAGATAGATAGATAGATAGATAGATAGATAGATAGATAGACGGACAGACAGAGAGATGGATGGATGGATGGATGGATGGATGGACGGATACATAGACAGACAGACAGACAGACAGATAGATAGAAAGATAGATAGACGGATACTTAGACAGATAGATGGATGGATGGATGGATGGATGGATGGATAGATAGATGGATAGATAGATAGACGGATAGATAGATAGACAGACAGACAGATGGATGGATGGATGGATAGACGGATACATAGATAGATAGATAGATAGATAGATAGATAGACAGACAGACAGACAGATAGACAGACAGATAGACAGACAGACAGACAGACAGATAGATAGATAGATAGATAGATAGACGGATAGATAGACGGACAGACAGAGAGATGGATGGATGGATGGATGGACGGATACATAGACAGACAGACAGACAGACAGACAGATAGATAGATAGAAAGATAGATAGATAGACGGATACTTAGACAGATGGATGGATGGATGGATGGATGGATGGATAGATAGACGGATAGATAGATAGACGGATAGATAGATAGACGGATAGATAGATAGACGGATAGATAGATAGACAGACAGATGGATGGATGGATGGATAGACGGATACATAGATAGATAGATAGATAGATAGATAGACAGACAGACAGACAGACAGACAGACAGACAGACAGACATATAGATAGATAGACAGACAGATGGATGGACGGACAGACAGAGACATGGATGGATGGATGGATGGATGGATGGATAGATAGATGGATGGATAGATGGATAGATGGATAGATGGATGGATGGATGGATAGACAGATAGACAGATAGACAGATAGATAGATAGATAGATAGATAGACGGATACATAGATAGATAGATAGATAGATAGATAGATAGACGGATGGATGGACGGACGGACGGACAGACAGAGACATAGATAGATAGATAGGTAGAAAAATAGACAGACAGACGGACGGGTGGACAGACAGATAGACAGACAGACAGATAGATAATAAGATAAATGGATGGATGAATGGACAGACAGACAGACAGACAGACAGACCGATAGATAGATAGATAGATAGATAGATAGATAGATAGATAGATAGATAGATAGACAGACAGACAGGCGGACAGATAGATAGATAGACAGACAGACAGATGGACGGACGGACGGATGGACGGACAGATAGACAGACAGATTGATTGATTGATTGATTGATTGATTGATAGATAGATTGATTGATTGATTGATAGATTGACTGGTCGATTGGTTGGTTGGTTGGTTGATTTCTGCTGATATATTTATCACTACTGTATATAAAGCGGGTGCCACTGATGTAAATGATGCACCACAGCTGAAGCACTTCGACAAATATGTCCAATTTATCATCTGCTCTCTTTGTATCTCTTGATGCACCCAATTGTTGTTGAATAAAATCACTTGGCAGACTGCTACATCTTCACTATAGCAACAACTTGGATATACCCAAAAATGACTACACTGCCTGGCACACAAATCTGATTAGATTTGAAAACCAAATTGTCTGTAGTGTGAACATAGACTATGAACTGCATGAGCTTGTGCTTTCATCTGCAGTAGATGTAATACTAAAGCACCCGAGAAACAGAGTTCAGACCTCTGTGATCTTTCTCTCTTTCACTTTCCACGCTTCTCTTGTCCCTCACTCCCTGACTTTAATTACTGTGAGACTGACTTCATACACCTTCACAGACGGGCCAATTAGGCTCAAGTGTGTTTTTATCTGCCTTGTAGAAAGAAGTGTTTGCGAGCATGAGCAATTCTCACTGACTTTACCAGTGTACCAATTTCTCTGTTACTCTGCCTCGCATTCTTCTTCATTTTCCATACGTATATATGCACACAGTAAGGTTTTATTCCGGGTTTTTGGGGAGAATTAGGATTATTCTGGGGAAACCAGCCACCTTCCGTAGCGATAGTATTCATCATTTTAATAGGGACGGTACTTTACTATGCTACAGCCAATGTTTACTTTTCTTATTTTTTTATTTGAGGTTTATATATTGTGTTTAAACTGAATGCTTGTTTGCAAATCACACTTTTTCCCATTCATACCACACACCTGACATCTCTTGCTAGGAATGTGGCACTTGGATGTGTTTTATCACAGTCTAAATGTGTCTCACTTTGCCATCTGTTCTCTAAGTAGCTTGAGTACTTAGAAGTCACAAACCAAAAGTTAAGATATGCATAAACCATTTCTGGGGTTTTCAAAAATGTGAAAGCAAATCTCAGCCGGGCGTGTGGACAACAAGCAATTTAAAATTTGCATTTGTTTTGCTGCATGAGGCTGCCTGAAGTATTTCACAAGCAAGATAATTCAGCGTACAATGCAAAAGAAATATGTAATCTGAAAAAAATAAATAGCTTGCACCTATAATATCAAATAGCATTTTAACTTCCATCAATCTATACATTCGTTTAGTACATTTTACCATTTTGGGACATTTTAGCATCAAGTATTTTATATCTCATATTATTATTATCATTAGAAAATGAATATTTCATTTGTGAAAGTGTATGTGTGTATGAAGCAGTGAGCTGTTAAATTGTTTGTTAAAAAAATTGCATTATGTACAAACCACTGCCCAACATCTATCAAGTAAAACTATCGGTTAATGGGGGACCTCTAGGAATACTTTTCTGTTTCACTCTGGTTTGTTTTGTTTACTGTGAATCTCTATGTTTCATCATATTTCTCTGTGTCCATTAGGGCGCTGCTGTGCCAACAACCCAGAAAAGTTTTGGGTGAATAGCTGCGGCATAAATAGTTGATGATCTGTGATCTGTTTATTTTTCCCATGACCTTATTATTACGACAGCTGAATCTTAAGAACCTTCTAAGCGTGAGGTCACATGGCCATGAGAGCCTGATGTGAGGGCCTGATTACTGTGAATACCTGAGGACCTGATCACTGCTGAGATGATTGAGTCTGCTCAATGGAGCAATTATAAATCTACGTATGGGATCAGAATCTAAAAAACAGTATAACCAACCTGGTACCAGTGTCAGAGATTTATGTTTTATTTTTCACTCTAAAAAAAAATGGTGGGTTAAAAACAACCCAAGTTGGGTTGAAATTGGACAAACCCAGTGTTTGGGTTGTTGTGCTGGGCAGTTTTATTTAACTCAACTATTGTTTAGAAATGACTATATGTCTGGCTTAAAATAAACCCAAAATAGGTTGGAAATTAAAAATCAGACACATAATTACTAGAGGCAACAATAATAATCAAAAGGTGAACATTTATTAATAAGCAATTTAAAGGGTTAGTTCACCCAAAAATGAAAATTCTGTCATTAATTACTCATCCTCATGTCGTTCCACACCCGTAAGACCTTCGTTCATCTTCAGAACACAAGTTAAGCCTCCATTGACAGCAAGATAATTAACACTTTCAGATGCCCAGAAAGCTACTAAAGACATATTTAAAACAGTTCATGTGACTACAGTGGTTCAACCTTAATGTCATGAAGCAACGAGAATACTTTTTGTGCGGCAAAAAAACAAAATAACGACTTTATTCAACAATATCTAGAGATGACCGATTTCAAAACACTGCTTCTACAAATCTTTTGTTTACGAATCAGTGGTTTGGAGTGCGCATCAAACTGCCAAAGTCACGTGATTTCAGTAAACGAGGCTTCGTTACGTCATAAGTGTTTCGAAATTTCAGTGGTTCACCACTGGGGGGCGTGACTTTGGCAGTTTGATACACGCTCCGAACCTCTGATTCAAAACAAAAGCTTCATAAAGCTTCATGAAGCAGTGTTTTGAAATCGCCCATCACTAGATATTGTTGAATAAAGTCGTTATTTTGGTTTTTTGGCGCACAAAAAGTATTCTTGTCGCTTCATGACATTAAGGTTGAAGCACTGTAGTCACATGAACTGTTTTAAATATGTCTTTAGTAGCTTTCTGGGCATTGAAAGTGTTGCTGGCAATGGAGGCCTCACTGAGCCATCGGATTTTATCAAAAATATCTTAATTTGTGTTCTGAAGATGAATGAAGGTCTTACGGGTGTGGAACGACATGAGGGTGAGTAATTAATGACTGAATTTTCATTTTTGGGTGAACTAACCCTTTAACTAGATGCTTATCATCATGCATATTACTAGGAAATTGGCTGTTTAGTAGTACTTATAAAGCACATATTAATGCCTTATTCTGCATGACCATATTCTACATCCCTTAATAATACCCAATACCTAAACTTGACAACTACCTTACTAACTATTAATAAGCAGTAATTAGGAGTTTATTGAGGCAAAAGTCGTAGTTAATAGTGAGAATTGGACCCTAATCTAAAGTGTGACCCAGAATTTTGTTTGAGGCACTTAATAGCAAGTTAAGATGTCCACAGGCAGAATTGTATATTCCTCTCATAAAAACCTACTGCTAAATGTAGAGCCAAAATAAACTATGAAGAACCACTGTGATTGGCTCTTCCTGTCTAAGTAGGCGGTTCTTGGCCAGAACAAACGGTTATGTGGACTTGACCATATGCGAATCAGTTGAAATTCTGGCTACATGAGACTAAGTAGGTTATAACTTCTCCTGTGTCCTGAAATATATTTACACTGAGACCAGATGTTCATAAGAATATTGTGCCAGTAGCTCAGTTAATATCAAAACTCTAGTTTTCCCTCTCAGAGAGAAAAACACATAAATTTATAGCAAAAGAGAGAGAGAGATATTCTAGCCAGAGTTTCGATCCCCATGTTATTATATATAAATTTTCCATTGAATTTTGATCGTTTTGTCTGTCAATATTTCAGTGTCTATTGATAGCAGACTCTGACAAGCGTAGGAGAGCGAAGCCTGGGTTGCTAATAATTTCATAACAGTTACAGAGGCATTTTTGTCTTATTATTGTGGCATGAATACTGTATATATTGAGCAGATGTGCTGAAAATTATGAATATTACCACTTGGGAGAATTTTAGAAACAGAGCATTTAGAAGCATGTTTAGAAATAGTGATGTTAATGGAATATTGCATAACCGATGGTGATTCAATATTTCAGTGCATTTCATTTTTTGTTTTTCAGGAGTCTGAGAATCCCTGGTTTGCTAATTATCTATTTCTTCAATGTCTGTGTGCCTGGAAACTGGTGTTTGCATTTACAGTGAGCAGAATATATATGTATGCTAATGGATATGCAAATAAGGCCATCATCATCAGGACTTCAGCACGCTGTTATCATGTTTCTGTTTTGATTATGAATCCGCTATGGGAATGAGTATGGGAATGATGATCAAATGATAGAGGCATGAGAGTGTCTGGATAACCTCTGTGTTTAATCTGTCCACAGCTGATCCACTGTGAGTCTGATAACTGAGTAGATTACCACTGACCAGGGGCTAAATGTGTGGAGACGCTGAGCATATTGTCTTTGTAAATGGTATGTAATCCCTCTATTTCACTATCGCTCTCTCTCTCTCTTCATGAGCAAGCATGCACAAACACAGAAGATATATTTAACGCTCATGTTCTGTTTGGTGTCTGAGAGGCCCTGAGGCTGCTTTAATAGCTCAAAAAACATAATTTAACACTGAACTTTAGTGTTTAATTTTTCATCATCTTCCTGAAGACGACTTATTAGAAACAACTTTTCTTAATTACATGGATGAAATGTCCTACATCAGAAATAATTATTCATTTATTTTAAAATAAATTACTTTTTAATACATTTATTTTCACATGCTAATATTTTCTGATAAGTACACACAAGGGTTAGTTCACCCAAAAATGAAAATTTTGTCATTAATTACTAACACTGATGTCGTTCCACACCCGTAAGACCTTCGTTCATCTTCAGAACACATATGAGGTTTTTTACTCCCCATAGAAAGCAACATAATTACCGTCATTTAAGGTCCAGAAAGGTACTAAAGACATTGTTAAAACAGTCGACGTGACTGCAGTGGTTCAACCTTAATTTTATGAAGCGACGAGAATACTTTTTGTGTGCAAAAACAATTAAGTATTAAAGGTGCAATATGTAAGATTTTCTGTCCGCTATAGGTCACTAGAGGCCTATTCAAAACAAAGGCGTAGCTTGATGACGCCAAGTTTGAGCGCAGAATCTTGGGACATGTGGTCTTCACCTCACAGCCAGTGGAAAACAATTGGGATAGGACTCGGAAAGAAATCATGTTCATGGATGCGATTATTAACGTTACTGTAGTATGAAGCAGAGCAGGACTGAGTGTTGTGGGAGCTGAACGAAGCCGCTGGAGCGATTGCGCAACACACGCCTCACAAGCAGCGGATCTTTTATTATGCCGCAGTCGCCGGCGCCGCTTCCGCTTTTCCGGTCATGAGTATGAGGTAACGCAGCTCTGTTTATCATATTAGATACATTTGAGTGTGTTGAAAATGATGTTATAACGTTACTCTGTGCGTTCGCTCGGCGGCTGCTGTGAGACACTTGTTACACACTGCAGTAAGCTAGATCGATTTTAGAGTATCATAATAATAAATGCTGGATGGCTTGTGTTGATAAATAGCATGCAATTAATTTTAAAACGTATTGTATGATGGAGAAAATTCTGTATTACTGTTACTAAAAATAAAGCTGCATCTGATTATGCTATGTTAGCTACTTCACAAAATAGTGTTTTTCTCTGAGGCATGGTGAAGCATGGTACTCGCAAAAAATCAAGAAAATTAGATTTAAACAATAAGATTAAACGTGTTGAGCTATATAACAATAATTAGATTTCTGTCTATAAATGTAACCAAACAGTTGTTCCCTTGTCTATTAAAACATGTAAATATTAAAGCGTCTTTGGTGTTTCCATGGTTTCTACAAAATAAAACCGGAAACCGAGGGTAACGCGGGTATGACGCAATTGACAGGCGACTCCTCACACGTCCCGGAGCCTTGGTTAAAATTGAAATTTTCTCACGATTTACAAATAGTTGGAAACATTTGGAATATTGCAAGTACTCAAGTGAACAAAAAATATATAACACTGGCTTAGTGGTTTTTGGATAATTTACTGCAAAATTCTTACATATGGCACCTTTAAGTATTCTAGTCACTTCATAACATTAAGGTTGAACCACTGCAGTCACGTCGACTGTTTTAATAACGTTTTTACTACTTTTCTGGACTTTGAATGATGGTAATTATGTTGCTTTCTATGGGGGATAAAAAAACCTCTCAGATTTAATCAAAAATATCTTAATTTGTGTTCTGAAGATGAACATCAGTCTTACGGGTGTGGAACGACATCAGGGTTAGTAATTAATGACAGAAATTTCATTTTTGGGTGAACTAACCCTTTAAAAATAAAGGTTCTTCATTGGCATCTGTGGTTCCATGAAGAACCATGGGATTTTTCCATTGCACGAAAGATTCTTTAGATTATTAAAATGTTCTTCACACTAAGAAAAAAATGGTTCTTTTATGAACTGCTAACTAAAAGTTTCTTTGGGAAATCAGAAATGGTTCTTCTATGACATCACTACGAAAACTTCCTTTTGGAACCTTTATTTTTAAGAGTGGATTTTGAAGGTTCTTCATGGAACCATCAATGCCAATAAAGAACTTTTTGTTTTTAAGAGTGTACTGTAGACTGACAGTCTCTTTTTGGATCTGTTTTATTGTATTTTTCACATACTGTACATAAACAACTATATTAAATTGCTATTTTCGATGCCAATCTAATATTTGAAAAGTACATGTCTGCTTATCTACACCACCACAGAGGGATAAAACTTATAAACTATATAATATCTGCCTACTGTTAAGGTTGGGGAATTTAAAGCAACTAACAGAGGTTCGTTTCAAAACTATTTTTGACATTATTGGGATCTCTGGATCCTCAAACGTACAGACAGTAAAGTCATTTTCAGCAACATGATAGTTAATCATTTCTGTTCAAATGACAATGACGAGAGCTTGTAGCAAACATATGGTTCTCTCTTTACCATAGCTAATAGCTTTATTGTCCAGTATAGCATGTGTTTCCTGGATGCCTGTGACCTCTTGTTCTCTACATCAGCAGAGAACACAGTCGTTTCTCATCCCAAGTGACCAACTGCAAAAACATTCCCAGTGGAGTAACCTGGGGTTAAGAGACTCACAGCGGATGGGCATGATGGAAAACAGGAGCAGATAGTGACAGGACTGTGATATAATTAGCTCTCCTAGGGTCACCAGTACTTGTTATTGAACCTTTAACCTTAGCAGCACAGATCATTAATCATCAGCCTACACTGTATTCAACAGAATTTAATAAAAGCAGAGATAGATTATTAGCATATACGATTAATTTATGGATTGTGTTTCAGCTTCTCTGATGATAAATATCCACCATTCAAAAGGTTTAACTTGTTTATTTTGTTTCAGAAGTGCTGAGAGCAAAAAAACAGTTGCTTATCCCTTTACAATCATTGGTAATTTCATTGGCGGAAGAGGAAAGAGGCAAAAGAATGAGAGAAATGTTGACTGTCTTTATTGTTTTCTTTTCTAACATTGCTATACTGTATATACCGTACATAACTGATAACAAAATACTAAGAAGAAACATAATTATTAAAATTAAAAACCATCAAATATGAAGTGTCACACAGGGTATTCTAGGTATGTCAGTTTACGACTTTTCACTCTAAAGTGTAAGATATGTTTGTTTTTTCTTCTAAAAATGGTACATTTAACAGTATTTTACTGTAGAAATTACATAAAATGTAAGGTTAGATATATAACAGTTTAACTTATACTCTTAAAAAATGCTACAGTAAAAACTGCAATATATCTAACCTTACATTTTATGTAATTTCTACAGTAAAATACTGTTAAATGTACCATTTTTGGAAGAAAAAACAAACAAACCATCTTACGCTCTAAAAAATGCTGGGTTAAAAACAACCCAAGTTGGGTTGAAAATAGACAAACCCAGCGGTTGGGTTAAATGTTTGCCCAACCTGCTGGGTAGTTTTATTTAACTCAACTATTGTTTAAAAATCACCGTATTGCTTGCTTAAAACGAACCCAAAGTATGAAAAATCGTCATTATTATGTGTCTGATTTTTAATTTCCAACCTATTTTAGGTTCATTTTAAGCCAGCTATATAGTACTTTTTAAACAATAGTTGAGTTAAATGAAACATTTAACCCAACCGCTGGGTTAAAACAACCCAATTGCTGGGTTTGTCCATTTTCAACCCAACTTGGGTTGTTTTTAACCCAGTGTAAGATAGTTTGTTTGTTTTTTCTTCCAAAAATGGTACATTTAACAGCATTTTACTGTAGAAATTACATGAACTGTAAGGTTAGATATATTACAGTTTTTAACTTACTGCTAACCAATTTTTGGCATTTTTTACCGTTTTTACAGTTAAAATTACAATAATTTTTACGGTGTGTATGTGTATATATACAGTCTTTCATGAAAGAAAAGTAAATCGACATTTTTAACATTGCTTCATAATGCATGCAGTTAAGCAGTGGTAGGAGAACAGGGTTAAAACAGTAGGAAGAGAACATGATTTAATAATATAAATGATTGAATTTGATTTGAGAGAAGCAGGTTCAGAACCATATGTAATATTAATAAACGGGTGGATTGTATAGAGCCAACTCCTGCCCTACAGATAGGAAGAGAATAGGAGAACAGACATGAGAAAAGGCCAGCTTTAAGACAGTGTGATTTCTACACCTCAGAATAGCCTTTTCATGCACCGTTTGTGCCGTGTAATAGCACTACTGTGATAGACTGGAGCTGTGATTGACACTTGATACTTTCATAAAAGTAGGTAAAAAACCATAAGCAAATAAGTTAAGTGAGCTGTGTAGGTGTGATGTACTTGTTTCATCAAAGCACACACACACGCGTTTTTCACACAAAACCCCTCAGGTGAAGAGAAGTCACGGTAATTAAGTTGTTCAAGCAGTGAGCTGTGAAAGAAGGAAAAGTTCTTGTTTCTTCTTTCATCTCAATTTTAACGCCAGGTCCTTCTGACACAATCCCACAATCCTGCTGCCCTCTAGTGCCAAATCTCTGTGAGTATTTTCTTCTGCTCCTCTAGTCCACTGACGGATGTGTCACAAAATATTTGTTTGTTGCTTCCCTGCCTTTTTATTTATTTATTTATTTATTTATTTTTTTGATGATGATGTCAGTTTCTCAGTACTCCACTCCACTTTTAGTCCTGTTGAATAAAGTGCATACTGTGATCATAATCATGTACTCTGAAGGGTCTGTTACTGTAAGTTCATGTTCTGTTTGAATGAGACCCCATTTGAAGTACATTTGGTTCATGAGTCATTTTCTGATATATCATTAAATCATAGATTTTCCCCAGTAACAGAATCTCAAATAAATGTTAAAATAATTTTTACACTGCTCTCTGGATTTTTATTTGTCAATCACAGAATTCTGCAGCAGCCTAAATGGTAAAATATTTGGTAATACTTTATTTTAAGGTGATGTAGTTACATTACTACATGTATTTACTATAGTAATAACAGTAAATTATGCATAACTACTACAAGTAACTGGCCCTAAACCAAACCCTAACTCTATAGTAAGTACATGTAGTTAATTAATATTACTCAGTACTTATTTGAGTAAGTACAATGTAACTACGTCACCTTAAAATATTTGTTTATGATAATAAATTTCAATAATATAATAACATACCAATTTGCAATATCAAGCAAGTTTTTATACAGCTAAAATAACTGGAAGTGGATGACAGCGGAAACATCACACCTTCAGCGTGAAACGAAAGTTGCCTTTTCTTCCCTGTTGTGATGTATAAGCGTGAAACAGCTTCTCAAACAAGAACAAATGTAGGGCGGGACTTGATTTTGTCCATCGCTAATTGATTGGAGGTTTGTGGTTTGCTCCTGTGATGTCATGTGAGTGACAGGTTGCCCCGCCCATGTAATCAGAGAGAAGAGAAGACCTGTCGTCGAAGAGGGAGGGTAAGTGATTTTGTTTGAAGATTATGGTGGCACATTTTTAAAAATTTTAAAATGAGGGATAAATCATTTATAATTATCATTTAAACAGAGTTTTTTGTCCTAACCAACTGCGACGGTGACACGTGATTCTATTTTAGAAACGGTTTCTATTTTTCTGCGACGTCGCGGCTGTAACAACAACACAAAGTATGGCAATAATAATCTCAGGTACTGTGTATGTGCTTAATTTATTGTTAAAAGCGTCTAATGTCCGTTTGAATATCATTTTGTGTTCCCAACTTTGTACTTGTTAGCCGTACTGAAAGTAACCATGGATAATTTACCTCAGATTGTGAAAGTAAATAAATGGGCACAAGAACGTTCAAACTGTCAATTAATTGTGAACAAACAAGTGTATTCTATGACAAAGATTGATTCAGTCACACAGGATGTACTTTAAATTATGTTTAAATTGTGTAAAATGTATGAATTTGATTATGTACTTGTCTATTTAATTGTGACTGCTGTGCGCTTCCCAATAGAGCCCGCCCACACGCTCTTCTGATTGGCTGTGATTTTTGATTGATTTTGTCGTGTCTCGTAGTGGCGTTGCATCTGGTGTGGACAGACAAAAATTCGTTTCTGGGCTGATTGTTTTGTACATTGTCATGGACATTTCTTAGTGTAAGCTTTAAAGGGATAATTCACCCAAAAATGAAAATTCTGTCATTAATTACTCACCCTCATGTCATTCCAAACCCCCAAGAACTTTGTTCATCTTCAGAACACAAATTAAGATATTTTTGATGAAATCTGAGAGGTAGATATGACTCGTCCATAGACAGCAATATAATCAACACTTTCAAGGTCCAGAAAGGTACTAAAGACATCGTTAAAACAGTCGATGTGACTGCAGTGGTTCAAACTTAATGTTATAAAGCAATGAGAATACTTTTTGTGCGCAAAAACAAAACAAAAATAACAACTTTATTCAACAATATCTTCTCTTCCCTGTCGTTATCCTTACGCAGGTGACGCAGTAAGCACAGTGAAGGCTTCCGTGTTTACGTCCGAATGCCGGCTCAGTATTAGCCAAAGCTGATCACATGATCAGCACGACGCATGAGTGTGATGCTGACGCAGGAGCCGGCCAATAATGAGTCGGCGTTCTGACGTAGAACCTGGAAGCGCTGGATGTAAACAACGTATGAGAATGACACAGACGAGAAGAGATTGTTGAATGAAGTCGTTATTTTTGTTTTGTTTTTGCGCACAAAAAGTATTCTCATCGCTTCATAACATTAAGGTTGAACCACTGCAGTCACGTTGACTGTTTTAACGATGTCTTTAGTACGTTTCTGGACCTTGAAAGTGTTGATTATATTGCTGTCTATGGAGGAGTCATATACCTCTCAGATTTCATCAAAAATATCTTAATTTGTGTTCTGAAGATGAACGAAGGTCTTACGGGTGTGGAAAAATGTCTAAAAGAAATGACAGAATTTTCATTTTTGGGTGAAATAACCCTTTAAGATATACAGGTAAGATAACTTCTAATCAATCTTTCATGTCCATCTTTTTATTCATCTCTTTAGCGAGTAACCCTGTTGTGAAAAGCAGAAATATATAGGCTACAGTACAGTCAGATGCTTATTATCGTGAAACAAACTCCTTTATGATATTGTACAATAATGACTGACTGACTGTATCTAAAGCTGTTCCAGGAGCAATCCATATGTTTTGATTTATTTTTACTCCAGAATAAAGGTTTTAATTAGCCGCGCTGGATTTTCAGAGGTTGTGTCAAGGGTGTTTCCAGTGTGGCATTAAAAAAAAAATCTTTCCGTATTTTTTTTCTCCAACACAAAAGCGCTCCCTGAAGGGACTGACATTTCAAATGCCTGTGTGTTTGTGTGGCTCTTGTGTGTGCGTCTTAGATGCGTGATAGAGATTACAGGAGCGGTGTTTACAGGGTACTGTATACGCATATGTGTTACGCTCGCAGGTGTTTGCATGCCGTCCTGTGGGTGGAATATTTACCTCCTTCCCTGCGGGTGAGAAGTTCAGTACAAATCACTCTGCTTTCTGATTGGTTTGAGTGACTTCTGCAAAATTCAATCTGACCTCAATAATGGTGCAGGCCGTTGCTTATAAACAAAACTAATGGAGTATTGAACTTTGATACAGCACCGGCCAGGTCTAATCTAACATACAGTCATACAGTATTAACCGAGCGGCCCAGTTTGGCCCAGTCAGCCCTACCGAAGAGAATGTATTCATGCCTCCTCCTCTGTCTCATCAAAAGCTATCAGCATAAAATCAGTTCCCTTTCCACAGCTCTGCAAACACACTGTAAATCTAAGATGAATAAAACATCAGACACGCCAACAAACACCCTGATCAATGAGGGTGGGGGGCGGCTGAGCCCAGGATAGCTGGACAGGGTCCTGTATGTGTGTGTGTGACAGATAATGAGTCCTAGATAAAAGTGTGTGAGGACGGGTCATTTGGTCCAGTGTGTTTACGGGACTAATTTTGTCACAAACACACACACACACACTGAGAGATATCACAGGACGCCAGAGATAAGCAGCTCCCTGTGCTGAAACACACACACAAGCACACACACACACGACTGCCTGGAGAGGAGGATAAAAGGAAAGGAGTGCAATATCACATAGGAGAATGTGGCTTTGATAAACGAATGAATCTCTTTTTTTCTCTCAACAGTGTTCAGACAGAGGGACAGTTCGGGGAAAATCATGCAGAGAGTCTGAGGATATGGGTGTGAGAGCGGAAGATGGTTAAAAGAAAGTTTGTGAGTGGTACTTTGTTCTTTAAAGAAAACTGCCAAATAAATAGCTGACTGATTGATTTACAAGCCATTTTTTTTAGTGTTTGATCAACTGCATATACAGTAGGTGATGAAAATTTAATTATTCAGTTAATTTGCCATTCATAAAGAATAGAAGGTATGCATGTGACGTCACGGTCGGCCGTTGTGACTGCGGTTACGCCCACTGAGTGGCAAAAAGACTGCCAGCATTGGTTTTCAGCGTGAATATCACGAATACCACCATGGCAAAGAGCTTTGTGATGGACTGTACAAATAGATTTGACAAGAAATCTGAGGTATATTTTTACAGACTGCCAAAAGCTAAAGAAAAGAGAAGCAAAATTCACTGGATCACTGCAATTCACAGAAACAACTGGACTCCAGGCAAAGAAATGTGGATTTGGAGTTGTCAATATGCTGAATTTTGGGGTAAAATCATACCCTATATATTGTATTGTTATATATTGTATTGACAACTCATCAATTAAATATTTACCATCTTATATTCAGTGTTTTTAAATAAACACTGACAAAAACTATACAAGTTTTAGGACTGGATGATATATATATAACATTGATATAAGTATATGATTTCAATCTACCTATATTGTATTTATATAAAGTGTTCACAGGCAAATTTGCTTTATGTATTTCCCGGCGTCGAAATCAGGCACATATAAATGTCTGGAAACACGTTCCTGGCTGCATGTCAATATCCATGGATTACTGGATCTTTGGTAAGTTGTACTAGGAACACTATTGAGTCCATCATTTAGTTTAATCGTTTGTTTACTCACGTTTTCGCAGTTTTCCCTATTAAATCCAGTCACGCAGCAGACTCTTTTGCCACTCAGTCCGGCTGAGGAGGCGTGTTCCGGCGGGAAGGTGACGTCAAAATTAATTACAAAAGTTAATTACAAAGATTTCCAAAACACTAAAGTTAAATTAAATTAAAAATTAAATTAAATTAAAAATTAATTAATTTACATTAAAAATTTTAATTAAATTAAATTAAAACTAACCCTCTGGTGTTCTCAAAAATTATCTTTTTTTTTTTTTTCTTTTTTTTCCCAATGAAATTAATGTACTATATTTTAGTTCAGTAATGAGTTTTATTTAATATTTTGCTTTTTTACAGGATTTTATGGTACATTTTCAGCTGGTTAAACTTAGAAATGAAAGTTCACCTGCTGCCTTAAAAATGTGAGTTAACTTGAAGATAACCTTTGTTTCAATTCACAAATAGTCAAGACACTGGATTATTTTAAGTTAAAAATTAAACTTACAGTAATGCATTGTCTTGACTATTTGTGAGTTGAAACAAAGCTTGAATCTTCAAGTTGAGTTAACTTATGTTTAGTTGAGTTAACTCACATTTTTAAGGCAGCAGGTGAACTTTCATTTCTATGTTTAACCAGCTGAAAATGTTTTACAGTTAGAATCCATTTATTCAGTTTTTGAGCAAATTTCCAACTTAAACTGTCATCAATCTTGAATGCTTTGGAGCACAGACTGAAGTTTGGTCTCTTTTTGAAGATGACACTTGGCAGATTATTCCTGATGTGATAAAAGTTTTTTTTTTTTTTTAAAGTGAACTTAAAATTTTAGAATTTTAAGATTATTGTTATGAAAAATGTACTATTTTCAATTTTTATATGAAATATGTATTTTCAAAAACACGTTTTACTCTAGAACTATAAGAAAATCAAAGCCATAAATCTAAACAAGTTGTGTTCCAAATTTGAGGTTGATATATCAAAAAATGAGCTTTTAGTAATACTTTGTTTTGGCGCAGTACCAAACGTTTCCACTTCCATTCATTTCCGATGCAGCCATTTTTAACTGCGAACAGTACAAGTGTGACTATTTTTTCAGGACCATTTAAACTTTTCGAATCATGTCCAGGATTTTTTGTCTGTGTGTTCACATAGCAAGTGTCAAAACCTTTACCAAGTTTCATACCATTCAGATGAAGTAATTCAAAAAGGCAGTCTAGGCAGTTAATGCATAGATAGGCAGACAGACGGACGGACGGATGGATGGAAAATCCTGTAGAAAGTACAATGATGTAAGTGTGTTGGGTTAGAATAGGTAAAAGAACGTTTCTGCCAAATATATGTCTGACTGATTACTCAAACACTTTTGTAGTGTGTGTACATACAAAATGTCTAATCACACAAAATTGCATAGGTGATGAAAATTTAATTATTCCCATTAATCTGCCATTCATCAAGAATAATCACTTAATCCTGATGATTTGAATTCTAATTTTCTAATTGGATTATCTAATTGTGCCCAAACATTCTAAATTATTTAATTCATGAATAGTGAGCCAATGAGGAGTCATCCAGGCTGAATTAATGAGCTGTAAATATCACACATTCCAGCAGACAGACCGTATAGCCAAGAGCTCCCCATGCTGTTCTAGATTCATACGCCATGTTCTTTTACTTTTTATCTGTCATCTCATTCAAAAGTTTTTATCCAAAGAGTAATGGAAAAAGCAAATGTTGCGTAAAATAGGCTAATATTGACAAAACATTTATAGCCCACATTCGATAAGGCTGGATTCTCTATATGCCGATTAATAACTGATGCAGTAAATTGTGATAAAAACTATTCACTGTGTGAATCCTTAAAGAGTGAAGTTCTAATCACAAGCCTACACACTTTGAGTGAATGCACAGGGAAGTTATTTGTATTCATTATGCGTTAATTGTTCCTTTTGTCATTATTTTTATCTGGTTTATATGTGCATCAGCACGTTCCGTCACTCTGGGGCAGACGGCTTGCGTAAAAATTATGAGTTGAATAAGATTTAAGCAAAAGCCCAGCAGGCGGATGTGTGTTCTCTCCGAAATTCTCATCAGTAAAACCAACAAAACATCTCTCAGTAGACCAAACCCAAAATCCTCGGTCGTAGAGCAGATTAGTGCTTATAATCATGTCAGTTTTGAAATGTGTCCAAGTCTGAGTAAATGAAGTTGTGAAATTCACAGAAGACTTAGTAGCGAGAAGCTTGTTTGACAGTTTTGATTCAGTCTTGGGTTGATTGATTAAAGCTGTGGCAGTTGTTGTTCTGCCTCTTAGTGATGTAATGGCTTAGGCTCTGTATTTTTCTAAAAGAGTATCTTCAATAAAGTTCCAGCAGGCATTGGTTCAGTACTTTAACTAAGACTCAAGAAAGTACAATAGTGAACTTAGAGTCTAATCAATAATAATTATGTGCTGAGTACTAAAGTACCTCAAATAATGCTGCACAGTACAGTACAGATGATGGACACACAAGGCAAAATGTTTTGAATCTTACGTTTACACAACAACAATAATGGAAAAGTTTTTCCTTTGCCTTTTTCATGTACAGACGACATCATTAGCCAGGTTTCCATGCTAGGATTTTTTTGTGAAAAAATGTTTAGCACTTTAAAATGTTTAGTGATATAGCTGATGGAAATGCCATTTGTCAATAAAATTTCTCAAATGTTGATCTTTTTCCGTTTGTTTTTAGTGCATAAAATATTGATAGTTCAAATGTCGGAAAAATGAGTTTGGAAACACTTTTTGTCAAGAAAAGGGGCTTTAACGCAAATAAATGTGGTGTCACATGACAGAATTGGCCTATACCTGCAGCGTCTGCGTTCGTGGTGTTGCTCCCGTAAGCACCGTTTCTCCGTAGTTAGGTGCATCAAGGATGAGGAAAATACAGTCTTGAAAATCTCTGCAGCGCAACAAAAAAGGGTGTCTGTTAAATTAAGGAAGACTGTTGTTTTCAACGCTGACAAAAGAAAGGTAAAATAAAACACAGAACTTCTGTATCTGAATAAATAAAAGTAATGTCATAAAATGGTGAGTCTGTTTTGATTTTATGTTTAGAAACGGTTCTAGGCTACATGACAAATGAAAACCTCAAACATGACACTTGTAAAAGCTCTAATATAATTTTAGAAATGTTATTTGAGAATAAGCCTCAGTTAAGCTAATGCAGACCACTTAAAAAAAGTTAAATACACAAATAAAATATTTTGGTACACAGCTGCGCATATGTGCTTTGTCGATAACAAAACAGCGCAAAAACTGGATGGAAACTTGGCTATTGTCAAAATGATCACACGAAAACGACTAAAAATGCTATATTCTGCTGCCAGGCCAGTAGATGGCGATGTCACTTTGTAAAGAAACACTATGCGCCTATAGACTGAACACGCGTGACGTCACCGTTTTCATGTTTTTGTAGTTTACACTGAGACAAAAGTGGGACCGTTTTCAAATGTTTGCATTTTCAGGCCACCAAAACGCATTTCTCGTGTAAATTAATGGCCAAAACACATAAAAAGTTTTCCGTTTTTAGTTGAAAAAGATGTCAAGTAAATAGCCCCTTAAATGTCAGGTTCTTGTCACAATGTTGTATTGCAGCCAGGGCCAGTTCTAGACATTTGGCAGATAACTCTTCTAATAAAAAGCACTTGAAACAAATATGATTCCTAACCTTTTTATTTATACAACATTTGTCATTAAAATTTGTATATTTTTACTTATATGTCCATATTAATCCATTTTTGCCAGTGATTTGTTTCATAATTTATTTACAGTTCCTGGACACCACTTCAGTAAACGAGTCAGTGCTTTACGAGGGTCAATTCAACGCTGGATTCGCACAAAAGTTTAACATGATGGCACATGCTAGTCGATGAGTTGAATCAACTCCACAGCAACTATATAAATTTATTCATTCCGAAACATCTAGTTGTATTCTAAAAGTTGTAACTTCTTCCTGAGTCTCTCCATCAGTGTCCGACTCCGGTTTGAACAATGTAAGGCTGAACACCGTTACTGACAATCCTCATTTTGGCTGCGTGAGATTCTCCAGCTTTGTTGTTGTTGAGCAACCGAAGCGTGAGCTGTTAAAGCTCCGCCCTCTTCTGGAAAGGGGGTCGGGAGCAGCAGCTCATTTGCATTTAAAGGGACACACACAAACATTTTTTTGCTCACAACCAAATAGGGGCAAATTTGACAAGCTATAATAAATGATCTGTGGGGTATTTTGAGCTGAAACTTCACAGACACATTCTGGGGACACCAGAGACTAATATTACATCTTGTGAAAAGGGGCATTAAAAGTTCCCTTTAATTACAAATAAAAAATATTAATCACAAAAATTGACACTTACAATATCACAATGGGGCAACAACAACAAAAAACGTACCAATTGTACATTTGAAGTATTATCATCATATCATATATAAGAGGCGATCAAACTGTTATATTAAATCTCAACAGATATTTATAAACCCACATGTCACTCACCTATCTAAAACATCTCTCCTGATTGATATATCGTGATTCATCTATCTTAGCCATATGTCGTATGTGGGTGTAAATTGACAGCTGTTGTCCGAGCATGTTTTTGTGTGTCAGTCAGAAAAGATTTTTCACAGAATGCTGGCAGATTGGCTAGTGTTTACAACAACACAGGACCTGTCTACCTATCATTTTATAGTTGAGAAGATTGAGGGGAAAGGGGTGAAAAGGAGGAGAAATGAGGGCGGAGGACAGAGACGCAGAGCCAGAATAGAGGGAAAGTGAGAAAGCGAGAGAATTTGAGGTGAGGGTGCAATGAAGTTAGTGACGGGTGTGCCTGTTACCTGTCAACAGCTTGTCTTTGCTGCCAGAGCCGGAAAGGCGTGCATGCGAAGTGTGTGTATGTATACATGTGTGTGGGGGTGTGTGAGTGATGGGTCCAGTCTGTGTGTATGTGGCAGTATGGCCCATCACCATCTGAAAGTCTCTTTCTTATACCATAATGGACAGGAAGGACGGAGAGTTGTGCTCAATTTCGACTTGTCCCTCATTAAACAAAAAAGCAAAAATGGAGGTTATGGTGAAAGCATGTGTGGGAAACAGGTCTCCAAGCCTATTTATGTCCTATACAATTTTGATAGCATAACACCAAAAACACTGTTTGAAGATGGTTTTAAGATTAGTCGTTTAAGATATGTATGTATAGTTTGGGGTCTGTAAGATTTTGTAATGTTTTTGAAATAAGTCTTTTATATGTCCACCAAGGCTGCATTTACTTGATCAAATGTTTTCTATTTGAATATTAATGTGATTTATTCCTGTGATGGCAAAGCTGAATTTTCAGCATCATTACTCCAGTCTTCAGTGTCACATGATCCTGATTTGGTGCTCAAGAAACATTTCCTTCCTCCACTTAAGATGAGAAACAGCATTGAAGGAGAGTTGTGCTCAATGTCGACTCAAAAAATAGAGGTTATGGTGAGGCACTTACAATGAAAGAAAATAGAGGCAATTTTGGAGCATTTAAAAGCAGAAATGTGAAGCTTATAATTTGATAAAATCATTAATTATGATAAAATTCTGTGTATTATTTGAGCTGTAAAGTCATAATTTTATGGTAGTTTTAGCTGTTATGTTGTCATGGCAACAAAGGTTTGAAATTAAATGTATCTGCACAAAAAGGGAGATGTTTTTCACACTAAAATCATGTTAACAAGCATATTGTGGCTTTACTGATGAAACAGTATTTTAACATGCGTATGTGCCTCACTGTAACCCAGACTGTTGGAGTTTTTTTTTTAAATAATTACATTTTTGTTGTAATCAACATTATGCCACAAATGCTGTCGATTGAGCTTAGCTTGTACTGAACCAAGAATATTGTTTCAAAATGAAGCTGATCATTTTGAATGATGACGTTTTTCAGTGTGTTTGAGCTTAAACACCAATTTGCGTCCACACCAACTGTTCTTGTTGCATATACACAGCATAACCAGCAGATGTCCTCAGCATGAGTGAATAGCTAGCGTAATCGATCTAACAGTGAATTTAGCTGACGAAGTCAATATAGTGGAATAAAAACGACGCCGTTTTTTTCTCTGCAACTTCAAAGGAAGCAAGACAACGTTGTCCAAACTAGCGCTGCAAACCTGAGGTAATTTTATGTTCAACTGTTTGCTAGCCTAGCATAATGCATAATACTTCTCACAATGTATTATTGTCAAACGGTGGTGGATATTTCTGGATCTCGGCGATTAACTTCTCCGCAGTGTCGTCCACCATTTTAAATGCGCGAGCCCTTGAATTAGAATGGATTCTGATTGGCTGTCAGTGTTTTATCGTTCAGCAGCTGGATAAAATCGTTATGAAAGCGATCCCAACGATATTGTTCCTTTATATTGTTATCGTTATAGCTGTGGTGTGAACTCTGCTATTCTTTTATATTTAGAACAATTTTTAGAACTATATAGATATCGTTATCTTTATCGTTTTTGGTGTGAAAGGGCCTTAAAGTTGGCATTAAGAAGTTGCGATAGATTTTTTCTTTTCTGTTATGGCATAAATCCCAGTGAAACGGCTTCTCGAGCAAGAAAAAATGTAGGGCGGGACTTGATTTTGACAATCAGGAATTGGTTTGATTGGATGGTTGTGGTTTGCAATCATGTGAGTGACAGGTTGCCCCGCCCTGAAACACGTAATCAGAGAAGAGATGATGCTGCAAGAGGAAGGGGAAGATATTTTGATTAAAAATCACCAGGGAACATGAATTAAAAAGTAATGATGTGAACGGATAAATAGTTTATAATAAATACTGCAGTATTCCATAAAAAATAAGAATTGTCAATTTTGATTTCATGGTGGCTTTAAGTGTAGATGAATGTTGCTGGAGAGTGTGCAGACGTTTGCAGGTCTGTTAAGGGATAGAGAGTGGCATAAATCAGAGGAGATGGGTATTGTTATGCTCGGAGTTGTCTCTGCTTTAGGACTGAGCTCGCTCTCAGAGCTGCTGGCAGATTTATACACGCACACACACAATTTATTTTACATTGACAGATTGAGCTGAAATATGAAATCATTCTAGACATGGGCTGCACTGTTGGCAGGAGCCCTATGTGTGTGTGTGTGTGTGTGTTGATTTTGGCAGGAAAGTGAGTGGATTGAAGAGGAAAGGATCAAAACAGGGAGACTGAGAGGTTTATAGGATGCGGACGAAAGAAGGAACAAAACAATACAACAGAAAAGAGACCAAAACAGCAGACGATGAAGATATTGAGAATAAACAAAAAGAGATTGTTCATTTCTGATTCATAGCTGTTAGCACCAGGGTTATTATTGTGTATTAAAACCCATATCTGATGGAAAGACATGGTCTAAAAGCATAAATCAATTTAAAATTATCATTTTAGCAGTCATCAAGCACTCATCAAATGGCAGAATAATGTAACCTGAGTGGGAGAAGACGTCCCATCTGCAGGTGGTGGTATGATGATGGATAAACAAGAAAACAAAGCAAGTAAAAGTTTGAATGCGAGAGGAAATGCATTTAATGTTTTAGATTACAACTTTTTTCTACTTGTTAAATGAAGGTCATATTAAAAGTAAAAACTTTTTTTACCATGCCTTCATTATTTATTTTTGCTACTTTCAAAGTGCCTTTTAACTTTATTGTTTTAGACTTGTTCCAAATCGAGACTTTCTTAGTATTAAACCATCAAAATCCATTATATAAAATATTAATTACATTTTTAAAAATTTGATGATCTAAATAAGAGAGATAAACATAAACAACTTAAGTATTTATTATATGAAAATTACAGTTGTCCTTGTGACATCATTTCAACAACTTTGCCAAAGTAAAGTTCTATGAATAAAGTTTTATTAATAAAATTAATGTACTGTTATCAAGGAGTCACTGAAGATCTTGAAATATGTCGAAGTGTAAAGAAAACAAAGAAATATAATAAATATCACTTGTGAACAGAATGTTTTTATTAGGGCTGTCAAGTGATTAAAATGATTAAGAAATAGAAATTATCCCCAAATGATAACTTAAAGTCATAGGGCCAGATTTACTAAACGGGGCAAATTAGCGTGAGAGTGCAATTCCACAAATGCGCCGATGGGAGTGGCAAGTTTTGCGCATGATCTACTGCTGACGCACAAATTAAAGAATGCAGACGCAGTCAAATCATTTACACAATGACCATCGCAATCTAACAAGAGCAGCACAAATTAGCGTTGGCTCGCAAATAAACAGAGCTGATGCTCATCAGGTGTGGGTCGGCACAGGCGTAACTTGTTACATGTAATATACAGATGACGTCTTCCACTGGCATTCCAAAGAAATTACCGTTCTCTGCGGTGTCTCCTCCTGGCAGCAACAACTGCAGCCTTGCCGCAAAATGGGTTAAGACATGCTTTTTTTGGGCGTTAAATAATGGCGCAAACACCAGTAAATTGACTAGCGCAACATTAGTAAATTGCGTTGCGTGATTCATTTAAATACTCTCCTCCCATAAATTTGCGTCTGAAAGGGAAACTCCTACAAATGCATATGCAATCAGGCAATCAGGTCAGCCACAAAAACAACTTAGTCCACGCCTTTTCAGCGCTAATTTTGCACTGCATGTCTTTAGTAAATCCCGACAGTAGTTTTTTAACAACAAAAGAGGGTTTGCGCTGGCGCAAGCTGTTAGTAAATCTGGCCCATTGTCATTATTGTGTTAAATGAGAAACGCATCAAATAGACATTACAAAAAGTAGCTTTAGAAAGAAATGTTTTATTTGATTCAACAGAGAATTTATTACACAAACTTTTAGGCTACAACAGCCATGAGGGTGAGTAAATGATGACAATTTTAATTTTTGTCACAATTGTGATTTATAAAGTCAAAATTGAGAGATACAAACTCGCAATTGCGAGTTATAAAGTCAAAATTGAGATATAAAGTCACAATTGTGAGTTATAAAGTCAGAATTGCGAGGTATAAAGTCAAAATTGCCAGTTATAAAGTCAAAATTGTGTTATAAAGTCAAAATTGCTTAATATAAAGTCAAAATTGCGTAAAATAAAGTCAAAATTGTGAGTTATAAAGACAAAATTGCTTAATATAAAGTCACATTTGCGAGTTATAAAGTCAAAATTGCGAGATATAGTCACAATTGCGTCACAATTGCGTTATAGACGCAATTTTGACTAACTCGCAATTGTGACTTTATTTTACGCAATTTTGACTTTATATTACGCAATTTTGACTTTATAACTCGCAATTAAGACTATAACTCGCAATTGTGACTTTATATCTTACAATTTTTACTTATTGTCTCGCAATTGCAAGTTTATACATCACAATTCTGAGAAAAAAATCAGAATTGTGAGGAAAAAAATTCAGAATTGCAAGATAAAAAGTCGCAATTATCTTTTATTTTTATTCCTTGGCAGAAACAAGCTTCCATAAGAAACCCCATAAATGTGAATGTAATGAAAACAAGTGAAAGCCATAACAATGTTAAAGCACAATCCAATCTAAACCGTTCATCACTTGTGGTCATGTTGTACTTTTGTAAATGATCATGTGTAATTATGCCACCCATGAGGCATGCTGGGTAATAGCGACTCTCATTAAGCTCGCTCACCGATCACATGCACCGGTGAGAGCTGTGGTCTCTCATTAGATCTTATTGTCTCCCCATATTTCATTTAGCTGCCGTTTACATTAGACGTCTTTCATTTACATGTCGAACACAAGCAGGGAGCCTTCACTTCAGCTCCAGCTTCCTGTTCATCCTCTCCTTCCCTGTGTTTTATCTCCATCCTCCCACTCTCCCGATCCTTTCTCTTTAGACGCCTGTCTCTTTTACTTAAAGTCATTATAGTTCAGTCAAAATCTCTCTTTCTCCCTCTGTCTCTCTCTCTCGCTCTCGTTATCTCTGGCCCTCCTACAGACTTCCTCTTCCTTTCCTATTAGTGTCGCTCTGTAACCTAGCAACGGACAGACTGTTTAATCAACAGACAGATTCAATGATGATGAAACTCTAAAATAGGACAGGCTCCGTCAAAATGTCTCTCTGTCTCTATACAGATATGAGCGCACTTTTTTTGCCCTAGTTAAACATTTATATGTGTTGTGAGAGCAGAGAGAGGACCGCGTAATAAGCAAACAAACGAAAACAACATAAACGTTGCACTTTTTGTGTGATTTTTGTCATATCCAGTAGGAAAAATCAGCGGCATGAGCCCTTTGAGATTGTGCAACAATCACACATAGACTAGCCTGTGTTTTTCTGAGAGGATGTGCCGTTCTTTCTGGGCAGCAATTTATGTTGTTCCCGAAAATAAACCTCTGCACATATTTTCCTTGAATAAGATTTAACCTTAACTGCCTGTTCTCCGCTTCACCTCCATGAACAATCTCGCTCACTCCCGCTCGCTCTGTGAAGGAAAGCTCAAGAGTAAATGGTTATCATTTAATTGAGGCTGTTTCTCTTTATTTTCCCTCCTCTCTCCACCTCTCTATCGCTCTTTCTGTCCTCTGTGAGCTTGACTGCAACAAATCAGGCTAGACGAGAGGAACATCATTCCTGCCTGACACTCACATAAACACACACAGGCACGGCTGGGTCAAATACAGAATTTAAAGACCTGTTTGTTAGCAGATCTACACATTTAATTATTGCTGTTATGTCTAAACATTGACGGCTCATCCTGCACTCTCATTTAAAGCCAATTGGCCCTTTGATATGTCAATTTATTTATAAAAAAGATTCTTTTAATTTAAATAATATTTAGTTATGAAACAGAGTAGTCATAATACTGTCAAATCAATGAACACAAGATGTCAACAGATTTTAATTTCACAGTACCTTAAAGTCGTCAAAAACACTGGCGTGTCTGAATCCATTTTTGCTAGTTTAACGACGGGAAAAATGGTCGGCACGCCCGGCGCATGGTCTAAAAGGGTTGTCCCTATTCTCTTAATGAGTAATGGGTGTGTTTTGGGCGTAACGTGCAATAAACCAATTTAGAGTCTCATCTCCCATTCCCTTTAAAAGCCAGCCATGGCGGATTCGTTATTTACATGGCGGAATTTGCAAGCGGAAAAACTGAACGCTTCTCTAGTGAGGAAACGGATCTGCTCGTGCACGAGGTTAAAGCGCGAGCAGACCATCTATGGGAAAAGCTGGATTCCACCAAAGCATTTTTATCTTTATTCACACAATAATAATCTTTTACATTGTAATCCTTTTATTTTTAATATTTGCCATGTTTGTGTGCTGCTGCGTGTCCCTGTGTGTGTAACAAACAGCATATGCGCGTTGTGTATCCGCATATAGGCACATATTACTAACGCGCTCTTTAAATAACAAAACAAATATTGCGCCATTGACTTTAGAGCAGGTT
The DNA here is from genome assembly GCA_039654765.1 of Mylopharyngodon piceus. Lineage (NCBI taxonomy): Eukaryota > Metazoa > Chordata > Actinopteri > Cypriniformes > Xenocyprididae > Mylopharyngodon > Mylopharyngodon piceus. Next base: position 30,452,257 of record CM077456.1, read on the forward strand.
TCAGTTGGTCAATAGGCGCAGTCATTTTCAGTTGCCTCAAAATAGCAACACGCTAACAATGCACCTGAACGCACCTCGTTTTCAGACCAGCACGCCCATGGGCGAACAGATGGGCACGAGTGCATTTGCTATTTAAATAACATGGTGCAGGATGTGAAAATGATAACTGCGTCGGGCTGAAACTAGCAAAAAACACTTGCGTCATGTCTGGAGCCGCATTGCGCCGGGTGTATGATAGGGTCCTGGGTTGTTATGTCTAACCCAGGAGCTGAGAAACACAAAAACTACACAAACACTGGAAAAAATTACCCAAAAGGCTCAACTCAGGATTTGGGTGCAAAAAATAACCCATGAAATTAAAATTGACCCTATTTACTTTGCTAGAGCACATTACTAGTCTTGTGGTGAACAATTAATCCGTGCAAGTTAATACACAGAAAAAAAAAAGTTTGTTGTGGTAATCTTTAATCAAAATCTGAAAATTTGTTTCCACTCTGGAATATCGTTTCTTCTCTGATGATGTCAGTTTGGTGGCTTGGGTTGAATATGCTTAACTCCCCTCCCCTCTGCTATGAGCGAGGGATGGAGAGGAGGTTTTCATTTTTTTATTTGTGTTTTGCTGTGTTTAATAATTCTGAATAGATCTGTATATATTAGGGGTGTAAAGGTACATGTATTCGTCCTAAACTGAACAGGTTTGGTGCATAGTCACATGATGAATACAGTCAGTCACATGCTATCCACACTCCAACCCAGAAGGGGGTGCTTTAATACAGTGCTGTTTGCGACCAGTAAAAAGCGCAGAAGAAGAAGAGACGATCGATTGGTATGTTTACATGTCATCTCTCAACCAGTGTTTCAACACTGGTTGAGAGAAAGACATCAATAAATCAGCTTGAGAATAATATCTCACGTAGCATTACATCTACCTCAGGCAAGTCATTCAGTGTCCACAGCATGTTAGTTCACTAGAGAAATGAACTCTAGAGGGAGCATTTCACTAAATATATGACCTAAATTAGCTTATATATTCATTATATTTACTTCACCTGTTAGTAATGTCTTCATTATTTAATATGTTTAAATAAATTTGCCATGAAAACCAGTTATGACAGTAACTGTGTAAATGATTATATTTCAACAACGAATTAGAGTAGAAAATTAACTTTATAATTAGATTAGAAGTTAATGCAAAACCTGCCTTATGTGCAATTTGCATGTTTGTTTGTTTTTTTGATTATAGCAACTGAATTTAATAGTTTGGGCTCTGTTGTTAATTGTAACCTTTAATATTATAGTAATGTGCAAGTAAGGACTCCCTGTATATAGTTTACAGCATTAGCTGAGATTTTTTTTTGCTTAAGAAATTTTTAATTATAATTGAATTTATTTAAACACAGAGGCATTTGTTCAAAAAACACACAAAAAAACAATTTTATGTTTAGTTTTCTCCCCCTGCTGTACCAAACCCGTACAGAACCGTGACTTCAATACCGAGGTACGTACCGAACCGTCATGTTTGTGTACCGTTACACCACTAGTATATATCTATATGCATTAAAGTTAACGGCAAAGCGGCTGGTATAGTGGTCTGTTGGCATCTCCATGTGTGTTGGTCCTGTTTGGACTTGTAGTAGCCTATATATAAAGCTCTAAACAAATGTAACATTTATGTGTAAATTGTGAATTATGAAAATGAAAAAGTGTTTTTAATTTACCTTGAAAAAAGCTTGCAGAAAATACAGTTTTGTGAGAATCATCCTCAAACCTAATCCTGAACTTGGTAAAATAATTATCTTAATTTAAAATATGTTTCAAGTCTTAAAAATATGTTTTAAGCCTTAATATGTTTTTCTTCTGTTAACTTTTTCTTAAACACAGCCCTACCTAGAAAATTTTCCACCAACTGCCACTGGTTCAGACTGTTTATTTATTAATTTTTACCAAGATAGATTTTTATTTTTATTTTTTATTAAGGTTTAAAAGTGTATGCATCACAGTGGAGCTGCTTTGTGTCTGCATTTAACACACACACAAAACATTTCTCTGCAACCCAGAGGACGTAGATCTTATTTATGTAGCTTTCACCCACTGACTCTAGAATACACACACAGAAATGTAAACGCACAGACACACAGGCCTCTTCTATAATGTATTGTGCCATTTGTTTATTATTCAGAGATTGGTCTTGATTCCGAAATGTTTTAGCCCTTATCTCGAAAGGTCCCTGGATCGTTTGAGGAATGTGTACACTGTGAGCTCTATGTGTATCTGTGCCTATCAGTGTGTTTGTGTAGGATTGTGCGCTGTGTGTGTGTGTGTGCGCCAGCTTTCTGTGTCAGTGTTAAAGTGTGCTGCTGCTCTCTGGAGGTTGCTTTGAGCAGTTCTGACTGAAGTCTTTATACGAAGAGTGCTTTATATTCTGTTGTCACTAGGGGCCGCTGTAGAGCATCATTAAGGCATCATTTCTTGCTTTGTTTGTGGGCTTTTTTGCATGAAAGAAAGCGTGTCACTTTATGTCAGTGTGAAAAATCATTAGTACAGCCTTTTCAAAGCACAGAAAGAATCTCACATTTATTAGTGTTCTTTCTCTTCCTTTGAAACAGACTCTTTCAGCCTTCTGTCCTACTTCACATTTAAACCCTGAGGAGAGAGACGCTACTGCTTATTGTCCCAATAGAGACGCTACTGCTTATTGTCTCTGCCTCCCCTGCTGTGGCTCATTGTGTGGCATTCTCAACAAATCAGAGCATTGTCATCCTTCACTTCCTGTGCATGCATGAACGCATGGCAAACACATTTCATGTCAGGAGCCCTGCTGAGAAACACATCTTAAACTAGACAAAGCTGGTTTGCTGGTCTCTTGGCTGGTTTTAGGGGCGTGCTTATTTAATGTGCACTTGTAGTGTACTTCAAATCTTAAAAACTATTAATAAAAAAACTGTGCTGTATTGCAGATAATATGATAATTATGAAATAAAAAGCCACTTCAGTGTACAGAGTACACTTTCATGACTACTTTGTAGGACACTTAAAGGGTTAGTTCAAACAAAAATGAAAATTCTGTCATTAATTACTCACCCTCGTGTTGTTCCACACCCGTAAGACCTTCGTTCATCTTCAGAACACAAATTAAGATATTTTCCTTTTTCAATGCCCAGAAAGCTACTAGAGACATATTTAAAACAGCTCATGTGACTACAGTGGTTCAACCTTAATGTTATGAAGCGACAAGAATAGTTTTTGTGCGGCAAAAATAACAAAATAGCGACTTTATTCAACAATGTCTAGTGATGGGCGATTTTTAAAACACTGCCTCATGAAGCTTCGAAGCTTTACGAATCATTTGTTTCGAATCAGTGGTTCGGAGCACGTATCAAACTGCCAAAGTCACGCCTCCCAGTGGTGAACCATTGAAATTTCAAAACACTTATGACGTAACGAAGCCTCGTTTACTGAAATCATGGGATTTTGGCGCTCTGAACCACTGATTCGAAACAAACGATTCGTAAAGCTTTGAAGCTTCATGAAGCAGTGTTTTGAAATCGCCCATCTCTAGATATTGTGGAATAAAGTCGCTATTTTGTTATTTTTGGCGCGCAAAAAGTATTCTCGTCACTTTATAATATTAAAGTTGAACCACTGTAGTCACATGAACTGTTTTAAATATGTTTTTAGTAGCTTTCTGGGCATTGAAAAAGGGAGTGTTATTGCCGGCGATGCAGGCCTCACTGAGCCATCGGATTTGATCAAAAATATTTTAATTTGTGTTCTGAAGATGAACGAAGGTCTTTCGAGTGTGGACATGAGGGTGAGTAATTAATGACAGAATTTTCATTTTTGGGTGAACTAACCCTTTAAGTACACTTTTAAAAAGCTCACTTTGTAATAATGTCAAATTAAAAGTCTTACTTTAAATAATTATGTTTTAATAATCTTTTGTCATGTTTTAAAGAAGTACATTTATTTTCATGTGTTGACTAACATACTTAAATCTATGTAAGCTTGTTTCTGCCATGAAATAAAAATATAAAAGGTAATTGCTACTTTTTATCTCACAATTCTGACTTTTTTTTCTCAGAATTGTAAGATATACACCGATCAGGCATAACATTATGACCACCTTCCTAATATTATGTTCCCCCTTTAATAAGATCCCCCTTTTGCTGCCAAAACAGCCCTGACCCGTCGAGGCATGGACTCCACTAGACCCCTGAAGGTGTGCTGTGGTATCTGACACCAAGATGTTAGCAGCAGATCCTTTAAGTCCTGTGAGTTGCGAGGTGGGGCCTCCATGGATTGGACTTGTTTGTTCAGCACATCCCACAGATGCTCAATTGGATTGAGATCTGGGGAATTTGGAGGCCAAGTCAACACCTCAAACTCGTAGTTGTGCTCCTCAAACCATTCCTGAACCATTTTTGCTTTGTGGCAGGGCGCATTATCCTGCTGAAAGAGGCCACAGCCACCAGGGAATACCGTTTCCATGAAAGGGTGTACATGGTCTGCAGCAATGCTTAGGTAGGTGGTACGTGGCAAAGTAACATCCACATGGATGGCAGGACCCAAGGTTTCCCAGCAGAACATTGCCCAAATCATCACACTGCCTCCGCCGGCTTGCCTTCTTCCCATAGTGCATCCTGGTGCCATGTGTTCCCCAGGTAAGCGACGCACACGCACCCGGCCATCCACGTGATGTAAAAGAAAACGTGATTCATCAGACCAGGCCACCTTCTTCCATTGCTCCGTGGTCCAGTTCTGATGCTCACGTGCCACTGTTGGCTCTTTCGGCGGTGGACAGGGGTCAGCATGGGCACCCTGACTGGTCTGCGGCTATGCAGCCCCATACGCAACAAATTGCAATGATGTGTATTCTGACACCTTTCTATCAGAACCAGCATTAACTTCTTGAGCAATTTGAGCTACAGTAGCTCGTCTGTTGGATTGGATCACACGGTCCAGCCTTCGCTCCCCACGTGCATCAATGAGCCTTGGCCGCCCATGACCCTGTCACCGGTTCACCACTGCTCCTTCCTTGGACCACTTTTAAAATTTTGCTAAAGTGCACTTCTTTGCCACAAGAGTAAGCTGGTTTAAGATGCCTTTTTTGGCAGTGTTCCTGACTCAAAATGTGTTCGCTTTGTGTGTTTCATCGCTTTGTTATATCCGTGACAGTGGTGCTGAAATATAGAAGTGATTTAATTGGTGAGTTTGGTTTCAGTGCATCAACTGAATTGATATGGAAAGCATCCCAACTCTGCAATCTGCTCAGACATCTTGTTTTGAAGTCTGTGAGATGAACACAAAGAGAGTGAGACAGCGAGAGTGTTGATTGAGTGGATCAGATGAGCTGTGTTGTGGCAGTTATAGCTGGCTACTTCCAACCAGGTGGTCTTCTGGTGGATACGACACCCCCTGCAGAGTGCCAACCTACCTCTGTGTCTAAAAATAATGTTGCTGCAGATGAAATTCAGATCTGGACATCATGTTAAAAATAATCTGTGGCAGAGGTGAAGAGTTCAGAGTGCTCTTCAGACACTTTTAAAGGCTTAGTTCCTTCACATATCTTCAGTTATTAGCAGAGGATGCATTAACAAGTGTTCTCATTAGAATTAAATATGTTAAATTACACAAATATACTTTATGTATTTAATTGCACTTTATTAACCAATGTCTTTGCTGCTGACCTACGATGATCCAATTCAACTGTACAAAACAACAAGCAAAAATGACTTTAGATAAACATTACATTTGTGTTTTTTTTGAAGTAAGATGCTGCGTCCCAATTCAGAGGCTGCATCCATCAAAGGACATGGACTTCAAAGGTCACGAAGGTCGGAACGAGGCATGCAATGAATTCTGGGGTAGGCAAGGCAGTGAAGGATCCATCTGTTTTATCTTTCATTGCACAGGAAACGAAGGACACATTTGGAAGAGCTAGTGTAGGCAATATGGCAAAAAAATAAAATCTCGATTTTTTTTTTTTTCCGAACAATTAAAGGGTTAGTTCACCCAAAAATGAAAATAATGTCATTTATTACTCACCCTCATGGCGTTCTACACCCGTAAGACCTTCGTTCATCTTCGGATCAAGATATTGTTGATGAAATCCGATGGCTCAGTGAGGCATCTATTGAGAGCAAAGCCATTGAAACTCTCAAAATCCATAAAGGTACTAAAAACATATTTGAAACAGTTCATGTGAGTTCAGTGGTTCTATCTTAATATTATAAAGCGACAAGAATACTTTTTGTGCGCCAAAAAAACAAAATAACGACTTTTCTAGTGATGGGCCAATTTCAAAACACTGCTTCATGAAGTTTCTGAGCTTTATGAATCTTTTGTTTCGAATTAGTGATTCGGATCTCCTATCAAACAGCTAAACTGCTGAAATCACGTGACTTTGGTGCTCCGATTCACTGATTCGATTCGTAAAGCTCTGAAGCAGTGTTTTGAAATCGCCCATCACTAGATATTGTTGAATAAAGTCGTTATTTTGTTTTTTTGGCGCACAAAAAGTATTCTTGTCGGTTCATAACATTAAGGTTGAACCACTGCAGTCACGTCGACTGTTTTAATGATGTCTTTAGTACCTTTCTGGACCTTGAAAGTGTCGGTTATATTGCTGTCTATGGAGGAGTCATATACCTCTCGGATTTCATCAAAAATATCTTAATTTGTGTTCCGAAGATGAACGAAGGTCTTACGGGTGTGGAACGACATGAGGGTGAGAAAATTCTCTAATGACAGAATTTTCATTTTTGGGTGAACTTAAATATATCCTGTATACTCAGAAGAAATATAAAATAAAGAATACTAAATATTTCTTAGCCAAAAAGTAATAGCAATAACGTCAAATAACTTTGCTTTATTACCATTCCACTGCCCGCGTCTTGTTTTTTTTCAATGCAATTACACATTTCTGAGTGAACAGCCGCTTAAGATTAGCAATGTTTTCTACGTCACACGAGAGCAGCTAATCAGGCACGTGGTCATCATGTGGTCGGATCAAATATACTTTACAGAATACTTTGCAGAATATATTATAAGGCGCTCCAGAATGGCAGCACAGCTGAAAAGTTTGTTTGAGCTGCGCCCTCTACTGTACAAACGTAAATTTGCATTTCCTTTAGCCTGAGGCTTATTTATTTCACTTTTGCTTTGAAAGGGCCTTTACATTTGCCAGAAATACAACTTTTTTTATATATTAAAAAACAAACAAGCAAACATAACGCAAGAAAAAGAGTAACACAAACGTACCACATTACTTTCCATAAAAAGTAACTAACGCAATTAGTTACTTTTTATGGAGTGACAATGCATCACTTTTAAAAGTAACTTTCCCCAACACTGTTTATTATATTTATTAATTGTTTATTACTAATTATTTATTTAATCTCCTTCAGGAGGGCGGTATCTTCTTGCCAGGCTGTTGTTGTTATATGTAGAGAGGAGGAAGAGGGGGGAAAAAACTAATTGTAGAGTGGGAGAATGCAATTTGGTGAAATAACACCATCTCAGGCATTTAAATACCTAAACAGGCATTTAATTCTCTCAGACAGAACATTTTTATGTTTTGGAGGCCCATGTTATTTCCTTCTAATTAGTTTGCAATTCATCATCAGCCCACTGCCACTGGATCAAAGGCATTTTCTTCCATTTCCCTTAAGGCGAGAATATTTCCTGCCAACCCGACCTGGTGTCTCTGGGATTCAAGTCTAATATCTCAACAGTGGGTCATAATGCATTGCACCGTAATGCTCCAGCCAAGTGGCCATTACTATGTGGGTAAAGTTGTGTGGCAGATTAGATGTTTGATGTTTCAGGCGTGTTTGCAGTGTCCGCGCCCCCCGTGTGGCTGATTGTTCTGTCGCTGCTCTGGGACACTGGGAGTGAGTGAGTAAACATACACGCTTGCACACATGCTGTTCTCACAATGCTACATGTCCGTGAATAGAGCGTGATGTTCCACAAACACACAGTCAGATCCACTGTGAAGTGATACTAATGCAGACCAGAGTGGAAATGCAACCAAATATACAAGATGTAACAAAATGCTTTCTACTGCCACATATTCAATGTGCAGTTCTATTAAATTCAAAACCCTGTCAATCTGTAGATGTTATTAGCAGACAGGCGGCTACCCCAGAACATTTGTTGAATATTTGAATATTTTTTAAAAGATACGATATGATGAACAGATCTTTCCTCAGCAAGCCAATAATGTCCTGTGTATACTGTATTAAACTAATGTTTTTTTAAGTTAATGCTATTAAAAATGTATTAATGTACATTTTTGTGTACTGAATTTCTCTCTAAATATAGGTTTTTAACTTAATGCGTTCATTTTTAATGCATACAGTTCCTCTTTTAAGAAAATAAACAACATAAACATTGTCAATACAAGATCTTGACCAAAAATTGATGCACCTCTTGATGGAAATAAATGTTGTGATGTTATTTCCATCAAGAGGTGCATACATTTTTGGTCAAGATCTTGTATTGACAATGCAAGAGTCAAGCACTCTGTAAAGTGCCCCTTAATCTGCACGTTTCCACCCACGGCGCCGCCATTTTGTTTTCGCAAGTGAAAACAGTGTACCAATTCTAACGCCATGGCAAAAGTTCGAGCGAAGCATGCTAACTGTTCTGTCATTGGCTGCTCAGACGAGCACAGAACACTATTTAGAGTCTCGTTAGCTTGGATAGCCTGCAAGTTGACTCTGGCGAGCTCGATTGCTAAAAAAGGAGCGTTTCTGTCTGAGCGATATTTTGAAAAAAAAAATATTAGACCATTCACAGCTTTTGATAGCAATCATAAACGTTAGCCTGGTGTGTATGGCTCTGTTTTGCAAACAGGTACACTATGTATAGTGGGCATCTATACAGGTTTTGCATAAAAAATTAACATGACGGCACATGCTAGTCGATGAGTTGAATCAACTCCACAGCAACTACATAAATTTATCCACTAACCGTTCAGAAACGTCCAGTTTCATTCTAAAAGTTGTAACTTCTTCCTCCGACTCCGGTTTAAACAACGTAAGGCTGAACACCGTTACTGACAATCCTCATTTTGGCTGCGTGAGATTCTCCAGCTTTGTTGTTGTTGAGCAACCGAAGTGTGAGCTGTTAAAGCTCCGCCCTCTTCTGGAAAGGGGGCCGGGAGCAGCAGCTCATTTGCATTTAAAGGGACACACAAATAGGGGCAAATTTGACAAGCTATAATAAATGATCTGTGGGGTATTTTGAGCTGAAACTTCACAGACACATTCTGGGGACACCAGAGACTTATATTACATTTTGTAAAAGGGGCATTATAGGTCCCCTTTAAGGTCTGGACTCAGAGGTGCCAATTCATGTGTGAAAATGATTCTTCATGCTCCCTCCCAACCATTCCTTCACAATTTGAGCCTGATGAGTCTTGACATTGTCATCCTGGAATATGGCCATGATGTGTCTTCCTACATGGTTGTTTAAAAAATGAAAAGCTACACACTCCTAAAGCAGGGTTAAAAGAACTGTTGCCAAACATATAACATGCTAGAAACATAAAAATCACTGCAATAATGATCCAATTATAGACTCTTAAAGGGATAGTTCACCCAAAAATGAAAATTACCCCATGATTTACTCACCCTCAAGCCATCCTAGGTGTATATGACATTCTTCTCTCAAACGAATACATTCGGAGTTATATTAAATAATGTCCAGGGTAATCCATGCTTTATAATAGGAGTAGATGGTGCCCCAAAATTTGAAGTCCAAATAATTGCACCCATCCATTATAAAAGAAGTCCACACGGCTCCAGGGGGTTAATAAAGGCCTTCTGAAGCGAAGCAATGCGTTTGTATAAGAAAAATATCCATATTTAAAACTTTATAACCTGTAATCTCTAGCTTCCGCTAACCGTCATACGCGCGTTCACGAGAGAGTGGCGTCCCAGCTGATGACGTAGGACGCAGGCGCAGTGTGAACTCCGGTCACGAACACGGAAGTGCAGAGGAGAGAGCAAAATAAAATACCAGTCACGAATTAAAAGTACAAAACTAGGATTTGTAAAGAAAAAGAGCTCATGATCCCTTATTTACACTGCACGCGTCTGCGGCGTCTGTCAAAAATAGACTTGCCGCCTATCTTTAGCGAAGCGGCGCGGCGAGCCGCTTCTGAAACGTGCCGCGGCTGGTGTTAACACAAGCATCGACTAGAGTGGCCATGGATCATCTCCGGTAGCCGTGTCGCAGCCGTAACGCGCCGCCGTGGTGGTGCTCATGCGGGATATGCGAAGCTATACCAACAGAGGTTGAGAGTGTTTGCTGCCACGAATGGCCGATTGGAATGCCACCTTTAGAAGTTATTCATGCTGCCGGTGAGAGGACTGAGCGCTGCTGTGTAACACAATATGAAGGCTTTCTGCCTTTGTTAAGCCAAAGTGTATTTGAAGTAGTGTTCTCCTTACCTTGTATAAACTGGAGGCGTCGACTAAGGCCTGAAGGACCTGGTGGTACACAGTCTGTTGAGTAAGTATTTTTGTGTGTGTGTGTGTAAATATTATGGTGTTACAGGTGTGGGCTAGCTGTATTCACTCTATGCATTTGTTTTACAGTCAGGTTGGTGGAATACTGAGTTGTGCTAGTTTTAAATGTTAAATTGCATGTAGAGATTAAAAAAAATAATAATTTAAAAAAACTTTACAACAGTTACATGAGCAATTACTTAAAAACTTCATATAATGAAGTCATATAATACTTATCATATTACAGTATTTGTTGAATATATACCTCATTTGGCTGAAACAACAGTGCAGGCATAGGCACAGCTGACGATTTCAGAACTCGTCTTGTACTTCCACTCTTCTCTGCCTTGTAATCCTCGGAGCGGAAATGTTGACTGCACAGCACGCGTTTATATAATTTTTCCACGGGTGTATTTTCATCCCAGTGAATAGCAAGCAGCCATAGCTTCAATCGCTCCAGATCCTTTACAGGGAATTTGTGAAATGGTGCATCTCCTTTTGATGTCGGCGCACGTAATCACAAGACTTTAACTTTGTTGAAGCAACCTGGATATTCACAAGAAATCAGCATTTTAACTCTAATAAAATGTAGAGTATAGCTCAAACAATTCGCGTGGATTTCCTTTGCTGTACACAACTTGGTTCTCGCGAGACTAGCATATTCTCACCGGAGCTCACGCTGCGCCTGCGTCTTACATCATAAGTTGGGACGCCCCTCTCTCGTGAAATCGCGTATGATGATTAGCGGAAGCTAGAGATTACAGGTTATAAAGCTTTAAATATGGATATTTTTCTTACACAAACAGACCTTTATTAACCCCCTGGAGCCGTGTGGGCTTCTTTTATAATGGATGGGTGCAATTTTTCTGTCTTTAGAATTTGGGGCACCATCCACTCCCATTATAAAGCATGGATTAGCCTGGACATTATTTAATATAACTCCGAATGTATTCGTCTGAAAGAAGAATGTCATATACACCAAGGATGGCTTGAGGGTGAGTAAATCATGGGATAATTTTAATTTTTTTATTTATTTATTTATTTATTGGTTTATTTGATAGGGACCATGCATATTCATGAACATTGTTGTATAAAATACACCATGTAAATATGCCAGAATTAGTAACTTTTCCAAAGCAAAAATGTTTCCACCAGGCCATTAATTCCTGATAATTGTTCCATTCTGATCTATTTATCTACTATGCATAAATCCCTGAATCTACAGTGGCAGATGAAGGCAAATCTGACCATCAGAAAATAAATATTTCCACACCAAGGCTCTGTTGTGTCTTTTCCAACACTTTCTGGAGCTCTGAATTACATCATTATTTAAGAATTGAAAGCCGTTCATTCATGTGTATAATAACACAGTACTAATAGGAGGATTTTCACATGCATAGAAAAAACAAACATACGCACATCTCCCGTCTTCCTTACCCCTCCAGAGTCATTGTAAATTCCAACAAAACAAAGAGAGAAATCTTTATGCATTAAATACTTTATACAGTGCTTTAGCGTTTGGCTTTAGTTTAGATCAGTGGCACTGCAGTTAGATTACCAGTGTGTATTAATGTGCATTTGTTTTCTCGTGACTTGGATCGAGTCGGAATATTATCAGGGATGACTTTTAATGATGTTATAATCCATCTGCCATAATGTAAGAGAACATATGCTTGAACAGTTCAGAGAGGGAATGAGAGAATGAAATGTGGAACACTGACAGCACAGTGTGTTAATTGTTCATCGTTACTGCAGGACAAACATGGATCCTGGCAGAACCTGTATGGAAATTCTGTTTACACTCGTGTGACACACAAATACACAACAAGGAATTGTTTCCGAGTCTCCTACTAATGAGCACATTAAGTTCTGAGATTATATAACACATTCACACACTGCCCATAATATACAGCAATAATATTCTATTATTTATTTAACAGATGTCTCAGTGAATGTTCACACGTTTGTATCTAAAAAACAATGGGTTATTTTTGTAACCCAAATACTGGGTTCAGGGCCTGCTGGATCATTTTATTGGCTTATTTTAAGATTTTTAGTAGTTTTTCTGTAACTCAGCTGCTGGGTCATTTTTACTGTCAATATACAAATGATGAACCCCCTCACATACTTACCTAGCACGGGTCAATGTAACCCAATGTTGGGTAGTCTGTGCCAAACCGGTTAAAACTGGATTTGTCAACAGTCATTTTGTGTTCTGTTCTGAGAGAAAACTTCCCGAGGGGAAACTTCCTGAACTAAGGTTTGTATTACATTGTATTCCTATCAAAGTAAATAAATAGGAAAACGTCTGACCTTTTTTGTTTACATGTACGTCGCAGCTAACATCTGCTTGTAATGCTAGCCTTCTACAGTACACCGGGGGCACGTTCAAGCTCAATCCGGTGCGCAACGTTTTGCTACGTTTTCCAGGTTGAACGACATGTTTCCTGGAAACGGTGTGCAACGGGTTTGAGATCGTTTTCTCTTGTTTGGTGGGTGTGTCAAAAATGTCAGCCCAATCAGCAGCAGCATGTATATAAACCACGTGGGATTAAAGAGACAGCTCGCACAATGGGTCCAAGTAAAGTCGTTTACAAATGAACACAAAGAATGGCCTTCTCAGCTGCCATAGTTGCAACTCTTGCGTCATCAGAACAGGGCGTTCAGCGCACCACCGTTTCCATTTAAAAAACGTTTTGCAACGCAGCCCGGATCTCAAAGCGAACGACGCGCCGGCGCGAATTGTGGGTTCCGTTGCTCGCGACAGAAGTTGAAGATTTCTCAACTTTTCAAGCGCCAACGCAGGCGTCAGCCAATCAGATCACAGACGCCAGCCAATCGCGTTCATGCAACACCGGAAAGTAATGTGATTGGCTGTTGTACTATGACGGTCGTGTCAGCTCAAGCTTCAGACACGCCCTCCATCAAGCGTTGACACTGACGCACCGTGTGAATGCAGCGTTAACGTTTCACCTCCGTCAAACGACGCGACAACGCTGTCATATAAAACAAAGTTGCCGTGCTGTAATAGTGACTACAATATGAGTGCTATTGATCTAGTGCGCTAGCGTCGCAGCTGCAGTCTCGCTATGAGTTTGCCGGGTTAAAACTTAAATGTCTGACAGACGAGATGGCACTAGGTAAAGCTGTTTTCGGTTTAACTTTTCAAACATGAATATATAAAATTGTTATTTAATAAATGGAACAGAATCGACGCCCCCAGGGCACGGTTGCCACCTTGTGGATAAATTAATTACTGCAAAAAAAGTATTCGCGGTTACAAAAATCCGGCAGTGCGCGTACAGTACTCTTCTGATGACGAAATCCGCGTCATGGGCACTGTACGCTGACCCTTGCATAAAAAAGTGAAGTATACTTTGGGCTTTACCCAGCGCTGAGTTGCCAAATAACCTTAAATGATTGTTTTTAACCCAGCATTTTTTAGAGTGTATAATCCTGCCAATCACAAAAAAAAAAAAAAAAAAAAGAATTCAACAGCTGCTTTCCACACTACAATGACAATTGTTCTGGCAGCCCTCCAACACCCCGAATCCTTCAGCATTTTCTCCATTGGCTTTGATTCTCTTCAAAGGATTTTCACAAACTATTTAAACAAATTCAGTCGACCTCAACCAGGAAATCTGTTGCATCCTGACAGACAGGCAGACATCAATTTTTTTTCTGCAAATGAACAAACAACTATTCACACAAACAGTCACGTTCAGTCAGTTCAAACCCTGATGAATATGCGATGAAACTATGCTCATTTGATAAGATTTTAGCAGAAACACTCAGGTGGGAGGTATTCGTCACTTCACACCCTGTCCAGACTGTGAGGTTACAGCACTGAGGTGTTGTGGTTTGAAATGGACTGTTGCTTTGTGTCTGAAGTGGTTACAACTGACTCTAGGCACAAATCTAAGAGCTTTTTTCATCCTCAGAGGACACATCTAGTATATAGTCTGTATGCGTACCGCACAATGCATTATAGGAAATCCTTGCATCATTAACGAGACTGGGTGTTATGGATGAGTGCAAAATTGCATTGGCCTGAGATGTTGCAGAATTTGTTGTTTTGGGTGGGCCTCCAAAAACTCAGAAAAAAGAAGAATTATATTGTAATACTTGACTTCTTCATTCTTTTTAGGTGTGGCACGTTGTAAGGTGACCTGCAGCTAACCTCATCTGTGATTGTTGAAAAGGTGCTGAATAAGTTGTTAGAAGTTGTTTTTTAAAGGGATAGTTCACCCAAAAATGAAAATTATCCCACGATTTACTCACATTTTAAAATATTTTACTTTCATTTTAAAATATATAAAAAAAATGGTTATTTAAAATTGAAAAAATATTTCATAATATTACTGTTTTTACTGTATTTCGTTCAAATGCCTGGTGAGCATAAGACACTTCTTCCAAAAACATTGTAAATGGTCACATTACAATAATTCGCATGTGACATTTTACATGCAAAGTGTAAATTAACATATTAAACATCTCTTTAGCTGTTTGACCTTTGACAATATTTCAGATTGTAACTTTAAATATGATTAATAGGTCTACCAGTATAATTAATTACGTGATAATAAGGATAGATAGATAGATAGTGTTTTTCCTTTGATGGTCTCATATAATATGCTGTGTGTGATATGATGAGGCGTGTGTTGTGTGAGTCGTGTCACTGGTCTAGTTGATGCTGTCAGATCAGTTGTTGGACAGCCTCATATCTCTGTGCTGTGGTCTCTCCGCTCTGATTTGACCATGAAGAGCCGGTAACACGACACTGAGAGAAGAGCACCCTGAGCTGCCAGTCAGTCTGAGGAAGGCATGACAAGCTGTGGAGCCCTGGACAGATTCAGGTGAGTTCAGAGCAAAAGTGTTGATACTCCCATGATCACTAGCATGCTACAGTTGTACATATTTTTGTTTGTCTTGTCGGTTGATTTGTATTTGTATTATGAACACCTAAAACTTTAGATGGCTAAATGCTTTAAAAATATATGTTCAAATATACAGTTAATGAATAAAATGTGCAGAATAGGCTGTACTTGGTCTTGAGGGAAAAAAATGTTTTAATGTTTGTCTAATTTATTAAAAATAAAAAATGTTTTTATTATGAGCTCACTGATGTATGAGGTTCAAACACACTCCATAAATCAAAGATAAATAAGGATATATTAGATATAAATATAGCTAGGGAGTGTGAATGTCATCTTATGAAATGTCATGTATGAATTGGGCAGACAAATACTTATAATCTGGCATTCTTGAGGCCCATCAATTCATTTTCAGCCACTATTTAAAATTATTTATTTAGAATACTTGCACTCTAAAAACTGCTGGGTTAAAAACAACCCAAGTTGGGTTGAAAATGGACAAACACAACAATTTGGGTTGTTTTAACCAACCTGCTGGGTAGTTTTATTTAACTCAACTATTGTTTAGAAATTACTGTATTGCTTTCTTAAAATGAACCCAAAATATGTTGGAAATTAATATTTATTAATATGTTTAATAAATGACCATGAATAATAATTAAACAATAAACACTTATTAAATTGCTTATTTATAATAAATGTTCACCTTTTGATTGTTACTGTTGCCTCTATAGTAATTAGGCCAATGTGTCTGATATTTAATTTCCAACCTATTTTGGGTTCATTTTAAGCCAGCCATATAGTAATTTTCAAACAATAGTTGAGTCAAACATTTAACCCAATCGCTGAGTTTGTCCATTTTCAACCCAACTTGGGTTGTTTTTAGGGTGTACTTACTTTATATTGCTGTATTGTTGTAGTATTTATACTATAGTTTATATTTATAAATTATTACAAATATTTAAGATTTATTGCGTTAGTTTCCCCTCAGGTGGAGGGAGGTAAAGCGTATTGTCATTATATAAACACGACTAGCATACCAGCTAGGCTAGTAGTTAATATGCGCGCGTTTAATTGAACTTAAGAGTTTTAATCGGTGCACGGGGAAACGTGTGTGCGCGCGCGCGCGCGTGTGTGTGTGTGTGTATCAGAGGGAGGAGATGCTGAACAACACTCAGACACACACACATATTGATCACTAAAACAGACAGCGCTGTTACAGCGCGATCCTGAGCTTCAGATGTCTTGTTTGAGGTAGACTTCTCCCACTGAGGATGCTTGTTCAGGGATGAGAAGAGCGTTTTCGCAGGTCTCGGTTCCGAACAGAAGTTCTGGCTTTCTTCGGTGAGTTTGTCGATTTTGACTCCATAGTAAAAAGTTTTGGCTCGTAAAGTGATGTTTCTGTTCTTTGAGCACACGGGTTAAATGTTCACATGACGTTCAGTTGGGTTCACCTGCCAGACAACATCCCTGATTCACGAAATGATCGATTAAAATCATCCAATCATCGTCGTCTTATTTCAAAGAGAGTAGTTTAAAGTAGGCCTAAACTTAGAATTAGAAAACCATAGAATTGTTTATCGTAATTTCCGCCAAAATGCTATAGTTATTAGCCTATTTGCAGTCCTACTGTATTTATTGCATATAGCCTACTATATTTTAAACCAGTCTAAGCTGGTTTGTTGGTCTTAGCTGGTCTTTCCCAGAGGGTTTGGGGTACTTTTTAGTTGATCAGGCTGGTTTAAGCAGGTTTTTTTTCCCCCACAGGGATGAAAAATCATAATTAATATGCAATAGTCTAAATTTTCTGCAGTATGCCTATGGTTAAATTAATGTTGATGACAGTAAACATAATACAAAGATATCAAAGTTTACAGTAAGAAGTGTAGATCTTGTTAGAAACTCTGATTACCATGCTAATTTTTTGTACCACATAATTTAAATGTATCTTCCACAACACTTTTCACCACACTTTAGGCCTAGTTTTTCTGTCCTCATGATGTTTTCAGTGTAATTAGTGTTGCTAATGATGTGTACATGCATTCCATATGCATTTTGCTGATGTAATCTGAATAGTTGCTGTTTGGTTAATAATAGATCCATTTTGTTATTGGGATTTTTCCGTTCCTGTGCTCTATGGAATCTTTGAAAGGAAACTGAGGCCACTCTAATTGGATGAATTTCCACTTGGAAGGAGCGCACAGATTAACTGCATGAGGAGACGCTTTAAAACCATGCAGAAAGAGATAAAGATACTATAACAGTCTTTTATACTATAGGATGCTTGAAAATAGTTTTCCTATATATATATTCTTCTGTCCTCCACAGTGTAACAATTACAGTATAGGGTACAAATGTTTGCAAATCTGAAAAAAAAAAAGTTTTAGGATTTTTTAAAACAAACATCATGACATTAAAAGTAGAAAAATTATGTAAGATACTGCACTGTTCTTATGTCAAATAAGTAAATTTGTGACCTTGACCAAGCGACTGTACAGATGGTCAAAAATCATGCTGGATCACATGATCGTCAGGTTTATACAAACTTGTGGAGTTTATGTGGCTCAAATGCTTTCGTTAAAGCGGTCATGACATGAGAAATCAAATTTGCCTTGATCTTTTGACATATAAGAGGTCTTTGTACCATTAAAAAGATTCATAACTTAAAACGTCCTCCTCATTATAAACAAAGCATTTATTTAATCGCGCTCCAAAAAACAGCTCATTTTGATATTGAGGGATCTGTGACGTCACATGGGCAAATACATTTGAATATGACTCCCTTCAGAGCAAGACATCGATGAATAGTTATACATCATCGCACCATAGGCCCCGCCCACTGGCGTTCATTCACTTAATGACCGACATTTGCCTTCACTGGATGTGAGCGTTGTGTCAAAAGCAAATAGAACCCAGTATAATCACTGATGCTGTCTACACTGGATACACTATATCTAGTATACACTATATGAGTCTGTTGACAAAAGAACAAATGGAAGAGTGAAAGAACTTCACAGAGACTTCAGAAGGGATCCTAGCTTGGATAGTTTAATTTAATGGCATCCCAGATCACGTGATAGGATAATATGTTTGTTCGGAGCATTTTGTTTTGTCAGCAAGGCACAGTGTAATGGAGAGTTTGCAAAGAAACATTTGTTGACAGATGAAGCAGCCAACTGTATTGGATCTGACAGCAGCTGCATCACAAACTGTGAGTAAATGATTTCATAATGCTTTGTCTGTAAATGACAGTTTTATATAGATAATGTTTTCAAAACACTTACTCGCGTGCAATAGCGAGTCGGCATTGATACTGTTTCCTATGCAGTGACGTTAGCCAAACATAACCATAACATAACAAGCCTTAAAGGAGCCGGCCCTTAAAAATGGATCATTCTGGACAGAACAAAAGATATTTATCTGCATATATACTGTATATACTTTTTTTTGCAAAAAACTTTATTAACATTATAATAAAAAAATATAGCTGTGAGCAGCAATTATCGGGGTTCAAGCTCTTTAAGGCCTTTAAGCACAAATATTAAAAGGTATAATGTTTTTATTAGCAATCCTGTAACCATCTCAATCATAGATGGAAAAGCCAAAACAGGCAATTTGGACAGCGGCGGTCCTAGAGGCAACGTTGATCAGAATGAGGAGTTCTACCATGTGGTACGAATGTTGTGGGCGTGTGTGAAAAATTGCGTGATATACAATCCTTTACGCACATGAAAAACGCAAAGGCAGCCCCCAGTGGCCGATTTCTTTTGAATTTCTCACAGGCCGTGAGTCAAACAAGCCCAGCGAGTTTCATTCCGATCGGCCTTCGTTAACCTCGTCTGATAGCTGCTCAAACTTCACTGGCCACCTTCAGCCGCGTTTTTCGAGATGCGCGAATGCCCTCAGTCTTGGCACCTTGGACAAAGACACCGCATGCCAATTTTCAAGTCAATCAGACTTGGGGTTGCGTAGTCATAGCCATTTTTAAGTTTTTTCCTTGTTATAGCGCCACCAAGTGGCCAGTCGCCGCATCCTTTTTCACACAACCACAGAATGGTTGGTGTATAGTTTGGTGAAAATATCTCATTCCATTCATGAGTAGTTCCGTTTTAGTAGCTCCGCCCACTTCGAACGTTTTGGCGGCCCTTAGGGACCGTAAATTGAAATTACAACATTTTTTGATAATTACTGACAATTAGACTCCAGAGAATTTTGCTGCACTTGTTCAGGCCAAAAACCTAGGACTAGATCACAAAAAAGTAGGTTTTTCAAAAAATCCAAAATACCCGGCATTTTGTCCGTCTTGAGCCAAGGATTTCAACGATATAAGACACTTTAGCCTGTGCCTAACGGTTTAGGAGTTATGAGACATTTCATACTTTTGACCTCTGGGGGCGAGCCTTGGTGACGTTGTACTACCAGCCCTCAAAGTTTGAAGTCTCTACGACGTCCGGTTTGTGCAGTTTGGTCTTCCTTGGAAATTGGAACAATTATAGTAGGGTTTCACTTGAACCCCTAAAAATCCATGTCATGACCCCTTTAAAGCAAACGAGGGACAAACCAAATCCTAATTCTGAAATTCAGTATTTAATTCAAATTGTTATGCAAGTAATGTAATTTGTTATAAAAAATTTGTATTAAAAATACAAAACAGAAGCATTTTCACTTGTGATCTTATGGTATGAATGGGTATGAATCACAAATATGAATCACCAACATTTTTTCTCTCTCTCATTTTATTTCTTTAAGGAGGTGTGTGTCGTCTTGCTCATGCAATAACCGTGTCATGGCAGCCTTCAAAGGTGTGTGGACTCAGGAGTTCTGGCGAGCGGTTTCGGGGGAGTTCTTAGCCATGATAATATTCGTGCTGCTTAGTCTGGGATCCACCATCAACTGGACAGCAAAACAGGAGAACCCTCCACCTGCCGACCTCGTCCTCATCTCTCTCTGCTTTGGCTTATCCATCGCAACCCTCGCCCAGTGTTTCGGGCACATCAGCGGTGCCCACATCAACCCGGCCGTGACTGCGGCGATGGTTGCCACACGGAAGCTGAGCCTGGCAAAGGGTGTTTTTTATTTGGTGGCACAGTGTCTGGGGGCAGTGGTGGGGGCGGCCATCTTGTACGGAGTGACACCAGCATCAGTGAGAGGAGGACTGGGAGTGACTTCTGTGAGTATTTTTAATTAAAGGGATGGTTCACCCAAAAATTAAAATTATGCGATTTACTCACCTTTTATTGTCGTAAACCTTGAACACAAAAGAAGATATTTTGAAGTATGTCTTTTTTTTTTTTTTTTTGCGATGTAAGTCGATGGGGTCGTGTTTTGTTTTGGACCCCATTGACTTTCATTGTATGAGCAAAAAGCACAAGTTATTCTTCAAAATATCTTCCACAAATGTGTTCCGCAGAGGAAAAAGACATACTGAACTACAAGGGTGAGTAAATGACAGAATTTTTGGTTTTGGGTGATAATTTTAAGACTTGATTAGAAGTTTTACACCTGATTAAACTCATCAGTAGAGTTGGGTGTCGTTTGAATTTTAACGATTCCGATTCTGCTTATCGATTCTGATTCTCATCGACTCTAATTTCGATTCCAATAAGGTAAAGAGGTAACACTTTACAATAAGGTTCATTAGTTAACTATTAGTTAACATGAACTAATAATGAACTGCACTTATACAGCATTTATTAATCTTTGTTAATGTTAATTTCAGCATTTACTAATACATTATTAAAATCTTGTTAACATTAGTTAATGCACTGTGAACTAACATAAACAAACAATGAACAACTGTCTTTTCATTAACTAACGTTAACAAAGATTAGTAAATACAGTAACAAATGTATTGCTCATGGTTAGTTCCTGTTATTTAATACATTAACTAATGTTTATCTTATGAACCTTATTGTAAAGTGTTACCGGTAAAGAAAACGTAGATATCATTTACATTTATTCTAAGTCTAACTGCAAAACATTGTAGCTTAATACCATGAACAAAAATCAACAGGCTACTTTTGCCTATATGGTTTAAAAATACCATAGCAAAAACAACTAGCCTAATTGATACACATTTTAAGCATTATTGAAGACATGTAAACACTCATTAAGTAAAAAAGAACAAACAAATTAGAAATTGCACAAATAAATACAACTGAACAAAGATATGATTGAAATAAACAGTGTTTTATGTTTGATGAACGTTATTATAGAGACGGCAGCAGGTTTATTAGGCTGCTGTCACTTTAAGAGCTGCAAGGGTCCATTATACTGTTACACATGCATTTTCTTTGTTAACTGTTTACCTTCACTTAAAACATAACCAACTGTGTTTACGAGGATATTTTGACGAATTTTTTGTGTGTATTTGTCCGTTTGAGTGCAAAAAGACGTGGAAGTGAACTCAGTTCAGTATCACGCGCTATTTAGTATGACAGGCGGCTTTCTGTGCGCTCGTTTTGGATGCGTGGGCTGCACATAAAACAGCGCGCGAGTCTTCTTCGTGCTTGAATGGTTTAAAATCGCATTAAAATCACTTTTTCTGTGCACGCGCTTTGGATGTGTGCAGAGCACAGAAAACAGCACGCAAGTCTTCTTGCATTATGATTTAAAATGGTTTCAAATCACATTAAAATGCGCACACAAGAACCGATAAGCAGAATCGAAATGCGTGTTTCTTATCGAATCACCTGTTTTTAGAAATTTGAAACCGGCTCTAAAATGGAACCATTTCTCGGTACTTATCAGTCATTAGTAAAGCACTCAATAACCTGAATTAAGCGTCTCATTAGTGTGAGCCCTAAAATGTGTAAGTGGTAAGGGCCTCCAGGAGAATGATTGAAAAAAAAACGGTGTGGAGCAAGTAGTCGATGAAGTTCACGTTATACAAATAACTCACTATCGCCCCCTGCAGGTCAATACTGAAATCTCCACTGGTCATGCCATTGTGATAGAGCTCATAATCACTTTTGAGCTCGTCTTCACCGTCTTTGCAACCTGTGACCCCAAGCGCAGTGATCTTAAAGGTTCGGCAGCGCTGGCCATTGGTCTGTCAGTGTGCATCGGCCATCTGTTTGCTGTAAGTATTTCCTGATTTGCACCACTAGAAAACAATAAATTAGTTGTGTTAAATTGCATTGGGCTTTCCAAAGCATGTTTCTTGTGAGCGCTTTAACTATAACTATCATTTCCAATCCTGCACTGTCAGGCACATTTTTAAGCAGTGCTTGAAGATCTTTATCGTATAAAGATTAGTCTCTTGAGGTGTATCTGCTTAGTTCTCCTTTGGAGAATTTGTAGCCTAGCTACAGTCCCAAGAGATAGTGGTATTTCCATGCCAATAATCCCAGCAGAATCTGCAGACGAGGTGTTTATATGAAAGCTCATTTGTGTTGCTAAGAAAGTTGGCATGAGAGCAGGATGCCCTCTACATGCCCTCATGTATTTAGGTCTGGCACTGAGACAAACACTCCTTAAGACCCTTTAGAGCAGATTTATGATTTAAAGTGCCAAACCACTGTCACTCAGCTTGCTCATTCCTCCCATCTTTTCCTTTGTTTCATTTTCTCTCACATTGTTTCTTCACATTTTTTCTGCTCTTTTTTTTTAGAGTCTCTTCTTGTCTCAAAATTTCAGGCCTGTGGCGGCATTTCTGCAAAATGATATATTGTAGCTTCTTGCATGTTTCACGACACTCTCAAACTGAAGTGTCCAGTGAGTGGTGCTAAAAGTGTTGACTTTTATCCAAAACATACACTCTAAAAACAGTTAAAAACAACCCAAGTTGGGTTAAATATGGAGTGTTTGGGTTGTTTTGACTCAGCAATGTTTGACCAACATGTTGGATAGTTTTATTAAACTCAACTATTGTTTAAAAATGACTATATGACTATTAATTATGTGTCTGATTTTGGGTTCATTTTAAGCCAGAGGCAACAGTAATAATCAAAAGGTGAACATTTATTAATAAGCAATTTAATACATGTTTATTATTTAATTATTATTTATTAAGCATATTAATAAATGTTAATTTCCAACCTATATTGGGTTCATTTTAAGCAAGCAATATAGTCATTTTTAAGCAATAGTTAAACTACCCAGCATGTTGGTCAAAACAACCCAATCGTTGGGTTTGTCCATTTTCAAACCAACTTGGGTTATTTTTAACCTAGCATTTTTTAGATTGTATGAACATGATTCTGGCAAAGTTTTATTATTTTAGTTTATTACATTGGCAGTTTGGAAATGACATGTCCGGTGAGTGGAGCTAAAAAGTTAATCGTATTTGAAAATAACATACCACTTACACTGAACCCTACCCTAAACCTAAACGATAGTGTTAACAAAGCAAGCATGAGATTTCTGAAGTAACGATGCATTTTAGCCTACTTTTTATTGAGTTTTATTGAGTGTCGTGCTGTATTACGTGAGCTGCAGAGCAAGTTTACTACATCAGAAAATCCATACATATGGAGCTGGTTATGTGATGCAAATGTCAAAATGTAGTAGTCTACAAATCACGCACTATGGTAAAAGAGTTTTGAACAGTCAAGAAATTGCACAAAAATAAGGGCCCTATCATACACCCGGCGCAATGCAGCACCAGGCTAGTTTCAGCCCGACGCAGTTATCATTTTCACATCCTGCGCCATGTTGTTTAAATAGCAAATGCACTCGCAGCCATTTGTTCACCTATGGGCGTGCTGGTCTGAAAACGGCTTGTCCCATAGATGGTCTGCTTGCGCGCTTTAACCTCGCGCATGAGCAGATCCGTTTCCTAGCTAGAGAAGTGTTCAGTTTTTCCGCTTGCAAATTCCGCCGTGTAGATAGTGAATCCACCATGGCGCGAACGCAACTGGCTTTTAAAGGGAATGGGAGATGAGACTCTGATTGGTTTATTGCACGTTACGCCCAAAACACACCCATTACTCATTAAGAGAATAGGGACAACACTTTTAGACCATGCAGCGACCATTTTTCCCTTCCTTAAACTAGCAAAAGTGGATTCAGACACGCCCTAAGTGCACTTGCACTGTGCGCTTTAAACCATGTGCTTAGATCGTTAAAATAGGCCCCATAAGTGTTTATTAATTGATAATCTTATAATCATAATTCGTTGGTGTTTTACTGCCACAAGTGTTCAGTTCAGCTGGAAACAGCAGTGAATTGTATGTAAAATTTAAGGCGAGATACCCCAGGTGAATAGGGTAAAAAAAACTAATAGATATCACTATTCTTCCCCAGTTGACTGATTACATTAAGAATTGCAAAAAAATTTTGTATTACAAGTTTTCTGAAAAGTTATGTTTAATTACGCATTTGAGGCATTATTTAATTAAATTGCACTAATTTGAATTCATTTCTAGAACAAAAATCTGAACACTGGATGAAGTCAGGTTGTTTTATTTCTCTTTTTATCACTCCATAAATCAGAAAATACTGTCAATAGCTAGAAAAAAAAACAAATTTTCACCATTTTTAGTAATAAAATGTTGTGTAAAATCAGGCAAATTATATATGAACAAACCCCTCTGTAAAAACCTTCAGAATGTAGATATGAATAAAACTGTAAAGTTTGGTGTATGTAAGTGCTGCTGAAGTGGAGATTTCAGGCTCAGTGTAGGAGAAAAAACTCATTTTGAGAAAACATCTTTTACAAATATATACTGTAATTGACATCTGCAGACACAAATAGATAAAGTGCTATAAAAGATACACTTAAAAGCGTATTTTGGATGTTTTCTTTCCACTAGTCTTAAAAAAAAAAAAAAAAAAAAAAACACTTTATGAAAAGCCAAAAAGCCCAAAATCTCAAAATTGGATGCAAAAGCAGTGTTTTTGCCTGTAGTGTTTCACCTTAAATACATTTTTAGAGTTATAAAAAAATGTAGGTAGAGGCACATTTTCCCAATAAGCCTATTTTGCAAAATACATGCAATTCATAACAAGTGTAACACGTTTTGTCCGTGTGTTTCAGATCCCGTACACTGGAGCCAGCATGAATCCAGCTCGCTCTTTTGGTCCTGCGGTCATCATGGGAAAATGGCAGGACCATTGGGTAAGATTTACACAATATCTTCCGTGTGTGTGTGTGTGTGTGTGGATAAACAATACGAAGACTCATTATAAGACTCGTTATTTCTAAACCCTACATTGATATTTATGTGCATAAAGATTGAAGGTCAGCAAGGCCTTTGGAACTGTGATTGATAAAAGTGAATCTGAAGAGAATTTGATTCAACGCCAAAACTTTTTTAAGAAGAGAATTTTGGCTTTGTTTCTTTCACTCCTACAAAAGAGACTGAACTATATTTAGCGCAAGAAGACATTTACTCTGACCTACCACAGACCTTTGGCATGAAGCTTGATATATGAGCAATATCACACACGAGTAGACGTGCGATATGGCTGTATATCAGCACAGCTGTGATTCGAGTGCCGTAGGTAATTACACATGTTAATATACAGCCATATCGCACGGCTACGAGTGTAATATTAAGTTTATACAACAGTTCGACGGCACGAGTGAGTAAATAAATAAGAAACAACAACAGAGTGTCTTTAAAACCCTCTTTTGTGCAGAACTACTTCCTTCCACCATGGATTCAAATCTCAAGTTGACAGTTTAACAGGCCCAAGCCTTCGTTACTAATTATAAAACGTCACTTTAGAACTAGTAACATTGAGTCGCTTCATTGAAGCTTATTGTATTATGTAGAGCATTATGGTATTATGAGAAAGAGATCAACTAAACGAGTGTAGGCGATATCTTTGTCCTTGTCTTTTTAAAAGTTAAGGGGATTTCCCACAGCACTAAAACAACTTCCTTGTTCTGACTTACTCATAAAGAGAGTCTTTGCCACCATCTAATGGCGTAATAATGTAACTTTCACTGATACTATTGACGTACCCTTTCCAAATATGCCATATTATTTATATAAAATAATATTTATTGAACAACAATATTTAAATTAACAACAATAGCCATTATAAAACACAAGCAAACAATAAACACAAGCAAATAAATAAAAAACGCAAGCAAACTATTCAGTCAAACGTACAAAAGTAGCACTCCAGTACAGGATTTAAGTTAAATATAGCCTAAATATAAAGTTATGAAACTTAATTTTCCCCTTAACCCAAATTGTTTTGCTCTGGAACAAGTAATAGATTAATAAGACCAAAGATTGCCTGTTTGATATACCCCAAATGAAATATATTTTTAACCAGTATCTACATAAGAGCCAGCAGCAAATTCCCAAAGGACTGGCTGAGATGAAGCTGCTCTCTGCGGGTACACGAGCGCTGAACGACTGCTGACAGCCTAAGCGTCTAAACAAATAGTAAAATATGTGCTATGTTTATATATGAGCCACATATTTGAGGTCTAAATAACTACATTCTTGCCTAAAAAACTCTTAAAACTACATTCTGTGACACAATAACAGTAGTATTTATAAAAAATATGGTGAATTTGCTCGACCGCCATGACAGTCGCCAGAAGCTGAGTGATACAAACGGTGAAACGATTCCAGTGCTGATACTGGGCGAATATCGCACTGCTCTCAGCCAATCAGATTCGAGAACCAGAAAGAACTGTTGTATAAACTGAATAAATTCATTTTAAATTTCTCAGTGTATCATAATATTTATTGAGCTGTTGTATAAAAGCTCCATACTCTCAATCCTGCTGTTGTACTGAATATCAGAAAGGCTGTGATAGCCAATGGCCAGTGCATAGACTGCAGCTCTCTTGGTTATGTGATTTTTAAATGTCATTCCACTTGAAACATTGCACAGCAGTCAAAAGCCAGACAGATGTGGCATTCAAAATAACACGGGTACATGACACTGGTTGGTGTGCTCCCTACATGCACATATGAGTGTTATGTATCTTCATGAGTGGCGCGTCTGAGTGACTGCTGCTGTCATCACGCTTGATTCAGGGTCTCCCCACTGCTGCCGTAACATTAGAAAGGTCAAAACATTTCTTTCATGGAGTGTTTACCGCACTTGCAGTGTGGTACACACAGTGCCCTTTTCAAGGCGTTGGTGTGAGTTTCGTCAATGAAAGATTTTAGGGATTATGAATAAAAGAAAAACATCAGGCGTGAAGCCACATGAAGGCCAAACTGGTAGTGTTACACTAATGAGAGCTGCTGGTGATTATTATACTGTGTGAATAATCATTTGGAAATAATGAGATAAACAAAATGAACTGCATTTTTGGACACAGGTTTTGTGCAGTGCTGTCCGGGGTCGTGCGGGGTGAACGTATCTGGCCTGCGCTATGCAGTCGGTCGTGCCCGCTTCTATTTCTATCGTCACAGCAGTTAGGAATCCAGATTTGGCACACTTTTGGAGTCAATATCCTTGTCGCACTGAAAAAATGTATATATCAGACAGATATGAGAGCAGGACAGATTATTTACTGAGCTGAAAATATAACAAAGGAAAGGAAAGGAATCATTTTCACAATATATTCAATCATATTCACACAAAAAGATGCAGACCATGATTAATACAGTGGGGTCCAAACATTAAATACCAGTGAATATGCATCTATTTCACATATTAAATTTAATAAATTTTTCTTTTCTTTGCCAATTATAATATTAGCATAACAATTTGAGTGAAAAGTTTAATATTCATTAAATTAATTGAGCTTATTTATTTTAAATTAATTAAAAGAAATATTAAATATTTATATATTAATGCAGATATATAATATTATATACTATTAAATGATTTTTAAATAATAACATTTCTTAATTGTTTTAATTATTTAATTAAAATAAATCTAAAATTTTATATATTGGTGTAGAATCATAAATATTTCTTATTAATTTTATGTCATAACATTTCTTCATATTTTTCAAAATCGTAAAACTCACAATTTAATTTAATTACAAACAAATGTATTAGAAGAAATCTTAAATATTATTTATTGGTGCTTAATCTTAAATATTTTTAATTTTATAGTATTTATAAAATCTTATTAATTTTACAGCATTAAATTTTCTTTATTTTTTTCTAAATCATTAAACTCACAATTTGAGTGAAAAGTTTAATATTCATTAAATTAAGCTTATTTATTTTAAATTAATTAAAAGAAATATATATTAATGCAGATATATAATAATACATATTAAAATTATATATTAAATATTTCTTTTTATTTTTTTATATAAGATAACATAAGACAAAATAACATTTCTTAATTGTTTTCATTAATTAATTAATTTAATACATTTAAATTAATCTAAAATTTTATATATAGGTGCAGAATCTTAAATATTTTTAATTTTATAATATTTATAAAATCTTTAAATCTTATTAATTTTACGGCATTAAATTTTCTTCATTTTTTCTAAATCATAAAACTCACAATTTGAGTTAAAAGTTTAATTATTTAAAATTAAAATAATTAAAATTAATTAAAAGAAATCTTAAATATTATTAATGCAGATTCTTAAATATTTTTATTTTATAATATTAATATCTTATAAATTAAAATTAATTAATTAAAAGAAATCTTAAATATTATATATTGCTGCAGAATCCTAAATATTTTGTGTAAATTTTACATCATAACGTTTTTTTTTTTCTCTAAGTCCATTTATTTCCAGGTTTAAATTGCCGATTTTCAATGTGGTCTCAGACTGTTGGATCCCCTTGTTCAATCTTTTGAACATGATTTATTATTTCTCTCTCTCTCTCTCAGGTGTACTGGGTGGGCCCTTTAATAGGGGGCATCATGGCTGCCGCTGTGTACGAATATCTATTCTGTCCCGACCCTGACCTGAAGCGGCGCTATGCCGACGTCCTCTCCAAGAGCCCCTTCCAAATCGACCCGTATCGGGTAGTGGACACAGAAACGTACCCCAGCAATCAAGCCCAGCTCATGGCCAAGCAGGCAGCGATCCGCGTGCTGGAGCTGGAGCGGGCCGAGAAGAAGGAGAGGGAGTCGGCTGGAGAAGTGCTGTCGTCTGTATGACTAGTGAGAGGCACTGAGGAGGAGCTCAAAGAGACGGATCTGATCTAGAGTCGCAGTGTGAATCTTCTACAGAATGACTCCCAACACTTGACTTTAATCATTAAGAATGGTCTGATGCTCTTCCCTGTACGCCAGTCACAGCCCATAGACCTCATATCCAATAGAATCCACTCTGAAGATTTCAGCCAGTCACTGAACATCCTTTAGCAGATGCACCTCATCAACCACTGAATCAATAACTAAATGGGATTCTCACATCTAAGCAAATGTAACGTTTTGTTTGGTCTATGGGTTATTACCTGGCAATCAGGGTTGAGATGAGATCATCACCATAGTAATGCAGATCATTTTCCTCCTCAGTGCACTCTGTGTGAGTTAACCCCTTCTGTCCTCACCCGCTGTCCTGTATAGATAGAGTATTTTTATACTTTATTTTTTCCTTAAGGTTATGAATGTTGTGTCTTTTGTCTGGAATCTGTATAATTGCAACCCTGCATGATTTTTATTTTATTTTTTAGCCCTAAAATGCATGATTTTTCCGACACATGCACACAAAACCCAAACATATTGTGTCCTTCCAACTTATTCTCATGCTCTTGAGAGCACATGTAATCAGTGAGAATTTGTTTACTAGTGTAGGCCTAATGTTTTAGATGGATTTGGGTGGTTGATTATGATTTCACTTTTTTAACTTTAGTTAGTGTGTAATGTTGCTGTTTGAGCATAAACAACATCTGCAAAGTTACGACGCTCAAAGTTCAATGCAAAGGGAGATATTTTCTTTTACAGAAATCGCTTTTTAAATGGCTGGTAGGGACTACAACAAGCTTCTTCCTGGGTTAGTGACATCACTAACCCTAAAATTTAGTTCCCCGCCCCCGAGAACACACAACAAAGGGGGTGAGGCCATGTTGGGCTGCTTTAGAGAAGAGGAAGAGTTGTTGTAGTCGAGTGTTGTTGTCATGCCGTCATTTTACGCCGGACTGCTTCACAAACGAGGGTCAATTCAACGCTGGATTTGCACAAAAGATTAACATGACGGCACATGCTAGTCGATGAGTTGAATCAACTCCACAGCAACTACATAGATTTATCCACTAACCATTCAGAAACGTCCAGTTGCATTCTAAAAGTAACTTCTTCCTGAGTCTCTCCATCAGTGTCCGACTCCGGTTTGAACAATGTAAGGCTGAACACCGTTACTGACAATCCTCATTTTGGCTGCGTGAGATTCTCCAGCTTTGTTGTTGTTGAGCAACTGAAGCGCGAGCTGTTAAAGCTCCGCCCTCTTCTGGAAAGGGGGCCGGGAGCAGCAGCTCATTAGCATTTAAAGGGACACACACAAAAATGGCGTGTTTTTGCTCACCCAAATAGGGGCAAATTTGACAAGCTATAATAAATGATCTGTGGGGTATTTTGAGCTGAAACTTCACAGACACATTCTGGGGACTTATATTACATCTTGTAAAATGGGCATTATAGGTCCCCCTTTAAAGTATTAGTTCACTTTCAAATGAAATTTATCCCATGATTTACACACCCTCAAGCCATCCTAGGTGTATATGACTTTGTTCTTTCTGATGAACACAATTGGACATATATTAATAAATATCCTGACGCATCTGAGCTTTATAATGGCAGTGAACGGGACCAATGAATATGAGCTGAACGTACTAATAAACGTACTCCACACGGCTCCAGGGGGTAAATAAAGGCCTTCTGAAGCGAAGTGATGCATTTGTGTAAGAAAATAAACATATTTAACATGTTATACAGTAAAATATCTAGCTTCTACCAGATTGCCTTCTGTATTCAACTGGAAATGGAACTGGCGTCGCGTCAGTTACACTTTTTCCGTATGTTGAATAGGGACGTAGCGTAAGATTTTTGAACTGCGAGAGTTTTACACTTTCTTCATAACTTGAATACGGAAGGCGGTCTGGCGAAAGCTATATTTTACTTCATAACTTGTTAAATATGGATATTTTTCTTACACAAACGCATCGCTTCTCTTCAGAAGGCCTTTATTAACCCCCCGGAGCCGTGTGGAGTACGTTTATGATGGATGGATGTACTTTCATGAGCTTCATACTCGTTGGTCCCGTTCACTGCCATTATAAAGCTCGGATGCGTCAGGATATTAATATATCTCCGATTGTGTTCATCAGAAAGAAGAAAGTCATATACACCTAGGATGGCTTGAGGGTGAGTAAAGCTTGGGCTAATTTTCATTTGAAAGTGAACTAATACTTTAAGTATCCAAACATATTTTGTTTGATATATGTCACAATCATGCATAATCACAGTCTCGGTTCTTTCTCGGTTCTTTCCGTGTTCCGTGTTTCCATGTTCATATCCAACTTGTAATTACGTTATTTAGGGTGATTAATTATCTAACTATGTGTTGGATCCATAAAATTATTTATGTAATCAAGTGATGTATATTAACTGTTCCATAATCATGTGAAAACTGGAATGGGATTATATTATTATATTATATTTTTAATGAAAAATAACTGGAATATCTTACGGAAGCCCGTTCCACCCTCAGAGTTAAAAAATAATAGGCTTCCATAATTCCTGTTACAGCAGGCATTAACATCTCTGTACCAGCAGAGGGCGGCACATACTTAAACTGCGTCTTTAACCTGAAACTCCAGTAATGCTGATCAGATTTGTTTATCTGTTGGCGATAAGTACCAGATTTTTTCCGATATTGTTCCTCTCTCCTCTTTCATAAGTCATTCTCCTGTTTCACTTTTATAACACTCCCTTTCTTTCACTTCGTGATGTCAGAATGAGTTTGTGTGTGTATTGTGATCGAAAACCTGGAAAGGTTGTTTTAATAATTTTAATATTGTTTGATTTCATGGTCTAAAAAAATCATAACATTTAAAAAAAAAAAAAAGTTGTGTGAATTTCTGTTGAATATAATTATGTTCTAATTATGCTCAGCTGTAAAAAAAAAATGTGTTTGAAATAATTTGTTCTTTATATTTGCAATCAGTTTTTGTGATTTTTTTTTTTTTTTTAATATCCTCATCCCATACAACTGGGAAAATGATGGAAAAGTCCTGTAAATTCATTGAAGCTGTGGGAATCCTGTTCTATATGTGTATGAATCAGAATAGGAGGGAGTGAGAAAGAGGGTGCAGTGTTTATATTTTTATTTATAATTAAGAAGGTGGTTAATCCCAAGGCTTTTGACTGTAACAGGCGGCCCTCCACTCTTCAATCCCTCCCTCAGCTATTTATGGAAATTTAAATCTTAATTGCTCCATTTAAATTAATTGGAGAAAGAAAAAACTCAGCAGTTAGTCTGTTAAAATATTTATTTTCCCATGTGACTACAAAGGAGATCCTCCATCACAACACACATAGAAAGCTGCTCAAACTACTGACTACACCAGCATCAAAGCCGTGTGTGTGTGTGCGCGCGCGCGCATTAATCCAACTTCACAGACTCGAGTCATTACAGACATTAAACCCCAAAACAAATGATGAAAATTGTAAAAGCACAGTCAGTCATTTAGACTGATATACGCATAGGAAACAAAAACATACATGTGTATGCACACACACGAAGGCACAAAAGTTTTATGTAGTGACAGTTGAAGCCAGGGCCGGAGGCTAAACACAATAAACAATCTTGACTATGAATATTCATGCAAGCTCACTCACACTGTGGTTTTGTGTAATATTAAGCAGCCCAATGAATATTCCTGGAGACAAATGAAAGTGAAGGTTGTCTACATCTTCTAGAACGCACTTCCTGATTGTAACTCACAGTTTGAGTGTTAAACAGTCTGAGGACTTGCCTTCTTGTGCAAAGCTTATTGACCTTTATGGAAATTGTATGAGTGACTGAAAGCACAAATCAATGAAATCAGGTAACATAATCATTGCCTGCTTCAAATCCTGATTATGTTATTTCATTATTTACATTTAGCTTTTGGTCTCTGTAGGTCACCTCAGCTAAACTTGATTCTGTCATTTAGACCTAACAAAATATTTTTTATTTGACCTTGTGGGCTGAAAATAAAGCACTAAGCAACCAGATGAAGGGGTGTTGTAGGCACAGTGAAACATTTTCCCCTATAAAATGGCTGCAAATAGCATGTTTCTTCATAAAAACAAAGTTATTGAACTAAGCAAGTAATATAGTTCATTAACCTAACTTGTAGATATAGCAAAGCAATCCAGTCTGGCTCATTAAAGGTGCTGTTTAGCTGTTTTGCTAATGTCCGCCAGACTAGTCACCAAAGACAATAGACCCTTTTCACATTTCCGGGTTTCTCAGAAGCGGAAGTCGTCATAGTTGGGTAAAATTCTATAGCGGTGAATGAGAGAATACATTAAATATATTTGTTTGTGTTTCCATTTGCTCAAATAGCAAAAGAAAAACTCCACAATAGTGTTTTCACAACTTTCAAAAACAGGAAAAAAATAGAGAGCGATTGATAACGGCAGTTAGAAGAGAGAAAGATGTCATTTTTACCGTCACTCCCATAGCTGCTGTATAGAGTACCTCAGGGATGACGTGTTTTTGTAGGCAAAACCCGGAAGCGAGTTAGCATTTTAGGACTTCCGGTTCCATCGCCCTAAAGTCTATGGGTTTTTTGAATGGGTTTTTGCTAAATCGCCTGAAATAAGGTCTGTGGTTAACAAAGCCTCTAAATATTTTCATGTTTTGATCTATGACATAAAACACACCAGTTATAACCCGCTTGTGATTTTTTAAACCTTTATTGTGTCTTAAAAACGGCGGTTGCTAACAAATTGCTAAAAGGGACTACTTCCTTTGGCGGGGACTTTAGACATCATCATGACAAACAGGACATTTGGACAGCATTTCTCATGAAAAAGTGGATAAGTATTCATACACAGCGCAGATCATAATCAGCAAGCATGTTTTTAAATAAAGTTGTTTTCTAAATAAAGTTTGAGGAAGCTTGGTGGTGGTGACGTTGATACGCGACCATGGTGTGCTGTAGTCCGTTTATAGCCTACTGTTAGCTTTTTATATCTGACGACTTTATTTAGGCTTCAAAATGTATAAATGTTGTGTTAACTTGTAAAGATCTTGATAGACAAAACGTGTAAGTGTCATAACCCTTTGTTAAACACAGAGCTTATTTTTTGCGACTTTCCAAAAGTCTATGGGAAAAATGCATAGGCTTTCGATCAAGGGAACCTGTGCGCCACTAACTTCCGGGTTGGCCTACAAAAACACGTCATCCCTGAGGTACTCTATTAGAAACACCCTCACAGCAGCGTTAACTAGTTTGATGCAAAGGTAATATAATACTAAGTATAGTGTTATAAATGTACATATATATAGCCTAATATAAAAAACTTTGCAGGATTTACGATATTGATGACCGTTAAAACGCGTCATCACAGTCTGTGAAAAGGGTCTATAGATTATTATGAATGGGAGAAATTGCAACCGCAAAATGGCGGAATACGTCCCGCCTTCTAAGTAAAAGAGCCAATCGTTGATTGATAAATTCATTGCGTCACTGCAGCTGCCGTTAGAAGCTCAGGTTCCCATCGAAACCTGAGACTCTCCCTTGGGACTGCACATGCGCATTGGCTCGTCTAGCCTGATAAATAAGCTGTTTAAACGCTATTTGAGCATAAGAAACAACATTTATGGGACAGTTCATGTCAGATTTTGTTGCTGATTTGAAATGTGTTATTTAATTGTGTGTTCAGCAAGCAGTTTTTGAGATTTCAGGATTTTCCCATTTAAATAGATAGGTCTTGGATGCCTGAAATAGTTGCCCGGAGGAGTTGCAAATATGGCCGCAGAGTAAACAGACTCCTCGTGCCTAACACATCGCGTTTCTGATTGGTTAAAAAGCACGGGCCACTCCCCTCATTCTTTTTTTCTTCTTTTTTTTTAGCCTTGAACTGTCAGAAACAGATGTAATAATATAGCCTGTTTAAGCCTATCTGTCAGGTAGTGACATTTTATGTGTGTTATTCCTAATTAAAATAGCCATTAAAATCACAGATGTGCTTTTATAAGCATTTAAAATGGCTTGGAATACGGCTCATCCAATCAAAATTTAAATGCGGAAGTAGCTATCTGTTTTAAGGTTTTAAAACAAAAAACACTGACATTTTCATTCTCACCTTACCATGTCAACCCCAGGGATTTATATATAGGGTATATTTATCCTTACAGGATACGCGCGTGCATACATGCATCACACAAGCACACCATGCGGAAACTCCGAGAAACAGCCGTAACTTAGGGAATTTTGAATTTTAAATGGCAAATCAAGCATTTAACACTTTCACCCTCCTAATAATTTATACAATAAACAGGAGCCTAAGTCACTTCCTTAATAATTTAGACATAAGCTAATGTTGATTTATTCAGCAGGGCTAGTGCCAGCAGGAGACCCGGAGGAGCTGAAATGTGTATTAAAGTAGGACAGAGGCAGCCGGCGCCATAATAACATTTGGATAATTTTATTATGGCTCACGGCTCAGTTCATTTCCCCTTCTGCTCGCTGCATGAAATTGTTTGATTCTCACAATGCCTGGAGTGAACTGAGAAGGTGCCACACACGCACATAAACATATGCAAACACACTTTTTCGCGCAGTTCGCAGCACACCTACTCTCCCTCATACCTTCTCTCTCTACCATGCGTTTCCGACACACGCTAAAATCTCTCTCAAACACACAAAAACTGTGCCTGACAACACAGACACACACAGGGAACAGGCAGATAAATGATGTGTCTCATTACCGGAGATGCGGAAGAGTGGCAGCACTTTCGATGAGAATGGACTGAGATTAATACCCTCTATCATCCCTTCTTCTGTCAGAGAGGCAGCAAACACTGGAGAGCAAGGGATGGATAAGAAAGAAAGTAAGAAAGAAAGAAAGAAAGAAGGCTGTATTTGTTTGACTAAAGATAGGCTGCTGATGGTAAAGTCTGTCTCCATAGAGAAAGACAGGAACAGTGGAGTCAGCCATAATGCTTTGGCCTCAGGGCTGTGTGTGTGTGTAACGATTTGAAATGTCCTGTTGCCATTCACTATCCTATCATCTTTTCCAGTCTCTTTTCCCTTTTTAAGTAGCATGCGTAATAGGTAATATCGACATCAGTTGTGATTTTATACTTGTTTTGAATGGCACAGCCTATTTAATGTGTGAGTAAACAGGCCTATATATGAAATTAATAAGCCATTTTATTTATAGTGATATTTCCAATGACAATAAACACATTCAGCAAGTCACTGGTGAGAAAAACACTTTGGTTCAGTTCATATTTCGCACAAAATGACAGCAAAGTTCCCACACCTTTTAAACAACGAATCTCCATGACATTTCCACACTGTAAGAAATTATTTTCATGATTTATCACAACATTTTTCTTTTGTCAAATCAACTTCAATAATTAATGTGGTTCAGACAGTGTTGCCAACTGCTTTCAATTGAAAGTAGCTAAATCTGATCGCTAAATGTCACTAGATGACGTCATAATGGTGATTTCACTGATTTATGTAAATATAGATCAGTGAGTGAGATAAGAAAATAGATAAGGTTTGTCCAAGAAGTTGCTAGATTTGTCGCTAGGCTTTTGAAAAAAAAAAGTCTCAAAAGGGTCGAGGGAGTCGTGACAAAATCGCTAAATTGGCAACACTGGGTTCAGATAACTTAATATTTTGAGTTTCTGTTGATTAAACCAATCGCCTTCATTGTATTAACTCAAATTTCTAATTTCAATGAACCCAAAATTTAAAGGCAACCAGGTAACTTACTTTTTTAAGTTAAACCAACAATTTTTTACTTTTAGCAATCATTTTATAGAAACTGCACTCAAAATGGGCCGTTTAGCTAATGCTAATGTTTTAGAGCCAAGCAAAAATTAGAGAAATACTATATTAATAATACATTTTTTTTTTTTGTTAATTTCCATTACGTTTCACAATCACAATTTTAAAATCCCCTAATATTTACAGGTTTTCCATAGCCGTGACATAGGTTTCAATCTGTGTAATGGCCCTCTCCCCCTCTGTGAGCGCGCCCGTGCGCGCACTCACCATCCATTTGCAGGAAGCGCCTGCGGCAGCGTTCCATCAAAACTAATCATAACCATTCAAATCTGCCTCTCCGCTGCAAGATGTAGGAAGCAGGGCGACTGTTTTACGCAGAAAAATCACCAGACCTCCTTTTTACATCCTAGAATAAGAGAAACTTCACATTTTTTTTGTGTATTACAAATAGCTCATTCTTGTGATCGGTTAATTCACTAGTTGTTCTGAAGTGAGCAGAGATCTGCAGGGGCGTTTGTTTGAGAGCGCGCTCTCTCTCTCTCTCTTTTTCTCTCTATTCGGGTCTGGCCCAGAGGGGTTGTGAAACCCCTGGAGCGACTCTCTGTGAATTCAGCTTCAGCTGGGCTCCATTCCTCAGCGCTTGAGCGAGGGGCGCGGACAGGAGCCCAAACACGGAGAGGTGACACGTCGCTGGATGTCCCATGTTCCAGGTGAGGAGCGCCAGATTGGGCTTTGTGGGTTTTTTTCTACAGAGAGAGGCAGTGGGTCTTCAGAGCGCAGCTGCATGTACGCATGTGCCAGAGGACGAGCGCGTTTGGGACAAAAATATTTATCTTCTCCCAGTTTACATCCTGTCGCTTCCCGATATGTGTAATGGCAGCGCAAAACGACACCTGAAGCAGTTTACGTTGTCACATGTAAAACTGTTCCGTAGCGTAGCCTCGAATAATTGACTGATATTGTAATGGCGTCCTCGATTAGGTTTTGCGATGTTATAAGTCGCAAGCTCTTTAAATGAGAGGCGAGCGATTGTGGAAAATCTTTCTTTAACACAGCGGCTGCTTTTATATTCGTTCTCTGAGGGTTTCTGGTTGTCAAACGGCAGGTTTGATCGCAACTGCCAGACTTTTGAATGTTGCTGAGGGCGTTTTTCTTGTTTATTTGTGTTTAGCAGCGGTTGTTATTTTTAACCGCGATGTTTAAAGTCGAGCATTCCTTCATTCTCATCTTGTAATACGCTACAGCTGCTGCACGCTCAGAGCGCGAGCGAGAGGAACAAGACGCACGTGCCCATGTTACAATGGAATCGCATTTTAACTGCGTTGATTGTCGCATGATTCACTTTAAATGTATTCTCTGACCGGTGTATCCTATATCCTATAAGTTGTGTTTGCTCACAGCTGTGGCGCCACATGCTACCAGCTCGTGGAATTGCCATTTGTTGCCCAAGTGGATGTGTGTGGTACTGTCACCTGACATTGAGTCTGTAGATGTACGGTCTAATTAGGTTACCTGGCCAAGGGAGGTATACTTTTATCAAAAAGGGCGTACTAGTGTGCACTAGATGGGGCATCCATCTATCCATCTATCTATCTATCTAAATCTCAGGGCCCTTCAGCTCATCTTGCCTTATGGGATAGCAGAACATTTCAGAATCTCAGCGAATCCAGAACATCATCCTGGTGTTGTTCACCTACTATGTCATGAAAACTTTTTTGGCATCATACCTATTTGACAAAACATAATTCAACATTTCAGAAATGTCATGCTAGTGAATACTGTTGTGTGCTCTTAAAGGGATAGTTAACGCAAAAATGAACATTTTGTCATCATTTACTCACCCTTGTGTTGTTCCA
This sequence comes from Mylopharyngodon piceus, assembly GCA_039654765.1. Taxonomy (NCBI): domain Eukaryota; kingdom Metazoa; phylum Chordata; class Actinopteri; order Cypriniformes; family Xenocyprididae; genus Mylopharyngodon; species Mylopharyngodon piceus. Next base: position 30,491,302 of record CM077456.1, read on the forward strand.
AACCTGTATGAGTTTCTTTCTTCTGCTGAACACAAAAAAAGACATTTTAAAGAATGTTGGTAACCAGACAGTTGACGGTAGCCATTGACTTCCATAGTAGGAAAAAAAATACCATGGAAGTCAATGGGTGCCGTCAACTGTCTGGTTAACAACATTTTTTTTAAGTATCTTCTTTTGTGTTCAACAGAAGAAACAAACTCATACATGTTGTTGTTGTTATTATTATTATTACATTTAGACACCTACATGTATAAGGCCGTGGGACTGTGAGAAAACATACTGGGGGTGCAGAGTTTACCTCTTAAAGGCACAATATGTAAGATTTTTGGATTAAATTATCCAAAAACCACTAGAACAGTGTTATATATTTTGTTGACTTGTGTACTTATATTAATGTTTCCAAGAATGTTTAAATCCAGAGAAATAAGCAATTTTAACCAGGACACGGATTGTGTCCGTGCGTCGCCTATCAATGACATCATACCCACGTTACCCTCGATTTTATTTTGTAGAAACCATGGAAACACCAAAGACGCTTTAATATATTATGTGTTTTATTAGACAGGTGAACAACTGTTTGGATACATTCATCGACAGAAAACTAATCAATGTTATATAGCTCAACACAGAATCTCTTTTTCTTGATTTACCGTGAGTACCATGTTTTACCATGCCTAGTATCGATCTAGCTTACTGCAGTGTGTAACAAGTGTCAGCAAGTGCGTTGCCCCACATACGCATGATCGGAAGAAGCGGAAGCGATCGTCTGCGGCATAATAAAAGCTGGTACGTGTATAAAAACAGACAAAATAAAAGCCGTACGTGTTGCGCTCGTCTCTCATTAGCAATCGCTCCAGTGGCCTCGTTCATCTCCCACACCCTGCTTCATACTACAGTAATGTTAATAAATCTTTAATACATTAGCTCATCCATGAATATGATTTCTGCCCGAGTCCCATCGGATTCTTTTCCATCGGCTGTAGATGTGAAGACAACACCTCCCATAATTCCGCGAAATCAAGGCGTCATCAAGCTACGTCTTTGTTTTGAATAAGTGACCTCTAGTGGTGAAAATTACATATTGTGCCTTTAAGACAAGTAAGGACCATTTTTATATTTTGCTCATAAATTACTAAATAAAGTAATAAATTACTAAAAACAAAAAAAAAGTACATAATCTAATAATCAAAACTCTCATTATGAGCACAAAACAAAAAGTCAATAACATTGTTTATTATGAAATGCTCCTAATATGCTAATTAATAATGCTAAATATATGGAAAAAAACAAAACGTCTAAAAGCGTCAAACATTAACTTGTCACAAACCTGGTTTAGAGAAACGGTCGGAGTCATCTATCTGTATGACAGATAAAAATAACTGTGTTTGCTGCATTCTCGTTTTCTGCAGCGTTTTAGCAAAAGTATCTATTTTGCTGCTCACTGTTTCTGCTACTGTCGTTAAAATAACCGCGTCATCTGCAGCTCTTAAAGTGGCACTTTACGTCTTTAGCAGGAGAGAGAAGGAACGTGCACGGAGCGGAAAGGGTGTAGCACCGAAAGATCATTACTGTAAACGACTCTGAGCGCTTGAGGTGTGAACCGCTCTGTTGTTTTGACGCGCTGCTCACTTTAAACTGTAGAAACGGTAAAATGGCACAATGTCCTGTGGTCCGGATGGAACCAATCCGGGGTCCAGAACCGGACCCCCATTTGAATACCACTGCTCTTAAAAAATGCATTTAAGAACCTTGTGTGTTGAAATTGTGCATAGCCAAATTTGACCCCTGTTGTTGGCCTGTAGAAGGTTGCTGCTTTCCTGAGAAAACTTTGCACAGACAGAAGGACGACAGAGTCGGCACAGCCTCATCTGTTAAATCTGGTAAGGAGTCTTGTATAACTGTAGGGGATCATAAAGTACAAATGTAATTGGTCTCGTAGAGAACACAAGCATTCCTGTACAGAACACCATCACCCACTGAAACACACACAATGGATCGCATGCAGCGAGCTGAATTGCTGCCCACGGACAGGGCAGAGTTTTCTGACTCATTCTTGTAGAATATTCAACATGTTAATGTGAGCTTGGAATCACCTCAAACACAGGTTGCTAATCCTCCGTCTGTCTTCACTGCTTCTCCGACACATCCACACTTTGCATATGCACCCATGAATATGGATAAGATTAAGAGCAGGATGTCATGCAAGTCTTTCCATCTTTATGTCTCTCTCTGAGTCCCCTGCGAAACAAACATGTGAAATGAACTGTAGCCTAATGGTCAAATTTAAATGAGAACCGTCCAGAGCCACGGTTATTATTGATAACTACAACTATTATATATATTAAAATATAATATATTTTAATATATTTTAAAATATAATTTATTTCTGTGATCAAAGCTGAATTTTCAGCATCATTACTCCAGTCTTCAGTGTCACATGATCCTTCGGAAATCATTCTAATATGATGATTTATTATCAATGTTGGAAACAGTTGTGCTGTTTAATATTTTTTTATTACCTGTGATACCTTTTCAGGATTCTTTGATGAATAAAAAGTTTAAAAAAAAAGAAAAAAAAGAATAGCATTTATTTAAAATAAAAATATTTTGTAACAATATACACTACCATTAAAAAGTTTGGGGTCAGTAATTTTTTTTTTTCTTTCATTTTTTGAAAGAAATTAATACTTTTATTCAGCAAGGATGTGTTAAATTGATAAAAAGTGATAGTAAAGACTTATATTGCTAGAAAAGATTTCTATTTTTAATAAATGTTGTTATTTTTAACTTTTTATTCATCAATGAATCCTGAAAAAAGCATCACAGGTTATAAAAACATTAAGCTATTTCCAACATTGATAATAAATCATCATATTACAATGATTTCTGAAGGATCATGTGACACTGAAGACTGGAGTAATGATGCTGAAAATTCAGGTTTGATCACAGGAATAAATTATATTTTAAAGTATATTAAAATAGAAAGCCATTATTTTAAATTGTAATAATATTTCACAATATTACTGTTTTTTCTGTATTTTTGATCAAATAAGAGACTTCTTTCAAAAACATAAATATTAAAGCGTCCAAACGTTTGACCACTCAGAGAGGACCGTCGTGTACTACAGGTGCTCGATTTACATCTCTCCCACAACGGATGGCGTGCTCAAAGATGGTTCCCATCTCTCTCCGAGCCGTACATACCCAGACACACACTCGCACATTCAGTAGTTACTCTTTTTTTGGCCGCCTCGGGCTCTGGCAGTAAGTTCAGCTATATCGCACCTTGGTGTTCCTCTCTCTCGCTCGCTTTCATTCTCTCCCAAGCCTCGGAGGTAGAGGCGATTTGTGATGCTGCGCTCACACTGTTTTTTAAAAAAGTGCTTCCTCTGAACTTCTCTATCTCTTCAGATTAGTCAGGGAACAAATTACCTGCCTGCACATAAAAAGCCCCTCTCCAATCCTCCGCACAGCCATGTAACGAGCCTGATCTCCCTTTTGAAGAGTGGGCATGTTATTTTCCCTCTCGCCTGCAGGCTAGCCTGCCATGCAAATGATTATGAAATTAAATTTAAAACTATACATGTATTCAGCCTCTCTCTTATCGCTATCTGCACAAAGCGCATACAAATCAGGCCGGGATCAGGGCCCCGGCTCAGGACTGCACTTTAAAGCTTTGCTAATTGCTAATTGGGTATCTAGGTGTGAAATGGGCTCTGCTAACGAGAATTTAAAATGTGGAAAGGAGGGTTTCTTTTTTTCCTTTTCTGTTCTCTCTCTCGCTCTGTCTTTCTCTCTCCTTCTCCTTCCTTTGAGAGATGTCAGAGCTGTTTCTGGTGACATGCCTGTGGGCAGGAATGACAGAATGAGACAAAAGAAGAGAGGTCTCTCATTTCAAAATGGAGGCTCATCCTCACACAGAGATATATGTGTGCTGTGCGGAGGAGAGAAATGAGATACAGGTCCAACGTTACCTCGGCCTTGCGAAAAGGGTGCCGGTAGTTAAATGATTAAGGATTCAGGCTTCTAACAAAGGCTGTTGGTTGAGTTCTAGTGAAGGGTAAACCTGAAGACTCGAGTTACAGAGATCACCATCCTGTTATATTGGCATTGTGGCCTCGAGCGAGGGACTTCCTGACAGGTTTATCCCAAGGAACCATGAACCTTGGGAACCTCAGTGCTGCACGTTTGAGGTCTTTCTCATTCGACACACCTCTTTCAGGTCATGGAGCTCTCTACTAATGAGCAAAGATTTGAATCGGGTGTGTTAGATGAGGTAGACGTCCAAAATGTTTCATGCTGGAGGGTCCCAGGAGCAGAACACTATGGAAGCTTGTTTCTGCCATGTAATAAAAACAGAAAAGGGATTTGCAACTTTTTATCTCACAATTCTGACTTTTTTTCTCGCAATTGTGAGTTTATATCTCATGATTCTTCCTTTTTTTGAATTGCGTGATATAAAGTCAGAATTGTGAGTTATAAAGTCAGAATTGCGTGATATAAAGTCTGAATTGCGTGATATAAAGTCCGAATTGCGAATTATAAAGTCCGAATTGCGTGATATAAAGTCAGAATTGAGTGATATAAAGTCCGAACTGCATGATATAAAGTCCGAATTGTGAGTTATAAAGTCAGAATTGCGTGATATAAAGTCTGAATTGCGTGATATAAAGTCCGAATTGCGAATTATAAAGTCCGAATTGCGTGATATAAAGTCAGAATTGAGTGATATAAAGTCAGAATTGAGTGATATAAAGTCGGAATTGCGTGATATAAAGTCTGAATTGCGTGATATAAAGTCCGAACTGCATGATATAAAGTCGGAATTGCGTGATATAAAGTCCGAATTGAGTGATATAAAGTCCGAACTGCATGATATAAAGTCCGAATTGTGAGTTATAAAGTCAGAATTGCGTGATATAAAGTCCGAATTGCGAGTTATAAAGTCCGAATTGCAAGTTATAAAGTCAGAATCACGTGATATAAAGTCCGAATTGTGAGTTATAAAGTCAGAATATATAAAAATATAAAATAATTTTTAAAATATTTTATAAAGTAAAAAGTGTATATATATATATATATATATATATATATATATATACTTTTTACTTTATAAAATATTTTAAAAATTATTTTATATTTTTATATATTTAAATATATATTATATTTTATTATATAATTATATTGTATTCAAGGTCTAAGGAAAATTTTATTATTTTTACTATTACTATTGTTTTTTGTTATGCCACATGACAAATTAGAGTCATTATTCAAGCGTAAACATTTTTAAAATCATCATAGACACTTTTTTTTGCTATTGACCCATATCTTTTCCTTAAAGAAAGGTTCACAAGACTATGGAAAGACTCTGACCGTATAAAGTTAATGAGTCAGATGATCACTGTTGATTTGCTGATGGATGAATAGAGCTTTTTTCCATCCCTCCTCTAGCTTTGAGCCCTACTGAGCTCTAAAATCCGCTTCCTCATGCGTTGCCTGTCTCTGAGGCACAGCGCCGGAGACAAACATCTGCCTTATTCTCCAGAGCCAAACCTCAGCTCTGTGCTGTTCATACTGAGACAGCATTGCCTCGGGGTTCTCACGACACACACAAACAGGGGAGAGAGGAGAGAGGCGTGAATGTAGAAGCACTTAGGAATGTGTTCTTCATCAAGGTCACTCATATAGGATGATCTTAGTGTAATGACTCCAATGAAAACTAGCATATTTTGCCATAGAAATGATTGTATTTAGAGATAAACAGGGCCAAAAGCAATTTCATCCTGAGTACTCTAGAATCATTCATACACAAAAATATCAATGCATAATCGAGTAAGCCCTGATATAAGCTATGATGCATTTCAGAGGGGCTCCGTTTACATTAAAATTGCATCTATTGTTATACAGAATATAAGAGAAAATGAAAATCTGCTCTAACCTGAGAAAGTCTGCAGTGAGTTCCAGCTGAGCTGCATCTGCACGTCACACATTCATGTATATCAGAAGAGCAGAAGTTAAATACAGTCCAGTCACACTGTCACATCAATAGCAAGTAATATGAAAAACTGAAAAAAATAAAAATTCTATCATTCACTCACCTTAATGCCTTTCTTGATTCTGTGGAACACAAAAGGCAACATTTTGAATAATATTCACTCTTTCATGCAGTGACAATGAATGGTGACTGGAGATCTGAAGCTTCAAAAAGAATGTAAAAGCACCATAAAAGTATCATAAAATGGTTCTTATGACTCAAGTGCTATATTGCAAGGTGAGCTCAGTTCAGTGGCGTCAATTCATCAAAAGCCAAGGCATGACTTCATCCAATCTTACTCCCTAGACGTGACAGTCCCACTTTTAAGTACTTCACACAACTTTTCCAGCACTTCAAAGCTCAAAAGTCTGAAAGTTATCCAATTTAAATGTGATGACCAAAAATATTTTTTGTTCATTCTTCAAAAATTGTCCTCATTTGTAAAACTTAAAGTTTTACGATGTAGGAAAACTATCATCTGATGAAAAACAAAAACTTTTTTTTAAAAAGTAAACTTTAAAAAGTTTAATTACCACTATAGCCAGCATTTTTTTTAAAAATTGTACTGATGTAGGAAAAGTCACAAAGGGTCATGAAAAACAAAAACTTTTCTTCAAATTGCGAATGAAATTACACAGCGAGTAAAGAGCGCTTCCTTTATAATCACTGAAGCTGTCAGTTCAGCGCAAACTCGCTGAGTGCGAAAACTACCATTTTAATCAATGAATCTGTCAAAACTGCACAATGAATCTTTTATTTACATTGTGTCTCTGCTTTGTTTGTTAATGAGAGGATCTGTGCATGTGCAGAACTTGGTAAACTTGTGCTAAATATAAACTCATTTAGCGTATTTAGAGATACTGAGACTCTCACTACCGGTAACTTAAACACCTCTGATTGGTCATTATCTTCAACAGAAATCCCTGTGATTGGCTACAGAACTCAACGCTGCAAAATCTTGTTGAGTTGCCACACCCTGCCATACCCAATTGACACCCCTGGCTCAGCTAGTAGCCACATTGACCGGATCATTGATTCACTGAGTTGATCTGAATCAGAATTGAATCTGTTCGTTTTGTAAACTGCATCAAGTGATTCATTGAAATGAGTCACTTCAAAAGATTGATTCGTTCACAAACCAGACATGATTCATTCTCTCAGGATGGATCTCAATATTTTCAGTAAACTAAGATTGTCTTTTTCTGGTACTTTATTATTTCTAAAGACTTTAAACATGTGTATGGCCACTTTTATGATACATTTATGGTGCTTCATGTGTATCTTGACAGCCTCAGCCCTCATTCACTTTCACTAAATTGCAAAAAAGTGTGCAGGATATTCTTTGAGGTAATATGAGTGAGAAAGTAATGACACAATTTTCATTTTTAGTTGAACTGTTAATTTTTAACCTGTTTGGAGTGTTTTCTGCCTACTGGCCATCATTGCATACACTCCAAAAGAAAATGCTGGGTTAAATGTTTGACCCAACCTGCTCGGTACTTTGATTTAATCCAACTATTGTTTAAAAATTACTGTATTACTCACTTAAAATGAATCCAAAATAGGTTGGAAATGAACATTTATTAATATGTTTAATAAATGAACATTTATTAATAGGTTTAATAAATAATAATTAAATAATAAACATTTATTAAATTGCTTATTAATAAATGTTCACCTTTTGATTATTACTGTTACCTCTAGTAATTAGTCTTTTGGGTCCATTTTAAGCCAGCCATAAAGTATTTTTAAACAATAGTTAAGTTAAATAAAACTGCCCAGCAGGTTGGTCAAACATTTAACCCAACCGCTGGGTTTGTCCATATTTAACCCAACTTGGGTTGTTTTTAACGCAGGCTTTTTTTCTTTTTTAGAGTGAACACAAACCAGTGGCTTGCACTTTATATGCTGTGTCAAAATTATTCTTACCATGCACAGAAATATCAATTAGCTCTCCACACCTTCATCTCTCTCTCCCTCCCATCTGTCACATTCTCTCTTCTTCTCACACATACACAAAAGGCAGTATACAGACACACGCTCTCAAAGTATATGGATGGCCTCAGGGTTAGACATGATCACAGCTGCTACTGGAAACTCCCAAATCAAGTCAGCCTGCCTGAGCTACATAGCCCTTTAATAATTAGCAGGTGTATGTCTGTGTGGGTGCATTAAAGGCATAATTTACTGCTTAATTCAGCTGCAGTCCAATACAGGGTATAGCTGACCGTTTGCCTCTTTCTCTCGCTTTATCCCTCCATCCAAGTTTAAATGAGAGTGTGTGTGTGTTTTAATTTTGGGCAATCTAGCTCCCCTTTTCCTGCACCTTTAAGAGCGCGTGCCTGTTCTCGTAGCTGAAGGTCACTAAAACGCACAAAAAAGCTCTCAGCTCTGCGGTCCAATATAGCGCATGCGCAGTGCCTCGGGACTCATACACTGTCAGACTGCAATATGGCGAGAATGCCTGGCAGCGGGGACCACTGCTGTAGAGATGATGAACCGGACCCGATGGCGGGGGATCGGGAGAGAGACGGAGGCTCGGGCGAGGAAGACGAGGAAGAGATTCAGGAGATCCAGATCACAGGGGAAGAGGGAGAAGTGTCAGAAGAAGAAGCCGAGTTAGAGTGGGAGGAGTGCGGGGAGCCCGACAGCTGCGCTGCTGCCGTGGAAACGGGGGAAGCGGTCCTTATGCGGAATACGGACCAGCTCGAGTCGGCGTCTGGGGACCCGCTTTTCGCCGAGGGAGACATGCACCGCTCCAGGCTCAGCGAGAACACGCGCCTGGCCACCCGGTACGCGGTGCGAATCTTCCGGGAATACCTGACGGAGAAGGCGCAAAGTACGGACTTTGAGAGCATGGACAAGCACGCGCTCTGCAAAGTGCTGCGCTCGTTCTACTCGGAGGCGCGCTCCAAGAGCGGACAGCTGTACAGCAAGTCTTCCCTCATCAGCATCCGGAGCTCGCTCAACCGGTACCTGAACGAGCCCCCGTTCTGCCGCACGCTGGACCTCACCAAGGACCCCGAGCTGCGCAGCGCCAACCTCGCGCTCGCCGCGGTCATACGCAAGCTGGAGGAGCAGGGCGCCGGTCCCGTGGTGCAGAAGCAGGCTATCACGCGCTCCGACCTGAGGAAACTCTACACGTCGGCCGTGTTCAGCGCCAGCTCGCCGTTCGGGCTGCTCAACAAAGTGTGGTTCGAGACTTGCATGTACTTCTGCACGAGGGGGCGGGAGAACCAGCGCGAGCTCGAGGAGGACTCTTTCGGGCTGGCCGTGGACGAGGACGGACGGAAGTTTGTGTACTTCAAAGCGCTCGGGCCGTACCACAAGTCTCGTTCCGCCTCCTGGACGAAAAAAAGATCCGACACGGACGACGACAACCTTCCCCGCATGTACGAGACCGCCACGGAGTTTTGCCCCTACGCGAGCTTCGTCAAGTACCTCTCGAAGCGCAATCCTCTCTGCAAAGCTTTTTTCCAGCGCCCGCGGGATCACTGCAGCGACACCGACACGACCTGGTACGAGAATAAAGCCATCGGCAAGAACCTGCTGGGCACGAGAATGCAGATGCTGTCGCGGGCCGCCAAACTGTCAAAGACCTACACCAACCACTGCATCGGCGCCGTCTCCATAGCAACGCTCAACGGCATTGCGGGCATCGGGTCAAAGTTAGCGCCTCTCCACGTCGTCTCCCCGGAAACGGTCAACGGAGCGCACGTGCTGCCCTGCGAGGACGAGCTCGAGCTCAAACCGCAGAAGGTGATCAAACGCCCGCGAACGCTCGTCTATCCGGTAAGCGTTTCGGGACCGGGGGCATCGCCGAAAAGACTCTGCGCGCGCGCCGCCGTGGAGCGCGCGGACACTCCAACGGTCACCGCGCTCGTCTCGTCTCATTGCGAACTCAACGGAGATATGCTCGCCTCACAGGTAACAGCGATTTCATGTCTTTAGCACATCGGTGTGACCGCGTGACACGGTCTTAGAATAGCGCCAAACAATTTCAAATCAGTTTTACTAACGGCTCTGTTGCCTGTCAATCACGCCAGTCAGAGGACAATTGTGTTTTCACACCACGTGTATTTATGCAAATGAACGAATTCAAGCAACAACCGTGGGATGTCAAATTTGACTCATCTGTTTGTCATTTTGTTTGGAACATTTGTCAGCAAATCCCAGATTTTCTTCTTCATTATAATGTCAATTTTCTTACGATGGTGTACTGTATAACCAGGGCGTTTTCAGTTAGAAACTTAACTTTGCATTTTTTTAAAAAAATAATCTGTTTTGAGGTCTAGTGTTTTAAAACATCTTTTAGATATGCATTTGCTGTTTTTCCCCATCTTTATAAACCAGTCCATCTCCATTTTTGTTGCTGAGGGGCAGCGGTACAACTGCCTGTGGATGTTCATTTGGTCACGTGATTAAGATTGATTTCTTCATATGTTGGCGAATATTATTACGCTTTGTAAGTAGGCTGCGCTAAAACAGGCACTGATTTCTTCACCCTTCAGCATGAAGGTGAGTGTGAAAAATAAGTGTTCGTTGCCTAAAGAGGAATGAGCTAATAACACCAGGTACTCCAGCAAAAATCAATGACTCCTAAATATAATACCTGTTTGGTAAGCTGCATTAAATTATATTAATGATCAGAATTAAACAAGATTCAACCTCAGCTATATTGTCATTATGAATGTTCAAGTATGTGCTGCTGTTCTTTTCTGTTTGAAGTTGCACTAAAATCACAGCATGTATTGCAAAAGTTTGGGGTAAATATCTATTAGCGACTCCTAGAGGTGGAAGAGTGCTGGAAAAACATCCTGGGAAAAAACTGAAAGGCCTTGTCAATTATGACACTGCGTAATTTCACATTCACATCCAATTATATCCTGTTCCCTCCTTGCTAATTAACTGTTGTAAAGTGAGTCTATGCTGTTTTCTTTCATATCTTCCTCAGTACATGCTGAGATGAGGATGAGAAAGTGTTTGGGTCAGAGACTTTGAAACTTTGAGAGACTTTTTTACCTCATGCATCCATATGCATTGCTGCGTCTTGCATTTACATCCATTCAAAAATATCTTATCCTCAACAAAGCTGCATTTATTTGTTCAAAAAGACTGTTAAAAATAATATTGTGAAATATTAAAATTTAAAATAACCGTTGTCTATTTGAATATATTTAAAAATTTTCAGCATCATTACTCCAGTCTTCAGTGTCACATGATCCTTCAGAAATCATTCTAATATGATGATTTGCTGCTCAAGAAACATTTCTTATAGTTGTGCAGCTTAATATTTTTGCGGAAACTCTGATACAACATTTTTTTTTATAGGATTCTTTAAATAAAATGTCAAAACAACAGCATTTATTTGAAATAGAAATCTTTTGTAACATTATAAATGTCTTTACTGTCACTTTTGATCAATTTAATGCTGAAAAAACACAACTTTTTGAACCCAAACTTTTGAATGGTTGTATTTAACTGTCATGAGAAATTTAGAAAGCTAGTATGTTGATTAATTATACCAATATTGTAGTACATGAGGCTTTTATGGTACTGCATTATTATAACACGTACTACTGTTCAAGAAATCACTGATGACATATTATGGAGATATACACCGATCAGGCATAACATTATGACCACCTTCCTAATATTGTGTTGGTCCCCCTTTTGCTGCCAAAACAGCCCTGACCCGTCGAGGCATGGACTCCACTAGACCCCTGAAGGTGTGCTGTGGTATCTGCACCAAGATGTTAGCAGCAGATCCTTTAAGTCCTGTAAGTTGCGAGGTGGAGCCTCCATGGATCGGATTTGTTTGTTCAGCACATCCCACAGATGCTCGATTGGGGAATTTGGAGGCCAAGTCAACACCTCAAACTCATTGTTGTGCTCCTCAAACCAATCCTGAACCATTTTTGCTTTGTGGCAGGGCGCATTATCCTGCTGAAAGAGGCCACAGCCACCAGGGAATACCGTTTCCATGAAAGGGTGTACATGGTCTGCAACAATGCTTAGGTAGGTGGTACGTGTCAAAGTAACATCCACATGGATGGCAGGACCCAAGGTTTCCCAGCAGAACATTGCCCAAAGCATCACACTGCCTCCGCTGGCTTGCCTTCTTCCCATAGTGCATCCTGGTGCCATGTGTTCCCCAGGTAAGCGACGCACACGCACCCGGCCATCCACGTGATGTAAACGAAAATGTGATTCATCAGACCAGGCCACCTTCTTCCATTGCTCCGTAGTCCAGTTCTGATGCTCACGTGCCACTGTTGGTGCTTTCGGCGGTGGACAGAGGTCAGCATGGGCACCCTGACTGGTCTGCAGCTATGCAGCCCCATACGCAACAAACTGATGCACTGTGTATTCTGACACCTTTCTATCAGAACCAGCATTAACTTCTTGAGCAATTTGAGCAATTTCGTCTGTTGGATCGGATCACACGGGCCAGCCTTCGCTCCCCACGTGCATCAATGAGCCTTGGCCGCCCATGACCCTGTCACCGGTTCACCACTGCTCCTTCCTTGGAGCACTTTTGATAGATACTGACCACTGCAGACCGGGAACACCCCACAAGAGCTGCAGTTTTGGAGATGCTTTGGAGAAGCGTAAGGATTGGAGATGGAGATCAAATCCTTTCGCTTGCCCATTTTTCCTGCTTCTAACACATCAACTTTGAGGACAAAATGTTCACTTGCTGCCACCTGTCACCTGTCAGTGGTCATAATGATATGCCTAAACGGTGTATATTTATATTCATAATCAAAATCAAGCAATGAAGTATGTCCTATTTTTTTTAATTTTTCCTAAATTAAACAACTTTTTATTTTAAAATAAATTTTATTATATTTTTAACTGCTATTTTACACTAGTAAGCTTTGCGTAATCAATTAACATTGATATGTTAACATGCATCGCAACATTGTTTTCATTCTCCTTTATCCTGATGTTTCTGGCTAGGTCTATAGACCTCTATATATCTTAACAACTCTCTTTCACACTCTCAAATCACAAATAATACAGAAATATTCCAATATGGGCATTTACTGCTCACCATAAACACTGCAGAGAGCTCAGCTCTATTTAAACTCACATCAGTACAATAATTCATCTTCCCTGATTGTTTGTTTTACATCCACAATTTCACAGTAAGTTGGCGTCAATGTATTTCCAATTAGCTGATGGCAAAACCAATATCTCACCCTTCTTTGGCTTCCAGCACCATCCATGACAGTGGAACAAGTTGTTTTTATTCATGTAACACTTATTTTTACTTTATTGGTTTGCACTTATTATTTGCACTTTGTTCTTTAAGGCACATATTACTTTTTGTGTGTGTGTATATAAGTTTAATGTACTTATTTTTGTCAAAAGTCTCTTCCAAATGAATAAAGGCAAACATTTTCCACCCCATGCTCTCATTTCCTCATTGTCTACATTGTGAATGTAAAATTAGCCAGAAAATAAAATGCATCTTTGACCCAAGTTATTCTCCCCGTAGGCACAACGCCCCATCAGAAAACTGCACCCGCTAAAACGCCCAGTTGTGCCAGAGATGTTTATCATTAGCCTGGATACATGTTTACTTGCACATGTTCTGTGTATTAGCAAGGGTTAATGCTAGATTTCCAGGTCGCTGTATAAGCCAGTCTGTGGAACTCATTCTCTCAGCGTGTTTCATTCTGTAAGACAGTCGACTCAGATAGCATTACTCCACTCTGGGCAAAAAATGCAATGATATTGCACTAAGTACACTTATGTTACAGTTTTTCATCTTTAAAGGAAATTTTGCCTATGGCTGTTTCATTGTGCCTCGGCAGAGAGTGACCATTGAGATTTAGCAAACACTTATTTCCAAGCACAAGCAGATATTATGCGAGACGAAGTCCCTACTGAGGCTAATGAGAGTGTGGCTACTGTACTGCTGTTTATTGCTGACAGCGAAATCACCATTAATGCCATAACGGGTCAGTTTAATTTGTTGTAACGCAGTTGATAAGGTAGAAGTGATTATCTGTTTTTATGTTGTGAACCATTTAGCACTGCGCTCCCATTCCACGCTCATGATGACACACATTAACCACAATGAAGAGGCTGCTTCAGTTTTTTCTGTTAAATACTTTCCTATTCCAGTTTAGTGTGCAGAGACTGCTATAAGCAAGCCATTGAAAGGTCGATTCCCAGAAGTGTGTAAACACTGTTGCCCTGTGGCATTTTTAAAATGGCACTGTGAGTGGCCAAACTACCTGCTTTCCAAACAATCAACAACGAGAGTTTGCGGCAAAACGGGCTGTAGGTGTGTGGTTCCTGCGAGTGACTCCTGTTTACTTATACACACTGCTTTTGTGTACAATACATTGATGTATAGTATTCAAATATATATATTACATTACTATTTTTAATGTTTTTGAAAGAAGTCTCTTATGCTCATCAAGCCTTCATTTATTTCATCAAAATACAGAAAAAACAGTAATATTGTGAAATATTATTTCAATTTGAAATGATGGTTTTCTATTTCAATATACTTTAAAATATAATTTATTTCTGTAACACAAAGCTGAATTTTCAGCATCATTACTCCAGTCTTCAGTGTCACATGATCCTTCAGAAATCATTCTAATATTTTAAAATATTTTTTTTTAATATTCAATTTTTTTTTTTTTTTTTTTTGGAACCTGTGATACTTTTTTTCATTGATGAATAAAAAGTTAAAAGAAACAACATTTATTAAAAATAGAAATCTTTTTTTTAACAATATAAGTCTTTACTATCACTTTTTATCAATTTAACACATCCTTACTGAATAAAAGTATTAATTTCTTAAAAACAAAAAAAAATTACTGACCCCAAACTTTTGAACAGTTGTGTATATTGTTAAAAAAGATTTCTATTTTGAATAAATTGTTCTTTTTTAACTTTTTATTCATCAATTAATCCTGAAAAAAGCATCACGGGTTATAAAAAATATTAAGCAGCACAACTGTTTCCAACATTGATAATAAATCATCATATTAGAATGATTTCTGAAGGATCATGTGACACTGAAGACTGGAGTAATGATGCTGAAAATTTAGCTTTGATCACAGAAATAAATTACAGTTTAAAGTATATTAAAACAGAAAACCATTATTTTAAATTGTAATAATATTTCACAAAATAAATTTTTTTTTTTCTGTATTTTTGATCAAATAATGCAACTATATTAATGTAATATATTTTTTTAAAATTATATATTCTTGCATTGAAATTCCCTACATTTCAATGCAAGAATAAAAATGTTAAAACAAAAAGATTATTTAAATTTAAAGTGAAAATAAGCTTAAGTGGCATGTTTTATTTTCCTTTTTTTTTCTTCCCTCTTGTGATATGACACAGCGGGCCAAATCAAAGGTCTTTGGCCCGTGAGCTCTAAACAGGCAGTAACAACTTGCCTTGCCTCTGAAACGCTTTTCCTTTTCAACCGACATCTCAAATCCCTGTTACTTTTTTCAACCCCTCCCTCACAACCACCTCCATCCTGGTCCATTCAGTGACCACTTTTCATGATCCAATCAAATCTTGGTGGATAAATTCAGTCTCTATAAAAGTATCATAGAAAGTTCATACAACTTGTGCACAGTTTCCTAAGAAAATTTAGCTCCAAAGCTATATTCTCCTCCTTCTGGTATGTTTAATGTCTGCTTTTAACGATCCTGAATGCATAAACCCAAATTCCAAGGTTTTTTTTAAGGAAAACTCTGAATATTAATCTTGAAATTGCTGCAATCTTACCTATTATCTTTTTTTTTCCCTCCCAGGAAAATCGCAGCAACAGTGTGGGCATGTCGACCCGGCCTATCTTGGCACATTCGCCGGTCTCCCCGCTGGGCACAGCTGGCATCCCCACACCTGCACAGCTCACGAAGGCCAACGCGCCGGTGCACATTGACGTTGGGGGTCACATGTATACCAGCAGCCTGGCCACATTAACCAAATACCCAGAGTCCAGGTAAATTACACACACACAGAAATGGACAACTTAGTGTAATAGATACACGGAGGTGTTCAAAGGAAAAGGTGTTCTTTTTACCCATTTAAAGGGGACCTGTTATGCAAAATTCACTTTTATAAAGGGGTTTGAACACAGATGTGTGTGTAAACAACCAGCCTATAATGGTAAAAATCCACCGACTCATTTTTTTTATAATCCCCAAAATCATAAACAGTCTCTCCAAACAAGCAGTTTCAGGAGCTCCGCCCACAACTGCTGACGATCTGCCCTATTAGCATAACTCCTCCCCTCAGTGAGCTGTACACAGTCCGCCATGTTTATCTCCTCGCCAGAGCATTTAACAGCAGCATTCAAATAAGAAATGTATTCTTATTAAAGCTACTAAAGTTATTTAATCAAGAGTGGTGAGTGATTTTCTGTTTTTCTTTTGTTGTTTGGTTCATATTAACAGCAGATACAGCAGTAGGTACTGTATATTACACTGGTGTCACTTTATTATACAGATCTAATATACACATGTGATTTAAAGAGACATGCACGAAAACAGCATGTTTTTCCTTCCACTCAAAAATGGGTATTTACAACATAGTATAATAAATGATCTGTGGGCTATTTTGAGCTGAAACTTCACAGACACATTCTGGGGACACCAGAGACTTGTATTACATCTTGTAAAAAGGGGCATAATAGGTCCCCTTTAAATAACATTTATTCCACTGTCACCTAATTCATTTGGCAGTCAGCCTAAAATTTCCAAAACACACGTCATCCTCTGAACATGTCTGTTCACACACAAGTCCTTCATGATGTGTGTTTGCTCCATATGTGTGTGTTTTGTGTGTATGTGTGTGTCTTGTCTGAGCTCATTAGCTCACTGACCGGTATATTTCTGCAGTGCCAAAGAGCATTATTGTCTTGTAGCTGCTGACTGAGTCAAACATCAGAGCACAGGCCAAAAGGAGCCTGAAGCGCTTTGAGCCAGACTAGCATCCAGTCTCACAACTGCTCACATGTCTCACACAGATCCCGCCTCCCACTGTCCTTTACAGTGCCATAGAAATACTCACACATATTGTCTCAAAGGGTCTAGTATCTAGTATAGGCCTCGAAAAGCCTTTATAATTGTCAAATAGATGTTTCAGAGAAGGCATTGGCACAAGTGACAGTTGTGATCCATTCGCCTCTTGGCTACTTTATCACAAACAACATCAATATGACATCGCACTCATCAGAGAGAAAGGAAGCAGGGTGCCGGATGATGACATTTGCGTCGTCAGGAGCAATGATGGCCGCCGCCTCCAGCCATGCCATCCGTGATGCTGATGCAGATGTAGGCTAGGGTTTAGCCAGACTGTGCTGACCGAAAGAACTGTCAGCCGGACAGTCGTGTGTTTATATGAGCACACGCTGATGATGGTAGATTGTTTTTAATGAACATTTTGGCACAGTTGTTCTCAAACTTCTCAATCGTCCAAGTATCAGCTAGTCACAACAATGTTCCCTCAGATTATGCAATGTGCACTACATTGGTGTTTATTCTACAGAAGTGGTTCAAAGTCAGAGTTGGAAACATCTCGAAAAAAATGTCTTGTTTGTATGTATGCAAATTGTATAATATTCAAGGTACACATTTTTAGTAATTGTGCAGTTAATTCTCATATTTTATTTTCAGAAAGTTTTGTAATATTTTTCCTCTCCTCAAATTTGTCACTACCGAAACACAATGATAAATAATTTAATAAGAAGGATTACATTGACCTATTAAGATTTTGTTTACATCTACCTTGTAAATATTTTTTTTTTTTTTGCCATTTTATTAAAAAGTTTTCACAGGTAAATCAATAACAATTACAATTTTAACAATATTTCAAGTGTAATTTATGAGATTTGTTGTATTTTTAATCCAATCTTTCTTTGTAAAAGGCATAAAGTTTATCATACTGATTTCAAAGTTAAGGATTCATCAGTTTGAATATACATTGAACCAAACACTATAATAACATCTTAGTTAATAATTCAATATACTTTATTTTTGACAAAACATCCCATGTTTCGGTCGTGACTGCACATTTTCGGTAGTGACAGTAATGTGTTGGTAGTGACCACAAAACATTACAGAATTTTAACTCGCATACTAAAACACTACTAAAACATACTAAAATACTAATGATTGCATAACTGTACTAAAATTGTTTATTTCCCCCAAATAAAGGATTTTGTGTTCCCTTTTGTCACTACCAGAATAATCATGTCACAACCGAAACTTCACCACGTTTCGATCGTGACTGTTTCGGTAGTGACAATTTTAGATACTTATGAGTCTAGCTCAAAGATGCTAATCAGCAAATGGTTACCTATCACTGTTCTGAACAGTTATACACACATAAAAACTAAATTTTATCGAATAACACTCAAAAAACAATGATGTCACAACTGAAACTTCATCACGTTTCGGTCGGTCGTGTTTCGGTAGTGACAATTTTAGATACTTTTGAGCCTAGCTCAAATATGCTAATCGGCACATGGTTAGCTAGCACAGTTCTGAACAGTTGTACACACATAAAAACTAAATTTTATGAAATAACACCCAAAAAAAGTTAATTGCAGAAAAAAAGGTGTTCGGTAGTGACGTTCCACAGATTTTCAGAGTTTTGAACACATTTAACTCAAAATGATGGGCCCTATCTACAATGAAAGAGGGGCTATGAGAGGGAGGGACACAGGAATATTTCCTGATCAAAAATGTAGAAGTGTGGTTAAAATCAGTCTCAGCCAATGGACTAAAACATACACCGTTTCGGTAGTGACATGAAAATGCGGGACACATATTTTTTTTTTTTATATATAAAACTTAATGATTTACAAAGAAAATATAAAATAATTAAAAAAAAAAAAATAAAAAAAAAATTCAAAAAGATATTTAAAAAAAATTTCAATATCATTTTCACAAGTTGAAATGTAGGGGTTAGGGTTCGGGACAGCCAACCTCCCAATTGAAAGTACCCAATAAATGATGATTTTATGTATATTAAGCTTACTGATATTTTAAATATTATTGTGGGATTCAATAAATAATAGAAGGATCTTAGTAAACATCTAAAATTTGGTTACTTAAATGCTTTTTAAATGTGTTTTTTGGTTGTGGGACATGGGGTCAGTAAGACTTTTTAAATGCTTTTATTCAGTTTTATTCAATTCATTAAGTTGATCAAAAGTGACAGTAAAGACATTTATAATGTTACAAAAGATTTCTCTTTTAAATAAATGCTGTTCTTTTGAACTTTCTATTAATCAACGAATACTGAAAAAAAACTATCACGGTATCCACAAAAATATGAAGCAGCACAACTGTTTTCAACATTGATAATAATAATAATGAAGCTGAAAATACAGCTTTGCCATCACCTTGTATAGGAAAGCAAGTTGTTGTTGTTTGGTTACATCTGAATCTTTTAATATCCGACTGCTCCTCTCTCAGGATTGGCCGTTTGTTTGATGGCACAGAGCCGATCGTATTGGACAGCCTGAAGCAGCATTATTTTATAGATCGGGATGGACACATGTTCCGCTACATTTTAAACTTCCTCAGGACATCAAAACTGCTCATCCCAGATGACTTTAAGGTAGGACTTTAAATCTCACGCTGCATCGGTATTATATTATTATCAGCATTATTTAAAGAATAAAGGAATAGTGTCAGTTTTGAATCACCATCATGTTGTTCTGAACCAATATGCTGTTTTGTTCATGAAACAGTAGTAAAAAGATACTTTGACGAATCACGACACAATAAAAGAGTTTGTAACAGCCCTAAACACCGACTGAATTAGGTGAACCGTTCCTTAAACATCAGTTGTGTCTGTGCGTCTGTGTGTAGGACTACTCTCTGCTGTACGAGGAGGCCCGGTATTTCCAGCTGCAGCCTCTGCAGGCTGAACTGGAGCGCTGGCGTTCTGAGCAGGACTCTAGGTACACATCACGCATGTGTGAGTGTGTGGTAGTGCGTGTGGCCCCCGAGCTGGGAGAGAGGATAACGCTCAGCGGTGATAAAGCCCTCATCGAGGACATCTTCCCAGAGATAGGAGACGTCATGTGCAACTCTGTCAACGCAGGCTGGAACCACGATTCCACTCATGTCATACGCTTCCCTCTAAACGGATACTGCCACCTCAACTCTGTACAGGTACGTAACACCTTATACACACCTCGCACACACCTGACAACACCATTTATTTATTTATTCATTTATTTCATTTTTATGAAGCATTGATCACTTTTTTTACTGTTTGGGGACACGAGTCATGCAAGTTATGAACATTATAATTATTATGTGCGCCACATAAAGCCGCCTCTCAGTACTAAATTGAGTTCTTTTTCGCTGCTTATTTCGCTTAAACAGTCAAATACACACAAAATAATGTCAAAATGCCGGTCTTGGCGAGTATTCACATAAACACAGTCAGTTATGTTTTAAGTGAACGTAAACAGTTGAGAAAGAAAACGCATGTGTAACAGTATAATGGATCTGTGCGTCAGGTCTTAAAGTGACAGCAGCCTAATATACCTGCTGCTAAATTATGAGATAATATTAAAAATATCTATATGGCAGTTTTTCCCCATGGTATCGATGTCAAACTTGTGGCCAGTGAAAATACTGAGTAGCTAGTAACTTTGGAAAACCACTAGCCTGGTGAACAAAAAAGTTTATGTCAAACCCTGGAGATAGATATACATACTATATATGATATATCTAAATTTAATATATATTATGTAAACACAAACTTTTATGTTAGATGCGATTAATCGATTTGACAGCACTAAACCACTTCAAATGAAATCTGCAATCTGGCTCCATCCAGGAGCTTCAGCTGATTTAGCATTAGAAACTACAAACACTGGCCAATAATTCATGTCAGGAATGAATGTACAATATGAGCACAATTTTTCCTATACTGTTCTCTTTAACCATTTCATAATATATATATATATATATATATATATATATATATATATAATGTGTGTGTGTGTGTGTCTGTGTCTGTGTCTGTGTGTGTGTGTCTAGAGGCTGTCTAATCCTGTTTGCTTATTAAATCTTTTGGCCCCTGGCATTTGCCGTCACACTAATGGAAGCAGGAGATTGAGAAAGTAGAGGCAGAAGACAGGAAAGAAGAAAAATGAGAGAAAAAGAGAATTGAAGGACAAAAGCATGATGGAAAGTCACAGAGAGCACACAGACAGAAAGTTTGACCTGTAAATGAGAGGTTGTGGGGGAAAAAAGACTAAGAAAGAGAAAGATGGTGGAAAACTGTAGATGGAGGGAAATTTAGTGACGCAGCGCTGGAGAGCAAAAGAGGAAGGGACGTCCTGAAGGCACACTAATGGAATGTGATCTCTCAGTTCTGTGGAGCGAAGATCTGTGGGACTGGAAGAAACAGCACGAGAGAGAGAGTGAGGGAGAAACATACAGAAAGAAAGACGAAATTAGCAAGTGGTTTAAGTATCTTATTTTATTCAGCTGAGAGAGCTGCTGGACAGATGGTTTATAACACTTTTGCTGTGCCGTTTTCCTAACAGAAGACGGCAGTGATTCTGTGCCAGGGGTGTTCAATTAAAGGGATAGTTCACACACACATGAAAACGCTGTCACTGTTTACTCATGTCGTTCCAAACCCGTATGCTGTTTTTTCTCTCTCTCTGTGGAACACAAAAGCAGAATACAGGGGTTCCTTTATTTTCATATTATTTACTGATTAATTCAGGATATATTCTCTGAAAACAAGGCTTAAAGGGATAGTTCACCCAAAAATGTTCATCATTTACTCACCCTCATGTTGTTCCAAACCTGTATGTGTTTCTTTCTTCTGTTGAACACAAAAGAAGATATTTTAAACAATGTTGTTAACCAGACAGTTGATGGACCCCATTGACTTCCATAGTATTTTTTTTTTCCTACTATGGAAGTCAATGGGTGCCGTCAACTCTCTGGTTACCAACATTCTTCAAAATATCTTCTTTACAAAAAAATTGCTGTTACAAAATATTTCTATTTCAAACAAATGCTGTTCTTTTGAACTTCATATTCATCAGTTAATCATGAAAAACAGTTTTCACTAAAATATTAAGCAGCACAACTGACTTTTTTCAACACTGATAATAATAATAATAATAAATTATTTTTAGCAGCAAATCATCATATTAGAATGATTTCTGAAGGATCATGTGACACTGAAGACTGGAGTAATGATGCTGAAAATTCAGCTTTGGCATTAATATTCTATATTAAAATAGAAAACAGTTGTAATATTTCATTATATACCTGTTTTCACTGTAGTTTTGATTAAATAAATGCAGCCTTGGTGAGTATAAAGCAGAAAGTATACTTCGTTTTTTTACACGTATGCAGTCGAACGCACAGCGTTGCGAAGTATACTTCATTTGACTCGTACGCGTAAATCGACGCATGCGCAGTTTTGAGCAATCTCTCGCCACGAGTTACAACCCATGTAAACATCTTTGTATTCTTTCATGCTAGAGTTGTACAAATGAGGGTACTTTCTAACCTCTTAACACAATCTCTCGTCTATGTAGGCCTCCATTTTCACTGTAGCTTGCATGCGTTCCCGTGTCATGAGAAATCGAGTCCCCCCCCCCAGGAATCCGGTCTCCTTTAGGACCCAGGTGGTAATGCCTGATCAAAAGTTGTTATTGTGATGTCTTGACTAATTATAACCTACTTTACTATTGTATGATGTTTATTACATTAAGTGCACAAACAACATGCTTGAATTATAAAATGAATGCCTATGTTTTGCATAATAAAACAAACTGGAAACAGATATTGGAAATAAAAAACACCTAATATAATATAAGCTAAGCTAGCAGGCTAATCAGATGTATGCTATGCTAGTATATAAGCGAACTAAAAAACCAGTAAGAACGAGAAATGCTTGATTTCACAACCTATAGCTTCAGTTATATACTAGTAAATGAACCATGTCATTTAAAAGACATTGATCATCATTATAACACATTTTAAACAATATAAATCATAAAAAGATTTTTGCAGGAATTATAATCAGGCGCTAAAAATACTACCCATTAAAAGCAATGGGATCACTTGGGGTCCTAAAGGAGACCTGATTCCTGGGGGGACTCGATTTCTCACCACACCGGTCTGTTCCGTTTATGAAGTTTTTCTTCGACTATACCTTGTGAATCGACGGTTCGTGGTTGCCACCTTGTGGATAAACTAATTACTTCAAAAATTAAATGCGCATGTGCGACCTGCGCATGCAAAGTACGCGCGGTTACAAAAATCCGGCGGTGCGAGTACAATACGCGCTTACTCTACCGATGACGAAATTCCCGTCACGCGCACTGTACACTGACCCTCACGCACAAGTAAAAGTGAAGTATAAATTGTACCGACCCCAAACGGTAGTGTATATTAATTCTTTGGACTGTTGGTACTGTAGAATATGATTGACATATTATATATTGAATATGAAAGGATAATGATTTGGTGTGTGTTTGGGAATTTTTGTGTTCATCAGGTTCTGGAGCGACTGCAGCAGCGAGGCTTTGAGATCGCTGCTTCTTGTGGAGGTGGTGTGGACTCAACCCAGTTCAGTGAGTACGTTCTGAGGAGAGAGGTCAAACGAAGTCACCGCGGGGTCACGACCTCCGTCATTCGAATCAAACAGGAACCGCTGGATTAGCTGCCTGCTCTAACAAACAATAAACTGTATATGGTATTTTTAACTGAATATAAGGGATGTTTTGATTTGTTTGTTGTAAGCCTACGAGACATATTTTCATTGGTACTGTCCCTAAATAAACACGTTGAAATAAGAAAAAATATTGTTTAAAATTCAAATGGGAACTTTTTCCAAACTTCTCTGGCCATACTGAGCGATCTCCATTTGATTCTCTATATGAGGGTTTGTTTTAAAACTTCACGACTGCCAGACTGCACTTTTGCAGGATTTGTCTTCACCATGACAGCTATAGGAGTGGAAGAAGCTAAACTAATGTTAGACTCCATATATGACATCCTGTAAAGAATTTCATCTGCCATACTTATTTAATAAGCTGTTTGATGAATGATTTATGTTGCTAATCTTCAAGTGTTTCTCTCATAAATAGCATAATCGCACCAGGGAGGAATAGCAGCTCTAATTAGACAAATACACGCACACATAAAGGTTAAACCACAGCTGTGGGTTTCTGGAGGATCAAATGACTAGATGAACCCTCATTTTGTCAGACACAGTCATGAAAATGAAAGATTTCATTAAAAAGTGTATTTCTTTCTCCCACTGTTCTTCATTCTTATTTTAGCAGACGAGTTCAAATAGGAAAAACTGTAAGCCAGTCAGAAGAATTTCTCTTGTGCTGTTACCGGCAGTATTTTTTTTTATCTTACTCAAAAAAACATTTTCTTTTTTTAGTTTGACCATAAATTTACAGTGTCTGGCTACACTTAAAACTGGTTTATAATCCATGAGATTAAAGTTTGAGAAGAATGTAATGTGATATTGTTAATAAAAGTTTTAAAAAATCACCAAGACTTGTTTATTGACATCTGCGAAATATAAAAAACATAAAGCACAAGGTATGCCTTTTCACTTAAAGACTTTATTTAAAATGTTATATTAATAAAATTAATACAGGTATAGGCCTACAGGATTTCATCCCAAGAGTGAACATTTCATTAGTTGGATCCAACTGAATGAATACGGCTTTGACTGACCGAGTCAATAAATGCTTTTGAATCTAAAAGTGATTCGGAACGGCCACTGAACAAAGCATCTCATTCATACGTGAATCTGATGTTCGTTTAGTTTGCGAGTCGTTCACAAAAAGAAAATGGCGGCGGAAGAATCGTAAATGTACACAATTAAACAAATAAACCTTAATTTTTTGCAGCTGACAAAATTAAGAAAAATCGGTAGCTTTATTGTAATTTCTGACCGAATAAAAGCGCAGTTGATTCGTGAACGACTCAGTGTGTTTAACGAATCATTTGAGTGAATCAATGACTCAAAACCACATTCACTTGTTGCCACCTACTGGCGTAACTGTAACGTGCAGAAAGAATCACTGAACCATGAGTTAGTTCAAAAGATTCGAATCCTTGTGATGAATCACAATTCCGTCACAAACCTTTGAGGTGGCCAAAGCTGAAAATCCGTCGAGTCTTCGACGCGTTTGTACATATAAATTTGATTATCCGAGCACATAGATGGAAAAATCGTTTCAGGGTGATCTTTTGTACCAAATTATTCAAATTGAGTTTAATATATCGTAAACGTAGGCTAAATAATGTCGGAAACATCGGCCTCAGGTAAATTAGACGATGATCAGTCTCGCGCGCCAACAGAGAAAAGAGAAAGCAGCAACGACGCGCAAACAAGCAACAATGAAGAGTCGTTGGAAACTACATTAGACAAGAAAAGACTCAAAGACTCAAACGCTGATGAAAACAACAACCCAGATTCAGCTTCCCTTAACGGGCAAGGAGAGCAGCTAAAACCAAAGACAGAGACTGTATCTCACCGTCCTGTAACAGTTGCTGTGAATTCCAGTACCTCAGCCTCATCTGAACCGGCTCCAAAGATCATAGCAGGCCCTGCACAGATCCGATCCACCGCGCCAGTGGTCGTAGGGGCCAGGGTAGTGACATCCAGCGTTCAGGGACCAGGGGGGGCCACCAGTTTGGCTCTGGTTCCTCAGCCTGGAAGGGTGTCTGTGAGCTCCGTGGCCATAAGCCAGCCCAGGGTCACCACACTGACCACGGCCAAAGGAGCGGTCGTGACATTGCCAAGGATTTCCACCCCATCACATAGTGTACCAATGACACGCACCCCTCAGACTGTGCCACTGCAGCTGCCTGCCAACTTCCAGGTCCCACAAGGTGTGTTGTTTCACGATCTGATGTTGTTTCATGTCTTGGTGCACTCTAGCTGTAACACTATACTTAACCATCAGGCCTACTTATCAGTCTTCTTGGCAATGTCTTGCTGTCTCTCTCCTGCCTCTGAAGGAATGGTGTTAATCCGCAGTGACAGCGGGCAGTTGATGTTGGTGTCTCAGCAGGCTCTGGCCCAGGCTCAGGGAATGCTGCCAAAACCAGCCAGTGCCAATGCTGCTGCTATAGTTAGACCTCCATCCTCACAGGTATGTTATTTTGGACACTTTTTTTTTTTTTGACTGCACAGTATAGAAACAAAAGTGATATGATGTGGTTTTCAAACTGGGGTCTACAGATCATCAGGGAAGGGGGTCCATGGACAATCTGTACAAAAAAAAAATGCTGTCACTTTACAATAAGGTCTCGTTTGTTAACATTAGATAATATATTAACTAACATGAACTAACAATGAGCAATGCATTTGTTACAGTATTTATAAATTTTTGTTAATGTTAATAAAAATACATTTGTTCATTGTTAGTTCATATTGCATTAACTAATGTTAACAAAATACAATGTACGAGTAAATGTTGAAAAATTAACATTAAGATTATAAGTATTATTTATAACTAAATTAGTTATGTAACATTAACTAATGAAACCTTATTGTAAAGTGTTACCAAAATTGCAAAATATGTTTTAACAGTAATAAAAAAAAAAAAAGTTCTTGTTGTGTGTGTGTGTGTATATATTATATATATATATGAAGAGTTTGGTTCCAAAACGCTATAACTCCATTTTGATTAATTTGAGTAAAAAGGTGTTTTCTTTACCAAGAAAGTGGCAAGATGAAAACCACTATTTTCTGTTTCAAACTTTCACTTAGCATCTTTTGGTTATAAAAACATTAAAAATTCAAATCTACATTTTGATTTTAAAAGGTTTATTATAAAAACTGATTTTTTTTTTTTTCCCAAAATGCAATAAATCCATGACACGTTTTTTTTTCCAAAATGCAATTAATCCATCAATATAAAAGTTATTTTTCATATTGAAAATACACAACAAAGAAAGTTGATTCACATATATGACAGCCTCTGAACTTTGCCAATACTAATCTTATATACAGGCATTTTACTAAAAATACATTCAGCCGTCGCTCCAAAAATGAATTCAACGAGTCATCTTGTTAATGTTATAAATGAATTATGGCCCTGTCCCAAATGGCACCCTAAACACTCACGGCCTTCCTACGAGTCCGCACTTTCGTGACGTAACGTCGCTTTGACTGTCGGAAAGAAGTCTGCCGCGGAGCTCGCACCAGTGCGGGCTCAGCAAAAGTGCGCATCGAGGGCGCAAAGGGGGCGCTCGCGAGCACCCTTTTGAAACCTAAAATTGACAAATGGGACACCCTACGGTCTTGCGGACTTAACGGACACGCGTACGCGGCAGCCATTGTAAGTCTACAAGACCGAAAGTGCATAAAAGTGTGCCATTTGGGACAGGGCCTATGTCTACGTTTGTCATTACCGATTAAAGAGTATCTGGCGCCACTGCACGGTTAAAATAAACACATTTACAGAGTACATTGGTATTAAAAACGGCTTTTAAAAACTGTCCATG
This sequence comes from Mylopharyngodon piceus, assembly GCA_039654765.1. Classification (NCBI taxonomy): domain Eukaryota; kingdom Metazoa; phylum Chordata; class Actinopteri; order Cypriniformes; family Xenocyprididae; genus Mylopharyngodon; species Mylopharyngodon piceus. The sequence continues at coordinate 30,518,866 of CM077456.1, forward strand.
ATTCAGTTTTGGGGACCGTGACAGAAGTTTGATGCTGTCGTGGAACAAGCAACAGCTTGACCGAGTGCCTCATCTTCTTAATCTCCTCACGTAAATGATTACATTTTGATGACTTGCGTTTCTTCCCCACCGCAGAAACCACCACAGGTTCATTAATGCCGTCAAAATTAGTAATTTTTCTGTTTTTGTTGATCACAAAGTACAAAGCAGATAAGGAAAACTAGGATGCAGGGTGTATTCAGAGCACCGCCATTACTGTTTACAGTGCGTGGAATGGTGCGCTGTGATTGGTTGAGCGGATATATCGCATTCTGCAGAGAAAGGAGACTGGCGTTTGTCGCGTTTTGGAAAGAAAGGGAGAAAACATGACAGAATAACACGACGGATATCGCATTTTGCGCAAAATTAATAAACGACTTTTCAATACCGACCAGATACAATACTGATTTTGGCGGAAACTCAGTTTTTTTTTTTAAAATGGCGTTTATCGCGTTTTGGAACCAAACTGTTCATATGCAGTTATGTAAAAAATCATTTAAAAAAAACTAGAGATGCACCAATACTAAATTTCTCCACCGATACCGATAGCCGATACCGATCGTTTTTTTTTAGTTATTATATTTTGAAAGAAATGCAAATAAAAACTTTATTCTCTCCATTTCATCAATTTGTTTCAGAGTAACTGGTATTGGTTAGCCGATAGTGTGAAAATTTGCTATTATTGGCCGATATATCGGTGCATCTAAAAAAAAAAAATGCATATTTTTTCTGATTTTATGTATGCTTGTTTTAAGTATGAAAAGTGTTATACAAATACATTTGAATTCATTAAAAGTAGAGATGCACCGATATATCGCCCAATAATCGGTATCGGCCGATACAAATTTTCACACTATCGGTTATAGGTCGATAGTTTATAAACAGCTGATAATCAGGGCCGATATATCCTGTCAATCAAAATAGGGTAGAAAAATGCACTGAATTTGGGCTTTGTTTAAAGAAAATGCTAGAAACCAGTTTGATGTTCAATATTAATAGTAATTATATGAATTAATAACATTCAGAAAGTTAAGAAATATTAATTTAATCTTCAGAATTTAGTTAATGTGTGTTAATATTAATTTGAGTAATGTGTTTGATTATAACTGATACCAGTTACTCTGAAACAAGTTGATGAAATGGAGAGAATAGTTTTTATTTGCATTTCTTTCAAAATATAATAATTAAAAATATAATTATTAATTATAATGAAATTATCATTAATTTAAAAGAAAGTATAAAAGGCAGAACCTCCAAACTAATGGTATCGTTATCGGCAGATATCACTCTGAATAATCAGCTATCGGTATCGGTAGAGAAATTTAGTATCGGTGCATCTCTAATTAAAAGGTTATATATTACATTATAATGTATTAATATTTATTAATATTATAATTTCTCTTAAAATATTAATATTTTAATATTAACACAATTATATTACAATTGTGTATAAAATATAAACATTTGATACAAAATAAATATTTTACAGATATTATTTAAAATAAGTAAGGATTATTCAATTCAATTCGAAGTAATTTTACTATTAATTAAATTGCGTAAATCTTAAAAAAAAAAAAAGGCTTAAAAGTTTTTTTGTTTTTTTTTTGAGTGCATGCTTACTATTTTTCACAGTATAAACGGATCTGTAACCTGAAGAGGCCTCTAAATCCACCTTATTTTTCAGGTAAATTTAATGTGTCATTCACTTCCCAATAACTTCCAGTTATTTTTAACTGTACAAAACAGCTAATAAATTGGAAGTCTCACACATTCACAGAAAACACCTTACTTCTGCATTAAAAAATAAGGTGGATATTAGGAAGAGGGTCCCTAGCAAGGGGGATAATCATATTTGGCCGTCTCTGGCATTAAAATAGTTTGAAAAGCCATCATATTGCATATGTTACAAGCATTTAATTTCAACTCTTAAGTGAACTTACAGAAATGCACCAATGTATTTCACATATCTCTTTTCACAGGCGACTGTAACTGCTACACCAGTCATCAGAGTTTCTCTCCCAGCTTCAAGTGCATCAGCTACTACCAACATTAAACTTAACCCCACTCCAGGGACTGGTGTTCAGAAACCACCCACTGCTACAGGGACTACTATTTTCACGCCATCATGTACAACAGGAACTACCATCATTAAACCAGCCGGTGTTATAGGGACGGCCGTCAGAAAGCCCAGCTCCACCATGGGACCTGTTATCAAAGCCAGTCAAATGACTCCCAACAGCAGCACATCAGGGACCTTTAACCAGAGGACTAATTCTGTCACCGCAACTACCGTAATTAATACCTCAGCTGTAAAGGTATTACTCACGTCGGCTGCATCAATTATTGATCCAAACAACAACAACAAAACAAAAAAATGATTCATACTCTAACTCCAGGGCAAGATGTTGACTGAAATGCATTGTTAGCTTTCTCTGTGATTTAAATAGAAATGTAGGTCATTCAGTGTCGCATTCATCTACCTAATCATGTCTCTGCTTCATTTGTCTGCAGTCTGTGGGTAAAGGTGCTCTCTCCAGCCAGGGTAATGCCCCACGAATGGTGTCTCCTAATGTAGCAGCCAGATCCAGCACTAACACTTCATCAGCCCCAGTCACTGTTACAGCTGTGAGTTCATGCTATGTGTAGGAATGCATTGATATTAAAATTTGATGGCTGATATTAAAATTTTGGTAACACTTTACAATAAGGTTTTATTTGTGAACATTAGGTAAAGGGTTAGTTCAAACAAAAATGAAAAATTCTGTCATTAATTACTCACCCTCATGTCGTTCCACACCTGTAAGACCTTCGTTCATCTTCAGAACACAAATTAAGATATTTTTGATGAAATCCAAGAGGTTTCTGTCCCTCCATAGATATTCAACACAACTACAACTTTCAAGATCCAGAAAGGTAGGAGAGACATCATTAAAATAATCCATGTGACTCCAGTGGTTTAATGAAGCGACGCGAGTGCTTGAAAATAATTCTAAAGCACTTATTAATCTTAGTTAATATTAATTTCAACATTTACTAATACATTATTGAAAAAAAAGATGTAAATATTAACTAAGGATTAATAAATATTGATTTATAAATACTGTAACAAATATAATGTTCATTGTTAGTTAATTTTATGCAGTAACTAACATTAACTAATGGGACCTTATTATAATGTGTTAGCAAAATTTTGTACTTTTTTGTATAAATAATTCAAAAATAAAACAGTAAAAACTTAATTTTTTAAAATGCTATAAGTAAATTTAGGCATCACAACATGAAAAATGGAAATTAATGTGCTAAATATTACATTTAACTGTGTTATTAAATTACTTTTAATTATTATTTTTAAGTATTAAAAAGTTCTTAAATCAATTTTAGGTCATTTAAAAAATAAAATGAGAGGAAATGAGCATATATATATATATAATTAGTTGCAAGAAAAAGTATGTGAACCACTTGCAGAAAATTTGTGACTAATTTTAACAAAATAAGAGATCATACTGCACGTTATTTTTTATTTAGTACATAAAAGATGTTTATATATAGTCGACAAGACAAAAAAGTAGCTGAATTTATTAAATTGGCCCCACTCAAAAGTTTGTGAACCATTGGTTCTTAATACTGTGTGTGGTTACCAGGATGATCCACGACCGGTTTTTTTTTTTTTTTTTGTCCTGAGCAGTTAAACTGAGCTCTGTTCTTCAGAAAAATCCTCCAGGTCCTGCAGATTCTTCAGTTTTCCACCATCTTTTGCATATTTGAACCCTTTACAGCAGTGACTGAATGATTTTGAGATCCATCTTTTCACACTGAGGACAACTGAGGGACTCAAACACAACTATTAAAAAAGGTTCAAACATTCACTGATGCTTCAGAAGGAAACGACTCATGCGACTCATGAACAACCATCACTATAAACATAAAAACAGTTGTAGATCATCCAGGTAACCACACACAGTATTAAGAAGCAGTGGTTCCCAAACTTTTGAAAGGGGTCATATTTATAAATTCAGATTTTTTTTTTTTTCTTGTCGACTATATATATATATAACATTTATGTAAAATATCTTACTCAGGACAGTACTAAATAAAAAATAACATGCATTTTGTATGATCTCTCTTATTTTGTTAAAATTATTCATATTTTCACAAATTCTTCAAGTGGTTCACAAACTTTTTCTTGCAGCTGTATATATATAGTGCTTAACAAATTTATTAGACCACCTGTCATAATAAAGAGAAAACACATATTTTAGGAGTCTGACAAAAACTTGTTTAAAACTAAAAATGTTATTGTCATTTATTAGGCAAATAACAAACTGAAACAACTAAATAGTCTTTATTCACACATAATAACCAAAAAAAAATTATATATTTTATTTTATTTGTTTTTTATTTGTTTTTACTTTTCCACAGTCTCTGTTGTTACTGACTTCCAAATAGTTTCTAGTTGTTCCCAGTGACTTGCTTTTAATGAAACTTTTGTGCAATCTACCTTTGAATCCATTAAATCCCAACAGTAATTATATTTTAGCATTAGAAACACTACTGTGACTAAAGAGCTTACACATACTGGTGTGGATTAACCATTACAGAAACATAAAAAATGATTTTGGTAATCACCGATACTGTAAGTTTAGGGCAGCTGTGCACAAACCTTACATGGGGTGGTGCTCTAATAAATTTAAGCACTATATTATGTGCATCATAAAACTAAAAATATTTCATTTTAATCTTTATCATCAGGAGACCTTGGAGAATGTGAAGAAGTGTAAGAACTTCTTGGTCACTCTTATGAAGCTAGCATCAAGCGGCACTCGCTCTGCCAACATGGCCCAAAACGTCCGAGCTCTTGTCAAAGGCCTGCTGGTATGTCCCTCGCTGCTTTCAAAACCAATGTATCACATACATTACAACACATTATATGTTTAAATGTGCTTTTGCTCTCTTCTCTGCATGAAGGATGGGAAGCTAGAGGCAGAAGAGTTCACTGAAAAACTCTACATAGAGCTCAAATCGTCCCCGCAGCCATATCTAGTGCCTTTCCTGAAGGTGATTGCAGCTTTTTCACTTTTATACCCCATTTAGATGTCATCAGCAACTTCGACAAAGTCAGATGGGTACATATGAGGGTACTGACCTCATTTTTGACCTGATTTTAAGATGAAATCTATTATCAGACCTTCACAGCTCATGTATGAATGAGCCACAACCTCTTTGGTATGAGCTAAATTAAAAAACTAGAGATGCTGATGCGTTCATTGATTCTTCCAGAGGAGTCTGCCAGCTGTCCGTCAGCTCACCCCAAACTCGCAGCTCTTCATTCAGCAGTGCGCCCAACTCAAGCCCTCCGATTCAGCATCAACCAAGGCCGCAAACCAGAAGCCCACTGCGTCCGTCAGCTCCGCCCTCAAACCCAACCAGCCAACCAGAACAGCTCAGCTGGTAAACCCCGCCCATTTTTATTCCCGGCAGTGTCATTTATCATGAAGATGATTTCAGGGGTTTGCCTATATGAAACAACGGAAGAGTAATTCGATAATAAAGAAAACAAATGATCATTCAGTGTTGGTGTTTTCACCATGGAAGCAAACCTGCATAATTTTAATGTTAATATGCAGATATGATTTCTCTATCAATAGTTAGAGTACCATATGGTGTCTGGAATTCAGGTATGTGTGTTTGGGGATCCTGAATACAGCGTTTTGATGTTTTATGTAATAGTAGACCCAGTAGACACTGTGTGTGTGTGTGTAATTTCACACTGCCTCTTTCCCAGCGCACTGGTTCATTTTTATGACAGCCTCTCTTCACTTTGTCTTCATTTCCTGGTTAACTCACCACCGCCCACGGTGTACAGGCTAATTCACTTAAAACCACCAGTATCCCACAAGCCCAAGCAGAGCCAAATTAGTTTTACACCAGAGACAAAGATGCATGAGTCTTACCCCATTTCGTACCAGGAATGTCATGTTATCATATTCAAATAATGTCATGATTTGTTTTTCTGTAATCTAATATCACCATTTTATTGGACGTCTTGATGGATTTCCACTGAAATACAGAAGCTCATTTCCCATATACCTGAATAGACTTTAGAGGTTTTGATTACTTCACAATCAGAAAGTGCTCTGAGGGTTTGCAGGAAGTGCTCCTGTCGAAAATGGCTTGTGCGACGTCCTCGAGGTGGACCGAACCCTGCATACCGTCTTTGAATATTTTCATTTGCATAATTTTTGCTTATTTGCTGTATTTATTTTGGAATATTATTTGCATGCTGAGTTCTTATTGCTTTGGTTTTTACTTTGTCAGGTGATCCAGCAACCTAAAGGAGTGATCGTCAAACAGTCTTTGGCGTCAGCTCAGGTGGGCTTACCTGTACAGAAGCAAACTCAACCCAAACAGATGGTCCTTCAAACCAACACTTTCCCAACAGGTATAAGCTATGCTTTTACTGAAATCTTATTTTATTTATTTAATTTTGAAAGCAATCTCTCATGCTCACTAAGGCTGCATTTATTTGATCAATAATACAGTAATATTGTGTAATATTATTACAATTTAAAATAACTGTTTTCTGTTTTAATATATTTTAAAATGTAATTTATTTCTGTGATCAAAGCTGAATTTTCAGCATCATTACTCCAGTCTTCAGTGTCACATGATCCTTCAGAAATCATTCTAATATGTTGATTTACTGCTCAAGAAACATTTCTTTTTATTGTCGATATTAAAAATGGTTGTGCTGCTTAATACGTTTTCTGAAAACTGTGATACTTTTATTTTTTAGGATTCTTTGATGAATAGAAAGTTAAAAAAAAAAAATATTTGAAATAGAAATGGTTGAATAGAATTGAATAGAAAAAAGTCTTTTACAGTCACATTTGATGAATTTAATGCATCCTTGCTGAATAAAAGTATTCATTTATATTTTTCATTTATATCTTTTTATACACTTACTTGCCACATTGCTAGTACCGGGTTGAACTTGGACCCCTATTGCCTTCAGAACTGCCTTAATTCTTCATGACACAGATTCAACAAGGTTCTGGAAACATTCCTCAGAGATTTTGGTCCATATTGTCATGATATCATCACACAGTTGGAGATCTTTGAGTTTAGTGAACTCACTGTCATGTTCAAGAAACCAGTTTGAGATGATTTGAGCTTTGTGACATGGTGCGTTATCCTATCCTATCAGAAGATGGTAAACTGTGCTCATAAAGGGATGGACATGGTCAGCAACAATACTCAGGTAGGCTGTGGTGGTTAAACGATGATCAGTTTGTACTAAGGGGCTCAAATTGTGGCAAGAAAATATCCTTCACACCATTACACCAACAGCAGCCTGAACTGTTGATACAAGACAAAATGGATCCATGCTTTCATGTTGATTATGCCAAATTCTGCTCTCTCTGGCATCAACAAGGCATTTTCAGCTACAGAACCGCCGCTCACTGGATATTTTCTCTTTTTTGGACCGTTCTCTGTAAACCCTAGAGATGGTTGTGCTTGAAAATCCCAGTAGATCAGCAGTTTCTGAAATACTCAGACCAGCCCGTCTGGCACCAACAACCACATTCAAAATCACTTAAATCACCTTTCTTTCCCATCCTGATGCTCAGTTTAAACTTCAGCAGATCGTCTTGATCATGTGAACATGCCTAAACACATTGAGTTGCTGCCATGTGATTGGCTAATTAGATATTTGCATTAACAAGCGGTTGAGCATGAGTACCTAATAAAGTGGCTGGTGAGTGCATACTGCTATATATATACACTGTTAAATATATTAACCAATTTATTTAAACATTAAATAATTAAGACATTACTAACAGGTAAATATAATGAATATATAAGCTAATATAGGTCATATATTTAGTGAAATGCTCCCCCTAGAGTTCATTTCTCTAGTGAACTAACATGCTGTGGACACTAAATGACTTGCCTGAGGTAAATGTAATGCTGCACGAGATATTATTCTCAAGCTGTTTTATTGATGTCTTTCTGCGGTTGAAACACTAGTTGAGAGATTACACATAGACATATCTGTGCATAGATTTTTTTCCTGTTGTGGTGGTTAGCAAACAGTGTTGCATTACCGCGCATGCACCCCCTTCTGGATTGGAGTGTGGATCGCCTGTGACTGACTGTATTTGTCGTCTGACTGTATGCACCAAACCGTGATGGTTCAGAACGAATACATGTACCGTTACACCCCTAATATATATATACACATATATGTGTGTATGTGTATATATATATATATATATATATAAAATATGAATATGTGTGTATATATATATATATATATATATATATATATATATATATATATATATATATATATATATATATAGGGCTTATGTTAAAGTTTTATTGATTAAAGCTCAATACACTGAAAGACTAGGTGAGTTTTTATTACTTTTATGCTTCTTTCACCTCCAAGTGTCCCAATTCATTTTGAGCTGATAAAAATATCTGTATTTTTATTCTGTCCCCACAGGTGCTGTTGTGCGGCAGTCCATCCTTCAGGCATCTAAAACACACTTTTCCCAGCCGCCCCTTCCAGCACAGGCACACGGCTTCAAGGACAGCACCTCGGGCTCTTTCCGGTAATAGCTCTGACTCGCGGCCATTCCCTGCTGCACAGTGGCTGAATGTGTGTATTGGTTCTTTACAGGATGAATGTGAGAGAAGGCAGTCACGTCACTGTAGATTAAGATTTCCAGATGAGCTACACTATTAGCATATTCATTTTAAGACAAAACGGTGAAGTCCTATTCTTTCATTTTCTTGTCTGACTTACATTTAGAGATGACGATGACATTAATGATGTGGCCTCCATGGCCGGAGTGAACCTGAGTGAGGAGAACGCTCGTATTTTGGCTTCTGGCTCTGAGCTCGTGGGATCAGTGATCCGCTCCTGTCAAGAGGAGCCCTTTTTATTCCCATCAGCCCTCCAGACACGAGTGCTGCACATTGGTAACTTCACCAAACCCATTCAATTACACACACACATTTTTATATAAAATACTTAAAGACCCCCTGTGGTGAAAATCAAGTTTTTAATGTTGTTTATGTCTATGTGGTGTTTTTAAAATGCTTTAAGACAAACCATGTGCAAAATCATAAGTCAACACCATTGCTGAGTATTTTCTGTTTAAAACTGCAGTGATCTAAAGACCATCTCTAAAACGCGGTTTGAAATCGCCGGTGTTTCTGACATCACAAACTACCTTATAACCAATCACGTCAACGTGTGGGCGGGCTTTAGCATATCATTAACTAGCTGGGAATCTCAAGAGAAGCCAATATAATATATAGTATATAATTCACTCTTCCTCTTCTTCTTCTGAATCAGTTTCTTGTTCAAACATATATGGATTAAACCAGTATTTCCACTTGCCATTGTACAGCGTTTACTACAGTAAAGTTGACCGAGTGGATCAAGTATTCTGAGCTTGTGTGAGTGAGTGGAGGCGGGGCTAATTTGCATATTCATGGTTGCGCATATACTAAATGAAGCAAGGGTGTAGAGTTGCATTCAAGCTATTCAAGGAAACAGGAAAAAAAAACATTTAAATATGTAATTTTGGTGAACAAAGATGAGTTTTAAGGGATAAAAGTATCAACTACAGGGGGACTTTAATGGATGCACAGTTTATTTACAATATTTGACAGAATAACCAAAATTGTTTGCTGTTAGCTGTTGTCATGACAACCAGAGTCTTGTTGTCTGTTAAGGCCAATTCAAACAGGCAGGCCGACGCCGTCAGTCACGTGATTACAGCGCGTCACTCATCAGACATTGTAATTCTGATTCAGCATGTTCAATCGGCGAAAACAAGCTCTGACAGATGCCAACAGACTCCGACAGGGGTAACACACTGATCTGACAAAATCAGATGAAGTGTCTGTTGTTGTCTGTCGTCATCTGTCGTGTGAAATGGCCTTTAGTTGAGCATGAGAATACTAATAATAAAAAAACATAAGCCTTTGTTTGGGTTCTGGTGCATAATACATTGTCTCCCTCAGTTGTGAATTCTGCATTAAAAGGCCCCATTTAAAAGTCCCAGTTACCAACTTTATGTAGCAAATATGTCACCCACCCTAAACCAGTTTTTTTTTTTTTTTTTTTTTGCTGGTCTTAGGGGGGTTTTGGGCACTGTTCAGGCTGGGTAGAAAGCTTATAGACCAGCTAAACCAACTTCCGGACTGGAAGAGTAGCTGAAAACCATCTTAAATCAGCTATGACCATCTTAAACCTTCTTAGAATAGAAACCAGCTGGTTTTTAGGACTCTGAATATAAAACAAACCCTCCAAGCTGGGCAGGGCACTTGCAGTACTTTAGACAAAGAGTGTCTAAAGTATGAAAGCTTGTTTCCACCGAGTAAAAAATAAAAAAGGTAATTGCGAATTTTTATCTCACAATTCTGATTTTTTTTTTTTTCCTCGCAATTGTGTTTACATCTCACAATTCTGACTTTTTTCTTAATAACGAGTTTAGATCTTTAGACTTTATAACTTTATAACTAGAATTGCGACTTTATATCTTGCAGTTCTGACATTTTCTCACAATTCTGACTTTTTTTCTCAGAATTGCGAGATATAAAGATGTAAACAAACATGATGTCGCAGTTACCTTTTTTTATTTTTTATTCAGTGGCGGAAACAAGCTTCCATACTAAAGGCCCCGATATATTCACGGCAAAGTTCTTTTTCTTTCTTTGCTTAGGGGTAAAAAGTTCGAAATACGTGACCAGCGATATACTGTTATCGAACATCTGACGCCGCTCACACTGTTGAGAGCAATGTTTAGATGAATATGCAAATATGTGCCACGCGCTTTCCTCTCAATAACAAAATAAACACAACAAAAATGATAAAACAGCAAGTATTGTTTTTTTTAATAAAGCATAAGAAAAGCATCTAATCATAGCGACTTGGATAGGTTTGCACGAGCTCTCATCACATCACATTTCTCTCTCATATGAGCGCTCATAAACATGTTTATATAGCACTTTATACAATAGATTGCTTAAAATCAAGCAGCTTTACATTAAACTTGAAAACCAGTGTCTCATTTCATCAGAAGTACCACTTTTCTACTATAAAGCGGCTGTCCAGTGTGTTCATGTTTTCACTTGTGGACGTCTGACCTCGACGGACTGAACAGAAGAAATGAACGAGAGAAGATTTACACGTGAAAGAAGGCGGAGCCTCAGAGCCACACCTACCTATTATGCAATCACCACTGACCAATGGTAGTACAAAGATGCCAGCCGTAGCAAACTTTTCCTGAAAAGTTCAAGCTATTTCGAACTCCCAAAACAAACTCCAAATGAACTTTGGTTTGGCCTGGTTTGTTCGAAATCACATCAGTTCTTCGATTCCATGTTTTTCGATTTCACTTTATCGGGGCCTTGACAGTGAGAAAAAGAAACACAAAAGAATCTAAACACATTACTTTTCATTTAGCGTACTTAGTTACTTTTTTGAGTAATTTTGCAAATATTGCAATGTGTTTTAAAAGTAACGCTGTTGAACGTTGTTGTCCATGTTTCGCTGACCTCACTCAGCTATAGTGTTCTCTATTTTCATTGTACATGAGTATATCTTTACTCAAAGTGATATTGCATTTCCCCCCATCTCTGTTTGTCAAAGTCTGTTCACCTCCCTCAGCTCTGCCTCTACAGCATGCATCCTGTCTGTGTTTTTTTGGGCATATGTTGCGCTGTGTTGTGACACACGAGTGCAGTCTCTGTCTTTGATCAGTGGTATCTCTGACGAGCCTGTTCTGCTTAATCAGTATGCTAATGACTGCCGAGCCGCGCAAAGTTGCCAGAGTGGCAGGAATCCACTCTGCTGCACTGATCAAAAAAGCGTTGGAACAAGGGAGAGAAAGGACGACAGAGGCAGAGGGAGGGAGAGAGGGAGATAGCCAGGAGGTAGGGGGAGTCGTGCGGAGGAGGAGGAGACGAAAAGAGAGAATGTGGAAATGAAAGAGACAGGCTTGGCCTCGCAGGAACTCAGTCCGCATCAGCAGAAAGGGCAAAAATGAGATGGAATTGGAGTGTTTGCAGATGTCTGTCTACTCGGCAAGCGTAACAGACCAACAGGAACAAAGCATGTCTGACATTATGGAAATGTGAATACAATATAAACAGCAGAGGAAAACAACAAAATCACTGGATTCCAGCTCGATGAAGACATTCGCCTCTAATTCTACACAATTCCCATTTCTGTCAGGCGGTAAATAGGTGTGTTCAAATGCTGAATTAGAGTAAGATTCATGTGATTCTTGAGGAACTCTGTGATTATCAGGCCCACAACTTGTTTTAATTCATTCCACAGCACATTTTTTTGCAGATTCCGATTTTGAAATTGGGTGATTATTAGGTATATTTGAATTTCTTGTGTCTAATGAGTTTTTGGAATATTTAGATACAGTCCTGAAATATATAACTGTCTCACATTGGGTGAGTGAAAATATTGATTCACTGGTTCATCTTGATTCTTCCTCTAACAATTCTGGGTTGATCCACAAAAGTTTCGAATTATAATTTTAAATTACAGCTGCGAGCAGCAATTATCGGGGTTCAAGTGCTTCTAGGCCTTTAAGCACATGTGTAAAAAGGTATAATGTTTTAATTAGCAAGCCTGTAACCATCTGGATCATAGATGGAAAAGATCATTTATAGCAAATACAGGCAATTTACCATAGGAAATATATAGTTTTTAAAGCTTTTTAACAGTTATCAAGGTTGAGCCAAAAACCTAGGACTAGTTCGCCAAAGTTGGTTTTTGAAATAATCTCCAATATTTAATATTTATTTAATATTTAACGGCGGTCCTAGAGACGAAGTTGCTCAGAATAAGGAGTTCTACCATGTGGTACGAATGTCGTGGGCGTGATACACAATCCTTACGCACGTGAAAAACACGAAGGCACCCCCCAGTGGCCGATTTCTTTCGAATTTCTCACAGGCCTCTAGGGCCGTGAGTCAAACAGGCCCAGCGAGTTTCGTTCCTATCAGCCTCTGTTAACCTTGTCTGATAGCTGCTCAAACTTCATTGGCCGATGGCGGATATGTTTTTTTGAGATACGTCAATGTCCTCGTAGACAATCACACAAAGACACTGCATGCCAATTTTCAAGTTGAAGTAGTTATAACCATTTTCATGTGTTATAGTGCCACTAAGTGGCCAGTCGCTCCGTCCTTTTTCACGCCACCACAGAATGAGTTCTTACATAGGTGTGCCAAGTTTGGTGAAAATATCTCACTCCGTTCACGAATTATAGCCATTTTAGTAAAAGTGGCTCCACCCACTTTGAACGGTTTGGTGGCCCTTAGGGACCGTGAATCGAAATTTAATCTTTTTTTGATAATTATTGACAGTCGGACTCCAGAGAATCTTGCTGCACTGGTTTGGTTCCGATCGGGTGAAAAACCTAGGACTAGTTCGCAAAAGTAGGTTTTTCAAAAAATCCAAAATACCCGAAAATTTCGCCACTACGCGGATGAACCCGCAGCGAAGTGTTAATGAATCTGGTCATTGAAAACAAAGTCAGTCAATAGAGTGAGTGCTTCTCCCATGCTAAAATGTGTGTGATTGTGTGTGCATAGGTGGTTCATCGAGTATCACAGAGGTCTGTCCTGATGTACTTGAATTGCTCTCTCTGGCAACACAAGAGAGACTCCGAGACCTGCTGGAGAAGATAACTGTTGTGGCACAACATCGACAGATCTCTTATAAGGTATAAACTTATATATAACACCTATAACACACAGTAGACAAAATAAAATAAAATAAAATCAGAATTTCTAAGTAGAGCTTGTTTCATAATAAACATTTTGGTTCAGAGAAGTCAAGATGAAATCGAAACTGATCCTTATTGTGTAACGTTGATCAGAGCACTTTATTCCACAGGGAAACAATGTTTGTCTTCAGAATATAATATCAATCTTTCTATAACAACTTTCCTTTTTGGATGGTATCACCTAGACCACATGGGTGGGGGAACAATAATGTCAACCAATAGTCAAATATCTATTTATGCTATGGCTGCATCCGAAAACCGCGTACTTCCGTATTATATAGTAGACGGGAAAAAGAAGTATAAGAAAAGAGTAGTGTGTCAGAATGAGTGTAGGCGAAAAGTATCCAAATGACTTACTGCTTCCGGCGAGATTCTGAAGTGCACATTAAATGGACACTTTACTATCCCATGAGACCACGGGAGAGATTTGTGAAGGGCAGTGACGCTGTAGGTCACATGACAATGACAGCATGACAGATGTAGTACGTCCAGATTACATTCATACTATATAGAACATATTTTTAACAATGTCAGGTAAGTACTTATTGTGCAGCCTGTTTTTTTTCCTGAATTACATCGCAATATGGAAGTAAAATGGGATTATTGATTGATTATCATCTCCGTTGCGGTCATGCTCACGTGACATTGCAGTTAATTATTTGCATGCGTTTAAACAGTTTAAACTTCTGATATATGATTTTCTGAGCACACACATCTGAAGCACGCGCACAGAAAGCTGCCTGTCAGACGGCGCGTCGTGTGAGTATTAAACTAAGTTCTCTTACACGTCTTATTGCACTTAAACTGTCAAATACACACAAGGCTATGTCAAAAACACAGTTCACATAAACACAGTCGGTTATGTCTGTGAATGTAAACAGCAGGGAAAGAAATCACATGTGTATATTAGATCTGTGTATTAAAGTGACAGCAGCGTAATATACAGTATCTACTGCTGTATCTGCTGTTAATATGAACCAAACAACAAAAGAAAAGCAGAAAATCACTCACTGCTCTTGACTGAATAACTTTAGTAGCTTTAATAAAAATACATTTCTGACTTGAATGCTGCTGTTAAATGCTCTGGTGAGGAGATAAACATGGCGGACTGTGTACAGCTCACTGAGGGGAGGAGCTAAGCTAATAGGGCAGAGTCCGCCAGCAGTCATGGGCGGGGCTTCTGAAATCTGGAACCGCTCATTTGGAAAGACTGTTTATGATTTTGGGGATTATAAAAAAGGAGTGGGTGGATTTTTACCATTATAGACTGGTTGTTTACACACACATCTGTGTTCAAACACCTCATAAAAGTGAATTTTGCATAACAGGTCCCCTTTAAGGCTATTTCATGTTGACTAAACTAATACCACAGTCTTGAATATTGTGTCTTGTTGGACGCTAATGTGTTGCTGTGGTGTGTGTCGTCTGTCTTGAGGATGATTGGCGCTACAGTCAGACTAATGACACGCGCTCTCAGCTGAAGTTCCTGGAGCAACTGGAAAGACTGGAGAAACAGAGGAGGGAGGAAGAGGAGCGAGAAGCACTGCTCCGCATTGCCCGAGTAACTAGCAAACACAGCAAAACAGAGGAAAAACACCAGTAATCTGTCTCCATTTCTAATGTACTGTTTTTTTTTTTCCCGTCTATTTGTGTGTAGAGTCGCTCAAACAGTGAAGACCCAGAGCAACAGCGTCTGAAACAGCGAGCCAAAGAGGTAGAAGGATTTCTGTGTTTGTTTTTAATAAAAATACATACATCCCTCCTCCACAACCTGTTTTTCATTCCTTCTGCTCCCTTGTATAGCAATGAGGACGATCAATACTCCTCATAAAGTCCCATTTGTGCCCCACATAGACACACACACACACACACATACATACACATACCCTGGAGACAAGGCTCTCTAATTGGGGGCTCATTTTAATTGAGTCTAATATTGGGTCTGGAATTGAAGCCTGGGGCTAAACAGGGAACAGAATGTAATGAAAGCCCTCTGGATGAGTTGTGTGTCTGTTTACAAGGTAACGCTCATCCGCTCGTGTGTTAGAGAGCACGTAACATATTTGTGTGTTTTCGCACAGGCCTTTCGCTTGGATTCTTTGTCATAGGCTATCGGTGAAATCAATAGAGCTAAAATGAAAGATTCATCACAAATAACAACTTTCCGTTTTTTTCCTAAACATTCCATGTGGATTTGGGTGAGCCAATGGAAATATTGATTGTATTTTTGAGTGCCTGTCGAACGCACATTCTCTCTTTTTCCTCTTTTTTTTTTTTTTTTTTTTTTTTTTTTTTTAGATGCAGCAGTTGGAGTTGGCACAGATGGAGCACAGAGATGCAAATTTGGCAGCGCTGGCAGCCCTCGGGCCCCGAAAGAGGAAACCTCTGGAGGCTCCTGGCTCAGGGGCCAACCAGGTACCTGCACATGTCCATACAACCACCCCTCTGTGTTTGTGACTTTTCCAGTGAAGTATGAAGACGGTACACAGGAGATGTTTGCATACGTGTTCAAAATCACTCGCATACATAAACAGTTCGGTCGTTTTTGAATTTCGGGGTGTATTGAGACAAGCTGTGGCATTTATTAAGTACACATGTAAGTCTTCCTGTGTGGCCATATGAAATTGCACATTTGCTTTTGTCTCCTAAATATTAGTAAACTCCATTAGGAAGGGAATTGGTATATTGTGTTACTTCTTAAGCGCTCCATGTTTGAGTTTGAACTTTGAACTGGCACATGACCTGTGACTGGGGGAAAAAAATTTACAAATGCATTTAATTTAAAGGCGTATACAGTGTTACAAAAGTTATGTTACTGTTATTTGAGCTTTCTATTTATCAAAAAAAATCACAATTGCCAGAAGAATATTAAGCCGCACAACTGTTTTCAACATTGATAATGTTCATCAAATCATCATATTAGAATGATTTCTGAAGGATTATGTGACACTGAAGACTGGAGTAATGATGCTAAAAATTCAGATTTGATCACAGGAATAAATTAGTTTAATATACAGTATATTCAAATAGATAATATTTTATTATTTTAATAAAATATTTTATATTAATATTTCATAATATTACTGTTTTCACTGTATTTTTGATCAAATAAATGCAGCTTTGGTGAGCAGAAGAGACAAAAAATCTTACTCCAAACTTTTGAATGGTATTGTATATGACTAAAGGGGAAGGACTCAACTCTATCTGTAATATACCATGTGTTATTGTTCAAGATTTTATTAGAATTTTGAGAAAAAAGGACAAGGAAAGACTGAACAAAAGACTAGAGGATTGTATGTTAGTTTAGTTTAATTAGTTTTTACATTTGTGAATTCCTTCTCCTTTAGGCAGAGAGGAATGCTAATAAGTGAAAAGATGGTTTTGAGTTTTTGTGAGCTTAAATTACACAGGCCTTTTAGAAAAAAAGCTCCCTTTGCCTAGGGAAGTTTAGTATTTGCCTCTTTTTTTTTTTTTTTTTTAAGGTTTGATCTCTGTAGTTGAGTAAGCATCTCTATAAAGAGCCAGTGCAGTTGGCAGGAAAACAGTGGAGGTTAAAAGACTCCAACCTTGTTTCAGAAGTTAAATTACCTGAAGCAGCATTTATTTGATAACTGTCTTTATTTATATGCCTAAATATTTTTCTTTATTATTCTGTATTTCTTATTCCAGGATTGAGGTGAGTTTATTCTTAATTTTAGATCCCCTTGTGAAAAAGAAGTGTGTTTTATTGTATCGATTGTTCACTTGTGATGCGTGAGAACAGCATGAGAGTGAGTAAATGCAGAATTTACTTTTTTTTTTGATGAACTAACCATTTACAGTTTGAGAATAGTGATTCTGACACGTTTTCTTGCGATTTAGAACAGATTGATTGCATTGATCATCTGAAGCACATGTACACGCTGGAACTCAACAAGGGCAAACATCATTTAAATCACCATATCACATTTAGTTTTAGTAGTGTGTTTATTCAAAGCGTTTAGATGGTTTATTCTTATGTACAGTGCATTAATAGCGGGAGAGGCGGGGCATAGCGAACACCGGGAGAGGCGCTCGCGGCTTGTCATGTATTGAACTGCATTGAAAGCGTGAGTACTGCGTGGAAAAAAAAGGATTTTTCAGTTTCAGTGACATTACTACACTAAACTACTACATATAATGTTGAATATAATGTATAATAATGCAATGGGGGAATATTTGTAGGTCCTGATAATAAAATAATAATAATATTTTATTAATAATAAAGTAATAGTAATAAAAAAACTCTCTCCATTTTGGCTTAAAGTATCACGATCGTATCATGATTTGTATCGAATCGTGACATAAGTGTACCGTTACACCCCTACATAACAGCAGCCCATATTTAAAAAAATGTTCTTGCAGATAATATAATGTTAATTAAATGAAAGGCCACTTAAGTGTACTTAAAGAAGTACACTTTCACACGTGTATTCTCTTTTAAACTAAAAAAAAAACATTTACACTTAAAAGGTGCACTTTGTAATAATGTCAAATTAAACGTTTTACTTTAAAGTACATTGTAAAGACATCATTAAATGTGACTCCAATGGTTTAACCTCAATTTTATGAAGCGACGCGAGTGCTTTGTTTGTGCAAAAAAATGTCATTTACCACTTTATTTACAAAATAATATTATCCAAAGCGCATTCATGCAACGTCAGCTCTCGCATGAACACGACACGCATGCGTCGTGATGCTCTCGTGAACGCACGTTGCAGATCAGTATTTTCGTAAATAAAGTGGTAAATTATGTTGTTTTTTGTTTTGCACAAACAAAGCACTCGCGTCACTTCATAACATGGAGTACTTTAATGATGTCTCTCCTACCTTTCTGGGGCTTGAAAGTTGTAGTTGCGTTGGATCTCTATGGAGGGTCAGAAAGCTCTCAGATTTCATTAAAAATATCTTCATTTGTGTTCTGAAGATGAACGAAAGTCTTACGGGTGTGGAACGACATGAGAGCGAGTAATTAATGACAGAATTTTCATTTTTACTTAAGTCCTACAGCTAACTGCATTAAATATAAATGTAAACTATCATACATTTTCATGTAATTCCAACTAACATGCACTTAAGTGTCTGAAAACATTAAACGAGTATACATAAATGCAAACTGAATGTACAGTATAGTTTATACATAAGTATGCTAAAGTGTGCTTCTTTTTCACAAGGGCCGTGTGATGATAGTAAGCGAGTGCTGCTAATCTTTTGTCATTACTTATTTCTTGACTTGATTTCATGAGAAAAACCACGTAGGCCAATGCGGCTCAAGAAACTCATTCCTTGTGTCTGCTCAGTTGTCAGGTTCATATGGCCAGTTTGCTACTCGAGCACCAATTCGAGTCACATTGAGAGATCTGACCTTCTGCATGGAGCAGGACCCCACCTTCAGACACACTCTCATGCTGTATAGAGCGTTTCTAGGCTAGATAACCACACAAACACAACTTCTGTGTTTGAGCAAGTTCTTTAGATTATATAATATTTTTTCATTGTTCAAATTTTTTTTTTTTTTGTTATGATTCTGTATTCCTGTTCTTGTTTTGATTATTGAATAAACTGTACAGACATATTGACTGGTAAGGAAGCACAAAAGAATTAATTAAACACTATTAGCAGCAACGGTTTTTGTGGATCTTTTATGTTTGAATTGCACAGTTGTAACTTCCCAATATTTTAATTACTCCTCAGAAATGACATTTTTTTTGCTGATACGATCATGCTGAACTATTGTTGCATTTTCTAAGTCGACTGGGGATTGTACAGAAGTCTGTTTATAAGCTCCAGGGCAGTGGATGCCCTGAACAAAGCATGACTAACCAATCACACAAATATTGCCTTAGGCAACAAAATCTACCAATCACAGTGGCCAAGACAACAGTACTGACCAATCAAAGCAGGATATTGCATCAAAGCCCAAATCAGCTGAAATTGGCTTGAGACTAACCGACCAATCAGAACTCGACAAAAGAACTAGAGCAGACCAATAGGAAGTACAAACAGCCGGAGGGTTTGAAGCTGAAAGAAACAGGGCAATACATACCCTCAAGATCAAGACAACAAGAGCCAAAATCAACAGATCAGGGGCAGGATGTCTCTCATGATCCACTGCTGACCGATCATCTCTTAAATGATTAAACCGAGGTTAACTAAAGGGTAGCTAACAATGACATAATTAACCAGGGTTTACCTCTGATCATTAGCATTGCCATTCTTCCTGAACTGTCATGCATGTCTTTGCATTTGAGAGTTGAATGGAAGTTCTCGAAGGGAGTCGATTTAATGTGTGCCTCGCCTCAGAAACTTAAATACTCTGTGTGCTTGCCTGAGGTACAGGATTCTGAAATATTCCATTACCTCTGAATAATCATGAATGAGAAGCTGGGAGCTAAATATTGATATGCCTGCAGCATTCACAGTCCCCTCAGAGAGTGTGAGCGCATGCTATTCAGAGGTACAGCCGCACATGCCAATACAGGCTTAGGAAAGTCAGTGAATGTATCAAAGAGTGAGTTTTAAGCACAGAATGTGCCTTTTTGTGAATAAAAAGGCAGGGTTTTTTTACGTTACATGAAACCTTTTTAATGAAAGATTCATCTCAGTGACTTTTGAATCTGAAACTAAAAAGGTTTGTTCAGATTCATTCACTCAGTCATTCGGTTTTTATCGTTACACTTGTAGGTGAAAACCAGGGCTTGACATTAACTTTCTTGCATTTTCACTCATCGATACCATGGGGAAAAACTGCCATATAGATATTTTTAATATCATCTCATAATTTGGCAGCAGGTATATTAGGCTGCTGTCACTTTAAGACCTGACGCACGGATCCATTATACTGTTACACATGCGTTTTCTTCCTCAACTGTTTACGTTCACTTAAAACAAACTGTGTTTACATGAATACTCGCCAAGACCGACATTTTGACATTATTTTGTGTGTATTTGACTGTTTAAGCAGCGAAAAATAACTAAATTTAGTACTGAGAGACGGCTTTATGTGGCGCACTTTGGGTGTGAGCACAAAATCTGTGGGAATGAGAAACATTATGCACAATCCCACGTAATTCAAGCCCTGTAACACCAACAATATTCATCCGGAGCAAATTAAACGAGTGAGTGAGGGGAGGAGGGTTTGAGCCGCTGGTATCGTGTATCTATTCTGCAGAAAATGAGTAGCATTCAAGTTGGAAATGTAACATGGAAGTAGCCTAAAAAAAGCAAAGGAATTGGCCTATATTGTGAACAATAAACCCAATAACTACATCTGAACTCAAAAAGCCGAAAAATATTCATTTCTATCGTTTCATATCAAGGTATGTTTTTCATACATAAAGCAAACCGTGAATGCTAAGTGATTAGCTTTACACCATTTGCTACAAGACTTGCTTTCTGCCCACTGATCTCTAGTTATTGATCATAGATATTATCTACATGTTTCAAATCAAGTGTTTATCAGGTTTTTCTATTAGTCTGGTTGGACATGTGGTTTAAATTTTTAGACACCAATGAAATATCACAATTTTCAGGTACAGAAACTGAATAAAGTAATCAAATGTAACTGCATTGTCTTCACTGTATAAAATAAATCATTATTGAAGTTACAAAAGTAATTCAGTCAAGAGCAGTGAGTGACTTTCTCTTTGTCTTTTGTTGTTAGATGAACATTGAGGACAAAGACAGCAGTAGGTTTATTAGGCTGCTGTCACTTTAAGAGCTGAAACACTTTTAAAGCGCATGTAAACATACTTAGCAGCGACTCTTCAGTCAAGGATGGTTGACATCAGCATTTCATTGTCCTGCTCGCTGACTAACTACATAAATACTGTGTGCTCGACGGACTCATTGAAGAGCCAGTGAAATTGTTCCAGACTGCAGCTCTTCAATTCAATTAATTATTGATTGTCTCATCATCTGCACGCGCTGCTAACTGCCTCGGATCAAAGGCACAGAGTATGTGTGCGTTCAAGGTTTCCGTCCCTCTGACAGCACGTCAAATGGAGGAAGACAGAGGTAATTTACCCGTCATTATTATGCATGAGTGCGCTCATGAAAACAAAGATGTTTTTAATGTTGTCTGAGGCATAGTCTCCATTCATACACTTGGGCACACAATAATTTTCCATCCCAAACCGCTCCAAAACTCCTCTCAGGCAGAACAGCTGAACGTTGTAAACAGCGTTTGAACTCGCTGAGCGCTAAAGCCTCATTCGGACGAGACTGGTTCTGCCTGAGGAGGTTATTGAGGTAAAAGTGTTTCATAGACGAAACACGTGTTTCAACACCCTTAGCAACATAAACTGAAGCTGACTGTAATATGTAGAACTAGAGAGTATTGTGAGCTTATTACCTGCATTCAGATTTAGCATTTTCCTTCAGGTCAGTCCTATGTTCATAATAAAAAATGTCCGCTGCAATATCTTGTCCTTTTAACAGTTAAGGGGTTTTCCCGTGACTGACAGCGCTAGTCAAAGCATTTGTCAGTTGCGTCTTGTTCCGTGTTCACAACAATTCAGTCTTTTCAATGTAAAAGTCTTCGCTACTGACTGACACACTCATAAAGACCCCATTTAATCGCGTAATAATGTAACTTCTCTTGGTGTTCACGGTCAGGGACTATTTTTTCTGGCGGAAGGAAGGCTTTTAGTAAAAATGAAAGTTGCATTGATACATATTTTTGGCTTTAATATCTGTATTGTGTGGTAACTTTTTTAAAGTTAAAAAAGACTATTAATTCAAAATAGAAATATTTTCAAACAGTCTTCAATTAGTCTTTACAATCACTTTTTTTTTTTTTTATCAATTTAACACATACTTGCTGAATAAAAGTATTAAATTCTTTCAAAAAAAGAAAGAAAAAAAAAAGACTGACCCCAAACTTTTGATCTACACTACTTTTCGGTAGTGTATATTGTTACAAAAGAATTTTATTTTAAATAAATGCTGTTCTTTTTTTTTTTTTTTTTTTACTTTTTATTCATCAAAGAATCGTGAAAAAAGTATCACAGGTTCCAAAAAAATATTAAGCAACAAAACTGTTTCCAACATTGATAATAAATCATCATATTAGAATGATTTCTGAAGGATCATGTGACACTGAAGACTGGAGTAATGATGCTGAAAACTCAGCTTTGATCACAGGAATAAATTACATTTTAAAGTATGTTAAAGAAGACAGACATTTTTAAAAATTGTAATAATACTTCACAATATTACTGTTTTTTTTTTTTTGTTTGTTTGTTTTCTGTCTTTTGATCAAATAAATGCGGGCTTGATGAGCAGAAGAGACTTCTTTCACAAACATTAAAAATAGTAATGTGTCCAAACTTTTGACCGGTACTGTATTTAAAAATGTAATGTAATGTAACGTCTTCGGTGTCACATGACCCTTAAGAAATATGCTGATTTGCTGCTCAAGACACATTTAACAATATTGAAAATAGTTGTTCTGCTTAATATTTTTGTAGAAACTTTTTCCATGATTCTTTGATTAAAAGACAATTAAAAAGAACTTTATTGCGAAAAAGCGATTTCAAATAAAGTCTTTACTGACACATTTGAATTCTCGCTCTCTTCTCTTGGATGGCGAAGTGACACACACCCGCCTCCTCTCTCACACTCGTCTCATTTTCGCTCTGGTTGAATAGTGTTTGTGTTGCGCATAATTTTAGCCATTCCCGCAGAAGATGCTTCTCAGTCTCAAACACTTCTCAAGTACCAAAATAAGTGGCTTACTGCGCTTAAAAGGCCAAATGCACACAAAATTGTCAAAATGCCCGTCTTGAGTATTCAGGTAAACAGTCAGTTTTGGAACGTTATTTGAGAAAGATAACGCATGTTGTGTAACAGTATATTGGGTCCGTACATAAACTCTTAAAGTGACAGTAGCCTAATATTCCTGCTGCTGTCTGTCATGTTAATCAAAGAACAAGACAGAAAATAACTCTCTGCTCTTGACTGCAAGGTTTATAACTTTATTTGTAAGCATTAATCTGTATTTAATTTTTACAATGAAGACTAGCCAGTGTTATTTTATACGTGATTAATTTCTGTATTTCTTACCTGAATAATAACCTACTGTTAGAATAAAGAGAGTTTCAGTTGGGTCTATCAATCACATTTATTTGTACTCTGGTTTGCAATTTGTTCTTATTTTATTACTGACTTTTTTGGTGAAAATAAAACTGTTGAAGAAAAAAAGATTTGATTTTTGTTTGCATATGCTGTCAACTGTAATCGGTGCATCTCTAATGACAATAGAAAGACATCAGTCCATTGGTACAAACCAAAACAGTTTATTAGGAAACATCAGTCAGAGCACATTCCCCCAGAATTCTCAGTGGTGGTAGAGAGCAGCTTTACAGAAGAGTGAAAACTGACCAGGAACAAGCCGGCCACAGTATGTGCTTCGACAAATGACTCGCTTGGCAACTCCCAAACCTGAAAATGCTTTCGAAAAATATTTTCCTGGAACAAAAACATATTCATGCATGCTGTGGGTTGAGAAGACTGAGAGGCTGTGCTGTTAACGGATGAGAGGCAGGAAGGGAGAGGGTACAGTGAGGGCCTGAGCCAAGTGCTTCTGCCCGTATAAACAAAACTACACATTCACATGAGTGATTTACGAAGACTTCTTCTGCTTTTTCTTCTCTGCCTCCTCCTCTTTCTCCTTCTCTATTTCGGCGACCAGCGTCTCGATCTCTTTGGACTCCAGAATCTGTGAAAGGAGAGGGGGGGGTGCAACAAATGTGTCATGTGACTGATTACTGAGACAGTTCCAACATTAAATGGATGACAAGAATGCTGCATCAAGACAACTCTAAACAGATGAATATACAAAAGAAAATCATAAATCAAATGCACTACCTTTAGGGGCTGGTTTCTCCGGATCACAGCCAGCTCGATGTTCTTGCCCCCGGATTGCACAACCTGTGCAAGAACAGATCATATACAATTGCCTCAGCAAACATGTTACATCCTGTCAACTTCATGATATGAGAGTCTGTTTGGCACGCATGTAACTATGGTAACGTGGTGTTTACCTCTAGTAAGGCTTTGATGGCCAGTTTGATGGCATCGTTATCACTCGCGATGGCTTCGTCTGTGTAGTTTTTCTCCAAAAACTCCCTCACCGTCTTCGCGCTGCGCCCAATAGCGTTTGCCTGACAGCACAGGTGAGAAGGAGGTCAATACGGCCGCAAAATGGGTCACATCTGAACACTGTGGAAACAAACTGCTCCCACTTTACCTTCCATGCATGGTATGTTCCAGAGGGGTCCGTCTGATATAGACGCGGAGTCCCGTCATAGTCGAAGCCAACGATGAGAGCCGAGATGCCAAAGGGACGGCGTCCGTTGCTTTGAGTGTAGCGCTGTTGCACAAGAAAAACACAATGAATACTGTTAGCAAAATATCCAAAAGAGTGAGTTATTGTAACAGTGCAATTAAACTCTGTACATTCATTCTTTATTTTTACCCTAGGGCTGCATGATTAATCGAAATAAAACTGAAATCATGTGATATGGCTTAGTGTGATTATCAACAGTGTTGGGGGTAACACATTACAAGTAACTTGAGTTACGTAATCTGATTACTTTTTCAAGTAACTAGTAAAATAATGCATTACTTTTTCAACGTACAACAAAATATCCAAGTTACTTTTTCACATTATTGACTGACAGCTCTCCTGTCTCCATGTTGAGAGAAATAAAGGTCAGAGGTGTTGCATGCGCTGTGTGAACATGTTATTGTAGTTCTAGACTAAATCTGAGCATTTCCTCATCTCACTTGCACGAAAACATTCAGTATTCCTCAAAATGAATAAAAACAGTGAAATGCAATCTCAGAATTTTACACAAACCTGTAAAAATTAACTATATTAAATTACACAAATATCTTTATGTATTTAATTTCATGCATTCTGACTTGTTTACACTGTTAAAGAGTTGCATTCTCATGCTAAACATGGCCAAAGTTTCAAAACACGAGTTGGACGTATGACTGAGTATTTCTGTGCCAAATACACTCCTTCCAGATTTAGATAAGTTTCGGAAAGTTTTTTTCGAGTATGGCCCTTTATCACGTCATAATTCCTTGTATAGGCACTTCTCCCTGACAAGTGTGCACACACATCACACAGAGCAAGAGCACGCCCATCAACACGCTTCGTTCAGGTTAAAGAAGACGAGAGATTTTTCAACAATGTCACTAAAGGAGTGTGTTTTTGGTTGTGAGGGAAAGATTCCCTTTTTCAGCTTCCCAAAGAACCCAGCGTTAAGGGAACAGTGGATGAAGTTTGTTTTTCCGGGGCAGCAACGGAGTTGTGCACGTATGTTTGTTTGTTCCCGGGATTTCGGTGATGAATGCTTTGTAAACAAGTCTCAGTTCGACGCTGGATTTGCAGATCGCGGGCGGTGAGTAAAGCTGCATCAGATGTCTGTTTTGTTGGCAGTCGGCGCGCAAGTGCATAAAATGTAAACAACACGAACGTTTTTGTTCCCTTTTTATTTATAATGATGTCACAGCTTGCAAGCGATTGCTACGCAAAAGCTGCGCATGCTCGTGACTCTTTAGCTCCGCCCACGGCACTGACGGCAGGCACGCCTCCAGGAGCTCGGCTTTTTTCGGAAAGACCCGGTACAGCGTATCTATCTTTTATAAATATGACAAAACTAAAGACTTGTCGGAGATATGAAGGATGCAATATTACTCTATATGTACTCAAGATTAACATGAGATTGATGGAAACGGTTTGTGTTATGTACCCTTTAATCTTTGTTGTTATTTTGTTGTTAAAAAACAAACAAGCAAGCCCAGCCCAAGTAAGAAAAAGTAACGCAATTAGTTACTTTTTTAGGAAGTAACGCAATATTGGAATGCATTACTTTTTAAAGTAACTTTCCCCAACACTGATTATCAAATTGCAAAGGCTGTGATTTAAATATATGAAGCGTGGCACTGCGTTATTTGACACGCAAACACCTCAAAACAGCTGTTGTCAACAAAAGAAAAGCTTTAAGGACTTCATTGTGGTTTTCTGCCAGAACAAAAGCTTGATGGTTTAACATTTGAAAATGAATAAATTAAGACATCCATATTTGTATGTTAGCATTAGAATGTTAGTATTGTGATTTTACAGTTGTACTAAAAAATAAAATTGTTTTTCTAAAATACTTTTTTTTTATTTTACAGTGAAATATTACAATAGTAATATTCGCTATTTTGTTCAATATTTTTACATAAATAAAAAACATTATTATTATTATTATTATTATGTGCAGCCCTACAAACAAGAACAGCAAACCTGGAGTTAAAAAAAAAACTCTCAATCAATTTTTATCATGACGAAAAAAAAAAAAAAAAAATAGCATTTAGATTTTTCCTAAATCATGCAGCCATAGTCTCACAGATTGTCAGCTGAACATCTGATGCGTAAGGCACACAAAATGGGAAACACTTCAGGAGTTTCAAAGTCGTCATCTGGTTGGTTGAATTCTACAGGATTTCCGGGAGACGTGTGTGTCGCGTACTTTTACAGTCCGCCTGGAAACAAAGCCATCGTGACGCCAAACCCCCTTATGAAGAACACCATTGTGTTTACAACTGTGACGATGAGCGCTTACCAGGATCAGCTAAACGCTGAATTTTCAAAAGTACGTGAAGTTCGCGGCTCCATTGTTGCAGTAAACTTACACAATGTTCTTGAGTGAATAATTTATCGGATGCATGCCGGTCTGTTATCATAGGGACATCGACTTTACATTTTCATGCCCCTAAACATGACGTGGAGCAAGACAAACTGATTGGTTGCTTTGCACTGTCCTTGAAAGCTGCGATAGCGTCTATGCGAGAGTAATGCAGCCATAACTGTCCCTCACGTCGTTTCAAAACCTGTAGGACTTTCTTCTGCAGAACACAAAAGAAGGTATTCTGAAGAAAGCTGGAGTCCAAACAACACTGGACCCCACTGACTTTCACTGAGGCATTTTTCAATCTTCTATTGTGTTTCACAAGAAAAAAGTCAGTCATACAGGTCTGGAACAACATAAGGGTGAGTAAATGACAGAAGTGTGCATTTCTGAGTGAGCTATCCCATTAAATGGCCTGTATGTCAGCTGGAGTGAGGGACGTCACCTGTTTGAGTGTGGCGATATAGCGGGTGATGTACTCCACAGTAACCGGGTCCTCCACTGTGAGTCTGTGGCTCTGGCACTCTACTCTCGCTCTGTTGATGACAATCCTGGCATCTGCCGTCAGACCTGGACCGCACAGAAACATTTAATCATGCTAAGATCACCTATATGAACTGTAGAGTCCATAAACATTTAAACAACACCTATTGTGTCAAGTCAATGGTTTTTCAATAATTATTTAGTGGCACCAATTAAAAGGGTCAAAACACAAAAAGTTAGTCACCATTCACTCTCAGTGCATCTTTTTCCATGCAATGAAAGTGAATGGTGACTGACAAGCATCATAATGACAGAACTATCCCTTCATGGCATTGAATATACGCACAGTGCAGGGTGTAGATGAATGAATCTTACCTGCGAAGGCCATGCACACATGCTCATCTAGAGCGCATATCTTCCTCACTGTCCTCTCCTCCTGAAGCTTTGCCACGGACTTCTTCTCAACACCCAGGACAACAATATCCTTCCCCCTGATTCCAACCTTAGATGTACAAAAATATTTCACAGTTAGTTCAAAACCCAGATTTTAATATATCTGAATACTGATACTGTGAATGCACAACTTATTTTCATTATATCTAATCCTAAACTATGGGCACAGCGCCCTCTACCGGAATATGTGGCAATCACACAGTCTTGAGAATGAAACTACATGAATCATGCAGTTACAGCAGACGAGAAATAAAACGTAATACCGAACATAAACGATTAAAATGGTATTCAGTTATTTAAGGATCTTTTAACAGTCGTGACTTTTGAAACGCATCTAGTAAAGCCATTTGCTGGAGCTGCAACTTCATTGATTAGTCGGCAAAATTTTTAAAACCCATATTATTTTATGATTTTTTTTTAGTAGTAGTGTAATAGTGTAGTATTTGAAATGCATTTACACAGACATGTGATCAAAATAAAGCGAATCAAATAATATATCTAGTCTATCTAATATATGTTTAATGTCAGGATAGCTCATGCTAATATTAGCCGCAACATGCAAGTCACGCTTACCTGTAACACATCAAGAAAAAGCTACTAAATAAGCGAACACACTAGCTACTTTAAAACAGTCTTAATCAATCACAGTGTTTACTCTTTTATCCAGTACTTGTTTGCAATAATCATCTATCAATACATTTTGAGTGTATATTTGTATAGCCGCTAGCCACCGTGCTAACGCTGCGGCTCAAATATAACATATAAACACTCACAGCTGTGGAGCCCTTCTTTACTGCTTCCTGAGCATATTCCACCTGGAACAGGTGACCGTCGGGAGAGAAAACTGTTATAGCTCTGTCATATCTAGCTGCCATTTCTGCACACTAGACGCAAAAGCACGAATTAGGGTGAAATAGTTGCCTCTGACTTTCGACTCGCAGCACAGGAGGTTTCGAAATTGATTTGCGCATGCGCAACATCAGCGCGCGTTGAATGACGGGACTTGTAATCCTTACTGCAAGGAACTCGTGTGATTTTCTTTAATAGCATCCCGTTTTTCTCCCCGTTTTGTATAAATTATTAGATTTCTATTAACGTTTATTTATTTATTTAATCATGATGTGTTTTGTAAAACTACACATATGTACTCATATTTATACTGTAGCAATGAATTGTAATTTCTGTATTTTCTCTATCAAATGTGTACAAATTTGTAAAATTATTATTTTTTTAAAGGCTGAAATAAGGCATTTCTATATCAGGACAGTTCTCCTGCAAATTAATAGATTATATATATATATTTCAAATAAAAAGTCAATATGTTTGAATTTCTGTTTCTTTGTTTTGCATTATGTAAAAAATACAAATATTATATTTGAGCAGTGCCAGCTTAAACAAAATTCTAAAGACATTTCAGAAGTCTAGATATTTTAGTTTTTATTTTTTCAACATGTTTATTATTTATTAAAATATATACAGTAATAATAATTTATTGTGTGTGTATATATATATATATATATATATATATATATATATATATATGAAAACTTAAGATGCCAAAGCCTCTAAGTGCCATCTGAAATTTTCTTCTAAAATGAACATTTTTATCAAGCTTGTATGTTTATGTTATTCAGTTATTTCACTTTAATGGCAGTGAAAATGACCTATTAATTGCCATTAAAGTGAAATTACTGAACCTAAACATACGAGCTTGATAAAAATGCTCATTTTAGATTTCAGACGGCACTTAGAGGCTTTTGCATCTGAAGTCTTCATATATATATATATATATATATATACACACACACACACACACACATACAAATAATTATTACTGTATATATTTTAATAAATGCAATAAATTATTATTACTGTATATATATATATATATATATATTCACACAGTAATAATTATTTATTGCATTACTGTTTTTGACTGTATTTTTATCAATAAATGCTACCTTTTACTTAATAAAAATTACTATTCTGCAGAAACTGAAGTGTTTATTTAATTTTTCAAATAAAAAGTCAATATGTTTGAATTTCGGTTTCTTTGTTCTGCATTATGTAAACAATATGAATATTATATTGTCTTTTAAATACATATTTGAGCAGTGCCAGCTTAAACAAATTCTAAAGACATTTTAGAAGTCTAGACTTTTTTTTTTAAGTTATTTTTTCAACATATGTTTGCCAAAAGAAGCTGAAAAATCTGATTGAGACAGTATGCTGTCATGTCCACTCCAGAGCTATTCAGTCACTCGATTTAACTGTGATATCACACAAGTCCTCAGCAGTTTTGAACAAATGAAGACAGCATGGCGTCTTTGAGAAGTACCTCTACAAGCATCTACCAACACTTTCATGCTTCTACTTCAAAGGCCATTTTGGTGCCACCAAACCTCTCATCAATGCTTCATCAAGAGCACGGTAAACCTGCAGAGAACAGGCCACAAGTCTCCCGTACCTTATTAAAAATGTCCTTTTAATTAAATTCAACAAATAAGAATACATTAAACTAAATATGATGCATCCGGGAATAGTGGGTTTGTGTTCCGAGACCATGGAGCAGTGTTCAAAGAGACAGAAATGCCCACCCACCAGTATTCCTTAGCTGTGTATTCCCTCAAACCAAGCTAATGAGGACCTTCTGTAGTGCTCACAACCTCAGCATTTCTTACGGGAGTCACCTGTGTGGGACACAAGAGCTCTCTGAGCAAGTGTGACCCAGCTAATAACATATTAGCACTGTTCTGAAGTAAACCAGGTTGCGGGAGTTATAAACATATGGAAAAGTGCACTGGTGTGTGTTTGTTCAGAATGATTTTTCTTATGTTTTCTGGGTGTTCTGTTACTAATAAGGCCCTATGATTTCCGCGATGCAGAAAACGCGGACGGAATCCAGTCATAAAATGGAATTTACTATATAACGCGGAATGTCACGGAATTTGTCAAATTTTTGATGAATATATAAAAAGTAGGTCGGTGGACTTAAATCAAATCACGATATAGACTAGTGTTTGTGAATATTAAACCGCAAAAAGACTATTTAAATATGAATCTTGCATGTTCTGTGTCTGTGTGAATGAATGGCACAGACGTGCGTTTTCATTTACCACACACACTGAAGCACGTGTGACACTCGCGGTGTTTTCAGCCTCTGCCGCCTCTCTATATGAGGACATGAATGCATGAACTTCATCTCCAGAGCCGCTCTGAGAGTCACTTCATGAGCATTTTACCATTTCATTTGAGAAAAACTATTGTCGTATCATAAACACAGAAACTCAAAGGTCTTCACGGCAAACCGTCAAAATAAAAGTTCGGTTTAACTTAAAGAAATTGTGACAGAAATATATTACTTTTGTACAGTAGAATTTAGCTACGTCTCAGTGTAATAATAATACTAACACATAATAATAATAATAATAATAAATTATTATTTAAACTTTATTTGAGGAATAATCACAATTTTTCTTCCATGTTTTAACTTTAAACTTTTAATAAACTGTTAAATTGTATGTTTCATTATTTAACTTAATTAGACATGCTTTTTGATTACAAAAAAATAATTTAACCATTAAAATGGAGTCCAAAAAAATTAAAATGGGGAAAAATGGAATTTGGAAAAAAATAAAATGGCTTTCATAGGGCCCTATTACTGCACTCTAAAAAATCTTGGGTTATTTTTTCTACCCAAATCTTGGGTCGAGCCTTTTGGGTAATTTTTTTGGGTAATTTTTTCATTGTTTGGGTAGTTTTTGTGTTACCCAGATCCTGGATCAGACGTAACAACCCAGTGTTTGTGTAATTTTTGTGTTACCCAGATCCAGAGCAAGAACAAATTCATTATTGTTCTGTAGATCATTTTAATTTTATGCAAAGCAACATACAGGGGCGATGTGAATCACCTACAGGAGTGTCGCGTCGGTCTTTTCGCGTGATGAAAATGCCTGATGCCTTGCATAAAATTTTATGATTTTATGCAAAAAGATATATAAATACATATAAATATAAATACTTAGGATGCTAAAATATGTTCTCAGAATTGTACACTGATTTTTTATGGACAGGTTATGGAGTCAGTCACAGCATTTTTCAGCTATTAGTGAAACACAGGGCGGCGGTCTGAAGTTAGCAGTTCCCCCGCCGAACGCGAGCCATCTCCGGCACGAGATCCAGCGCCGTTACGGTAGAAACAGGACAACAGAGACTGGTCCATTACACTTGAATTACTTCTAAATGTTTAAATTTACTTCTAATATTTGTTAAACAAGCTTAAATGTAGGCAATATGTATTAAAAACGATATAAAATATGCTATACTGTAAAATATGATTGAAAATTATTATAAGGGATTATATATAAGGAATTATCATATTATCAACCAGTGGTTGTGTGGAGTATCAACCCAAATTGGGTTGTTTTTAACCCAGTGAAATCTGCTACTGTGTTTACACGTGTTGCTCAGTCTGTAATTTAAATTATATTCATTATTTTTAATTTCATTTTTTTATGTAATGCAAATTGTTTCCTTAATTTTTTTTTAAGTTTTAAAAAACATTTTCTCTGCGCAACTAAATTATTTGAGGTGCTGAACAATCTCAGGAGGTCAGTTGCAAAGGAAAAGTTCTTAAGTTTTGCAGGTAGAAAGTACCCAATTACAACTGCTTGACCTTGACCTCAGTTACAGAAACACTGAAGTGAAGTCTTTTTTCATTTCTGATCCACTCTAGATCAGTCAGTTTTGTTCACAGACTGAGCTGGGATCATCATCATTAGCAATCAGCTTCATCTCTGGCTCTGTAATTAGCTGATTAATAAAAATTAACCTTCAAAGTTCATTAATATCACACCATAATTAATCTTGATGTCCTGGTTTAAAAATGCCCCAAACTCTTTTTTCATTTCCATGAATTGGCAGTGGTAAAATGTTCATAAAGATAATTGGCTCATGAGATTTCATACACTTCAGATAATCATGAGCAGCCTCCGTTGGAATGCATTACAGAATCTCTTGAGAAAACTATTCTTAAAGGGACAGTTCATCCTTAAATCTTCACAAATGGTAATTTACTCACCCTTATGAATTTCTTTGTCACAGAAGGAAATAATTATTGCAGAATGTCCAAGCTGCTTTTCCTAATCTGACTTTATTCTGTGGAAGAGAGGCATTGTGAACATTCCTCAAAACATCTTATTTGTGTTCAGCAGAAGAAATAAAGTCATGCATGTTTGGACTGAACTAACTATACCTTTGATGGCCTAACTATATCTTTAAGAGCTATAGTTATACCCTCTATGTTTTATATGAGCAATATCACACGAGTAGCAGTGCGATGTATACATTTGAGTGCCGTAGGTAATCACAGCGTGCTGATATACAGCAATATCGCACGGTGTGCTAAGTGTGATATTGTGTTTATACAACAGTTCAACGGCACGAGTGTGTAAATAAATAAGAACAACAACGGAGTGTCTTTAAAACCCTCTTTTGTGCAGAACTACTTCCTTCCGCCACGGATGCAAATCTCAAGTTGACAGTTTAACAGTTGAGCCCAAGTATCTGTTACTAATTATAAAACGTCACTTTAGAACTAGTAACGAAGGAACATTGAGTCGCTTCACTGAAGCTTATTGTATTATGTAGAGTATTATGGTATTATGAGAAAAAGATGAGTGACTAAATGAGTGTATTACCTGCATTTGATATAACATTCATTCTTCAGGTCGATGTCCATAATATTATATCCATTATAAAAAATCTGTTTGAATGTCCGCTGAGGAAAGCGATATCTTTGTCCTTTTAAATGTTAAGGGGATTTCCCATGACAGCGGATCCGTGTATAATTCATTCAGTCATTTTTTTATTTAATATTGAAAATAGAAAAATGAGAATATGGCTCCTTTATAGCTAGCCATAGAGTTAGCCATAGGTGAATTTATATCTACACAGAAGAAAGCCCCATCTAGGCTCTGCCTCAGTATGGTTTATGTCGAGCCATTCGTTAGTCTGGTTGTTTGGTGAGAAAAAGATTAAATGTAGTTGCAATAAACTTGTTAAGAATCCATACAACTGCAGCTGAGGAGGACTATTATTCTGCTGTGTGGAACTGAAGAAGAACTGATGAATGCACGACTTGATCTTCGGCTGACCAATCAGACGAAAGGGGCGTTTCATTCTCACCCACATGTAGATATCGAATATTCCAGCTGTTTATTAATTTTTCCACCCCTGAACGAAAAACGAAAAATTGAGCTGAATTCTTGTTTTTTTCCCCCGTTTTTTTTAAATGAAAAAACGAAAAAGAAGCCATTTGCTCATTTTTCTATTTTCAATATTAAATCAAAAAACAACTGAACAAATGATACACGAATGACAGCGCTAAAACAACTTCCTTGTTCTGACTCACTCATAAAGAGAGTCTTTGCCGCCATCTAATGGCGTAATAAAGTAACTTTCACTGATACTATTGACAGACCCTTTCCAAATACAGGATATTATTTATATAAAACAATATTTCTTGAACAATATTTAGATTAACAACAATAGCCATTATAAAAGACATAAACACAAGCAAATAAAAAAACACAAGCAAACAATTCAGTCAAACGTACAAAAGTAATGCTTTAGTACAGGATTTAACTTAAATTTGGCCTAACTATAAAGTTATGAAACTTAATTTTCCCCTTAACCCAAATGGTTTTGCTCTGGAACAAGTAATAGATTAATAAAACCGAAGACTGCCCGTTTGATATACCCCAAATTAATCTCATGTTTAAACACTATCTACATAAGAGCCAGCGGCAAATTCCCAAAGGACTGGCCGAGATGAAGCTGTTCTCTGTGGGTACACGAGCGCTGAACGGCCGCTGACGGCCTGGAGCTCACAACTGCAAAAGCGTCTAAACAAAACAAAATAACAATTGTAAAATAGGTGCTATGTTTATATATGAGTCACATATTTGGGGTGTAAAAAACTACATTCTTGCCTAAAAAACTCTTAAAACTACATTTCGTGGCATAACAACAGCAGTATTTATAAAAAAAAATATGATGGATTTACTCACCCGCCATGACAGTCGCCGTAAGCGGAGTGATAAAAATGATGAAACGGTTCCAGTGCTGATACTGGGGGAATATTGCACGGCTCTCAGCCAATCAGATTCAAGAACCAGAAAGAACTGTTGTATAAATAGTTTTATATATATATATATATATTTGATTATGAGATTTTATGAGATACTAGCAACTGACAGTGAATTTGTTTCTGTAGTTCTTCGGAAGAAGTTTTAGAATAAAAAAGTAATTTTGGATTTTTGGTCATTAGAAGGATTTTTAATCAATCAAAAGAACAACCTAGGGAAACTGACTTTTTTATTATAGCAGATTCACTGCAAACTATTTGTTTTAGAACAGTATAATAAAACCAACTGGATGCTTGAGGATATGAATCAGAACTATAACAGCTCTCATCCCTTGAGATGCTCTGATTGGCTGACACATTATTTCCTTCAGGATCTCCTTTGCGCAAAGGTTGCCTTTGCATGTCAATACTGTCTATTTACAGCAACAATATAGGCCTATACACATTTTCACAAATAGCCTAGCTCTTTATACAGTTTATTTAGGGAGTACTGCAGATTCATACCCAAGACAGTCTAAATCACTACTTGGATACTTAATCATAAAGTCAACTCGAACCACACATAAACGACCCAAAGTGTTCACGCTGGCACCTCAGAACCTCACAGACATGTTATGCTGTTGTGTCTTCATTGCAACATCCTGTCCTTTATTCACAAAACAGTCACAGACAAGTGTCTCAGCAGCTAATTCAAAACTCATTAGAAACAAGCAATTGCAGGGCGGACTCCCAAAGGGATGCAGCTTTCTAATCAACGTTCCCTATCCTGCAAAGCCCATCCAACAGGGCGGCTCATAACTAACGTTTCCACAGAGAAATTAAACCGAGGCGTCATTATGAAAGGAGATGCTCCTCTGATGATTTCATTACGACAGTGCCATATGTTTGATGGTATATTATAGATATTGATAATGCTATAGCATTTCGTCTTGGATAAGCTGTACCATTTCTTCTGATTTTAAAGAAACAAAAGCAATAATTAACTGAACGCTCAGGCAAAATGGGTCAAACTTCAGGTGGACCTACTACTTTTTATTTTAAAGAAGGCAAGAATATCTTAATTTTATGCAAAGAGATTTTATATATCAGTGAGTTTAAATGTAGATCAAGTCTCACTTAAAGGGATAGTTCATCTAAAAATGAAAATTTTGTCATCATTTACTCACCCTTATGTTGTTCCAAACCTGTATGAGTTTCTTTTGAACACAAAAGTAGATATTTTGAAGAATGCTGGTAACCAGACAGTTGATCCCATTGGACCCCATTGACTTCCATAGTATTTTTTTCCTAAGGTAGTCAATGGTTTGATTACCAACATTCTTTAAAATATCTTATTTTGTGTTTAACAGAAGAAAGAAACCCATACAGGTTTGGAACAACTTGACGGTAAATTATGACAAAATTTTCATTTTCAGGTGAACTATCCCTTTAAATCTTTGGCTCCTCAGGAAATCACCTCAGAGATTTCAAACTGTGCTCAGATTTGTCAAGATAATCTGCAATCAAAATACAAACTCAAACATCTCACATCAAATTCTTCCAATCAAACTATTTGAGATATTCTAACCACATATACACTCACTGTATGTGTAAACAATGTTCTCATTAGTGTTTACTTGCAATTATTTTACGGAAATTCAAGTAGAAACAAAACAAGACAAAGTTAATATTGTCGTGAAACATAACGGAGAACTCTTGAGCAATAATAATGTCTTTTGGGATGCCGGTGTGTGTGTGTGTGTCCGTGTGTGTTTAGCGATTACGCATCTCGCGCGCGTCCCCGGTGGCGCAGAGCGTATACGGAGTCATCCCGCTGCTGTAGGCGGGGGCGAGCCCCTTTGCCCGTCATATTAATGTGCTTTCCCGCTATTCTAGTCCATGAAACAGCACGCAAGTATTGGCTTTTGTGTTGTCCTTCGTTTGCAAACAGTGGACAGGAACTTAACCCGTCTGTATTGACAGCTGCTGAAGTCCCATACAATGACTCGTCGAAAGCAGGCGAAGCCCAGATCTTTGAAAGGTACGAAAGGTTTTTATTATTATTTAATCACTTGCTTCCTTGTCTTGAGTGAAACCCGACCGCGGGACAAATCGAATGATTGACCCCAATTAGTTGCAGATCATTAAGCTTCAGATTAATGTTGAGCAAAGATTAAAACAGGAGACTGAAATTGTTTTGGAGCAGAACTTTCATTTCACTTTTATTGCATTTTCGAGTAATCTAATTTGGGTTTGTCATCACTCTTACACGTGATGCACATGATCCAGATATGAAAATCCATGCAATATTATACACTCAAAAAAAAAAAAAAAAAAATGCTGGGTTAAAATCAACCCAAGTTGGGTTGAAAATGGACAAACCCAGCGATTGGGTTTTATTTAACTCAACTATTGTTTAAAAATGACTATATGTCTGGCTTAAAATGAACCCAAAATAGGTTGGAAATTAAAAATCAGACACATAATTACTAGAGGCAACAATAATAATAAAAAGGTGAACATTTATTAATAAGCCATTCAATAAATGTTTATTGTTTAATTATTATTTATTAAACTTATTAATAAATGTTAATTTCCAGAATATTTTGGGTTCATTTTAAGCAAGCAATACAGTAATTTTTAAACAATAGTTGAGTTAAATCAAACTACCCAGCAGGTTGGGTCAAACATTTAACCCAACCGCTGGGTTTGTCCAATTTCAACACAACTTGGGTTGTTTTTAACCCAGCATTTTTTTAGAGTGTAATATTGGGGTTCTAGGACAACAAAGTTGTCTCTTCAGCTCAGCTGTAGTCAAAACTGAATGTGTGTGTGTGTGTGTGTGTGTGAGAGAGAGAGAGAGAGAGAGAGAGAGAGAGATGTTTTGCCCACATCATGGGGACTAATGAAACTTCTTAATGAAACTGTATAGGATTCATAAATGTTTATGTGAGAATTTAGTAGGGAACAGAAAATATTAACTCAGTATAAAAACAATAGAGGTCAAAGGGATAGTCCCAAACATGACAAAAAACGAATGTATGTACATGTGAGTGTTTGAAAGCTCCCTGAGGTTTTAAATCTATTCATTTCCTGCAGTCATCATGTGATGTGGCTCTGTTATGTCACCTTGAAATCATAGAATACAGTTGCAAACATGCACACACAATGGTACTCCCCTGCTGGATAAAAAACAGATCAAAATGGTGATATTTGTTTACTCTTTGCTTTTTTCAGGCCACAGGGGTGCTATAGTGTACCAGATGGTCCACAAGAGATGGAGAAAAATGCCATTTAAGTGCTTGATTTCTTTGCATTGTTATATTATATTTTGATACTATGGCCATGACCTTTTCTTGCAATCAATCTTTTCTCCACAGGTCAAGATGACAGGTTAAATACAAAGGAAGATAGCGTGATTGTGGGGAAGAAACGTTGCTCCTTGGAAAGGAGAAAAGAAAGGGATGAGGAGAGTGAACAACATGGGCAGGAGAAGGATGAAGGTGCTGAAGAACATGAGAATGCAAACATACAGCAATCAGAATGCAAACAGACGTACTGCCATGGTTCAGGTACACACAAATACATTCCCACACCATCCTATAGTATCCTTTACATTATTAAACCGTGAATATTTTCTCCATCTCTCTCTGTATCACACAGGCAGATTAAAAAGAAGAGAGACCTCTAGGGTTTTATATTCAGGGTTTAGTGTTTCTGCATGTTTGTGTGACCTTTGAATTATGTGTATTTGCAATTCCCTATATGCACAATAACAGAATGAATCATGCCTTTACAAATGATTTTGGATTTATGATATTGGAATTGCTAATCATGTGAACACATGTTTTTTAATATGTTTTATCCTTTAAAGCAGATACATTAATCTTTTGATTCAGTGTATAATTTGGTACAATGATTTGGGTTTTGTACATGTTCAGTACTTTAAAGTAGAGGCACTCCATTTGTTCCAACTGTGAATCCGGTCCTCTCACACTGACAGCAATTTTAGTCACAGTGGGACTGCTCATTATGTGGCCACATACCGAGCAAATTACATCTAAAAAAAAGTGTGAAAAAGAGCATCCAATTCATATTTTTGGTGTTTAGTCTGCTCTTATGAGTTATATTTTAACCTGCCAGACTTCAGCAGGACAGACTCTCTTGAACTAGAAGAGAGGAATTCTTATAGTTGTGGTTAAAGTGAGTCGTGTTGAGGAAGCTCATAATTTAAAGTAGCTATTGTTTAAAAAAAAAAAAGTAGTTAGCTACACGACAATATAACAAAAACAGTATTGGGACTTAATGGGACTTAAACAGTCTTGCACAAATAACAGGGTTACAGCAAAACAAAAAACAGCAGTGGCAGTTTTCCTTGTTGGCGAAAATATCTTGTTACTGGAAAAGCTGTTACTTTGACAAAATTTTGAGTGTCACACTACTGAAAATGTACTTAATTCGGTTAGTTACTCCCCAACACTAATGGTGTATGTTCTTCTGTTTTTGGCAAAAACTTTTTTTATGAAAGTTGTAAATACATTTTCCTCTCTTCTCTGTCCATAGCAAATCATAATGTTGGGGAAGATGAAATATGTTGTTTAGCATCTCTTTCCCCTGCTCATGC
Organism: Mylopharyngodon piceus; assembly: GCA_039654765.1. Lineage (NCBI taxonomy): Eukaryota > Metazoa > Chordata > Actinopteri > Cypriniformes > Xenocyprididae > Mylopharyngodon > Mylopharyngodon piceus. Next base: position 30,559,129 of record CM077456.1, read on the forward strand.
CTCCGCTGACCATGAAGATAGATGCGACCTTGGATTCAAGGGACACACACATAGAGATCATCAGAGACTGTGCAGGAGGGCAAACACCCCTTTGCCTGGAAATAGTTCAGTACCTCTCAAAATATCCCAAACGGACATCAGCAGTGAGAGCCCCACAAAAAGCGAACAGGGCTTGAGTAATCAGTATGAACAGGGTAGTGCTATGTCCTCCCGACATCTCTCTCTTGTGGGGGAATCTGGGAAAAAACAACCTCCAAATTTTCCTTCACAAGATCAATCAGGCTTCTCAATGGCAGAATGCACCTGTGCAACCTCACACATCTCCAGTCCAGCCACTCCAAATGCTGCAGAACTGGCTCCTTGTGTAGAAAAGAGAAAGGCTCAGTTTGTCTCAAACAATTGTTTAGGAATCTCCAAAAAGCTCAAGGTTTTCAATAATTGTGTTCATTGTCACATGGACCCTAGAGCACGTCCACAGACCCAACTCAAGGACAATGAAATCCACTCAAGTTCTGAGACTTTTCCATCTGAACTAAAGGAGCACCAGAAAGAGGCTAATGTGATGCTAGGACACTCCGTGTTGCTTGAAGCCGCAATCACAGCGGCCGTTCAGACGGTTCTTCAGTGTAGCTTCTGTCCCACATCTTTAAAGGACCTGCAAGCCCTTCAAGAGCACGTTCGCCAATCACACAACTCGGCTTTAATCGAGAGCAACGTCTTTTTCTGCTCGCAGTGCTTCCGAGGATTCCTGACAAAGGACACGCTAGATAATCACGTGCGGCAGACACACTGTAAAAACCAGAGCCTGAAACTTGATCCAGATGCGGAAGAAACAGGAGAAAGGAAGTCTTTGCAATTCTGTCCATACTGCGCCCATTTTCCTACGTTTAGCAGTAAGATAAAACTGACGCAGCATATCAAAAAGACACACAAGAACTTGATGAACCTTAAAGAGGGAAGGAGGACAATGAGTTCACCCCAGTCAATCAAGAGTCTGGCTAAAAAAACTAGCCATGGTGTATTACCCTCAACCGACTTCATCTGTGACCACTGTGGGGCTAAATACACCAATCTGGATCTGTTTCAAACTCACTTGAGTTCCCACCTTAAGAGTATGCTTCCAAAACTCACGTGTCCAGAGTGTTTCAAGGATTTCCCAAACCAGGAATCTTTTAAGGAACACACAGTGTCTCATTTTAGCAATTCGTCTACGCTCTACATCTGTGAGAGCTGCAGTAAGTCCTTCACCAGTGTCAAAGACTTACATGGGCACCTACTTGAGATGCACACCGTTGCGTTTTACAGATGCTCCCTCTGCCAGCAGGTGTTCGACTCTAAGGTGTCTATTCAGGTTCACCTGGCCTCTGAGCACAGTAACAAGAGAACCACGTTCCACTGTACGTCGTGCGAATGGGACTTCAAGCAAGAGCAAGACTTGCACCTGCATGTCAAACAGAAACATCTCGACAAACAATGCAAGATGTACTGTTGCATCTTCTGCGCAGAGTCCTTTACCACAGACATTGAGTTGCAGTGTCATATCACAACACATAGCGACAAATGCAGTCCCTGCGTCTGTACCAACACCAGATCTCCCCTCGAGGTCGAGAAACTCTGTGCCAAGAGTGCTGAAGGTAACAACGTGACCCCTCCACCTGTCTCCGAACCAGTTGCCAAGGACAGCGCTGGAATGCTGCCAGTGAATAGTGAAATAAGAGTCGGTAAGGTGGAATCGCTGTTCAGCCCTCCCACCGAAAGCAAAGGAAAGGCAAATCTGAACGATCCTATGTTTGCCTGTGAAATCTGTGGTGCTTCTTACACCATGCAGTCTTTGCTCGCCAACCACCAGCTGCGAGATCACCACATCCAGCCCGGGGAGAGTGGCACTCTCAAGCGCAAAGTGGAGGCAATCCAAGGGAGCCACAAATGCAAAGACTGTTCCAAGACCTTCTTCACTGAGATGGCACTGTGGGAGCACGTCCAGACTCATCTAGGCCCCACCAAGCACTGCCAATGCCCCATCTGTGGAGAGCGCTTCCCTTCCCTGCTAACTCTGACTGAACACAAGGTCACCCACAGCAGGAGCTTGGACACGGGCAACTGCCGCATCTGCAAGCTTCCTCTTCACAGTGAGGAGGACTTCCTGGAACACTGTCAGAGGCACCCAGACCTGCACAACTCGCTGACAGGCTTCCGCTGTGTCGTGTGCATGCAGACTGTCACCTCCACTCTTGAGCTGAAAATTCATGGAACTTTCCACATGCAGAAGGTCCAGGGTGATGATCTGATCAGCAGCTGCATGGATCCCTCCAGCCTTAATCCTGACCTTAAAATCTCCTCAAGTGTTGCTCAGCAGGAAACGGTCACTATGAATGTCAGTACGTTTGAGCATAGACTCCGAGACAATAAGACTGCCATTTCTGTAGTCAACTGTTGTTCAGCTACGGCACTCATTCCAGAGGAGAGAAACAATAAGAACACTCTCACCCAGACCACAACAGTTTGAGCTAACCCTAAATAAAGGACATAATTTGAAAAAGGACAAGATATGTACACTCTAACAAAATGCTGGGTTAAAAAAGTTGGGTTGAAAATGGACAAACCCAGCGACTGGGTTGTTTTAACCCAGCAGTTGAATTAAACATGCTGGGCAGTTTTATTTAACTCAACTATTGTTTAAAAAATTAATATGTGGCTGGCATAAAATGCACCCAAAATAGATTGGAAATTAAAAATCAGACACACAATTACTAGAGGCAACAATAATAATCAAAAGGTGAACATTTATTAATAAGCAATTTAATAAATGTTTATTGTTTAATTATTATTCATTAAACTTATTAATAAATGTTCATTTATTAAACATATTAATGTTAATTTCCAACCTATTTTGGGTTCATTTTAAGAAAGCAATACAGTAATTTTTAAACAATAGTTGAGTTAAATAAAACTACCCAGCAGGTTGGGTCAAACATTTAACCCAACCGCTGGGTTAAAACAACCCAATTGCGGGGTTTGTCCATTTTCAACCCAACTTGTGTTGTTTTTCATCCCAAATTTGGGTCAAATATGGACAAACCCAGCCGTTGGGTTACATTTTTTTTTTTAATAAAATTTTTAACCCAATGGTTGGGTTTGTCCATATTTGACCCAAATCTAGGGTAAAACAACCCAGCATTTCTTTGAGTATACACTCTAAAAAATGGTGGGTTAAAAACAACCCAAGTTGGGTTAAATATGGACAAACCCAGTGATTGGGTTAAACGTTTGCCCAACATGCTGGGCAGTTTTATTTAACCCAACTATTGTTTAAAAATTACTAAATTACTTAAACAACCCAATTGCTGGGTTTGTCCATTTTCAACCCAACTTGGGTTGTTTTTACCCTAGCATTTTACCCTAGTTTTTACCCAACGAAATGCTGGGTTGTTTCAACCCAAATTTGGGTCAAATATAGACAAACCCAGCCATTGGGTTAAGTTTTTAAATTATATTTTTAACCCAGCAGTTGGGTTTGTCCATATTTGACCCAAATTTGGGGTGAAACAACCCAGCTTTTTTTAGAGTATACTTTTCTGATTGTTTGTGTACTGGAGTACTTGTACATTATATTATGTATTTAGACCCTGAATGCGTGAAGACATGTTTCGGAGAGGCTGTTTTCTCACTTAAAAGCAGTTTTCTTGTTTGAGATGCTTTGCAAATGACTAATTCTCCCAAGTGCAAGGCTAATCTTCACTGGACACTTCTGAGGTTCTGAACTCAGATTTACTGCCACATTTGGATCATTTCCTCTCTCTTTGTTAAGATAAATCCTTGAGTTAAGAAATGGAACTGGATCTTTGTGGATCTAGACAGTAATGAGTTACTGATGAGTGAAACTGCAGATGCGCAGAGGGGCACAAAAGAGGATGAGATGTGGGCAGTGGGACTCGATGTTCTGAGGGAGAGAGTCATTAGCAGTGTTTAATCTAATTGAAATCTGAGCAGGCCTCTTGGTAAACTTTATGGATTAGATGTAGGGCTTTTGGACAATGACATCTGATAATCACAAAAGAGTTGTAATGTTATGTATTTTTATTTTGTATTATGTCTTTTTAGTAAAATACCTTCATCTCTGCCTTTTTTTTATAATTTTGACTCAATTTAAATTGTCTTGTTAGTTATATCTGTACATGATGTTCTATTGCAACAAAGTAAATTGTGTTTATGGGTAAATGTGTAAGTGGTGTGTGTTTGCATTTTCAGTTCTCCACACTCTAAAAAATGCTGGGTTAAAAATAGGGGTGTGCGATATAACGATTTTTGATCGTGGACGATTAAAATGTCTCCACGATCTGCTTATGAAGAAATATCGTAGTATCGTGCTACAGTGCTTTCTATCAGTTGCAGTTCCAGCGCCTCCGTCTCAGCATACTGCATTCACGTACATTCACGTCACATTTTAACGCAGCGGTAGAGTGATATTCGCGGGACACTTCAATCCACAAAAGTTCATTATTTCATGTGCCTTGCCGGTTAAACTTTTCTTTCGCGTGCTGATGCGCTGTTCCGACATGCGTTTTTCAGAGCGCGTTCACGCGAAGCGCACAGGCACTAAAAGCCTGTCAAACAGCGCCTGATTACTAAGTTATCTTTAGAGTCCGATTGCTCTAATACTGTCAAATACGCACAAAGTTTACATAAACACAGTTGGTTATGTCTAAAGTGAAAGTAAACATTTGAGAGAAAATTGGATGCGTGGCTGTGTATTAGATATACATGCAGGTCTTTAAAGTGACAGAGCAGCCTAATATTAACCATGCGGTCGCTTGTCCTTAAAGGGATAGTTCACTGTAATGTTGTTTCAAAACTGTATTAATTTCTTTCTTGTGTAGAACACAAAATAAAATATTTTGGAGAATGTGGGTTAGCTGGACAGTTGCTGGTCTCTATTGACTTCCATGGTAGGAAAAACATAGTCACTATGGACCAGCAACTGTCTGGTCACATTCTTCAAAATAACTTTTTGCTCTTGACTGAGAACTTTAATACATTAGCTTTATTAAGAATCAATGTATAATTTATACAGTGAAGTCTAGTGTTATATTTTTATATTTGTTCATTTAATTTTTTACTTGAATGCTACTGTTAAATACATCTACTGTAGCTGAAAAAAAAATCATTTTATTAATTTCATTTGTATAATGTGTAGCCTATGTTTTTCTTCTTTTTTTAATAACAAAGATAAAATAATGACAAAGATTTTTATCTTCGCCACTTTGGCTTAAATGTCTGCCATTTTTAATTTTATTTTATATTTTGTTATTTTGTAAGGCTTTGTTTTTAAAATAGGGAAATTAGTTTGGCTGTAATGCTCAGTCACTTGCAAAATAGTAAAAAACAACATGAAGAATCGTGATAAAAATCGTGAATCATGATTTTCCTGAAAAAAATCGTGATATGATATTTTTGCCATATCGCCCACCCCTAGTTAAAAACAACCCAAGTTGGGTTAAAAATGGACAAACCCAGTGGTTGGGTTAAATGTTTGCCCAGCCTGCTGGGTAGTTTTATTTAACCCAACTATTTAAACTATTATTTAACTTGTTTAGAAATGACTGTATTGATTGCTTAAAATGAACTCAATTAACATTTATTTATGTTTAATAAATTAACATTTATTAATAAGTTTAATGAATAATAATTAAACAATAAACACTTATTAAATTGCTTATTAATAAATGTTCACCTTTTGATTATTACTGTTGCTTCTAGTAATTATGTGTCTGATTTTTAATTTCCAACCTATTTTGGGTTCATTTTAAGTCAGCCATATAGTCATTTTTAAACAATAGTTGAGTTAAATAAAACTGCCCAGCACATTGGTCAAACATTTAACCCAATTGCTGGGTTTGTCCATATTTAACCCAACTTGGGTTGTTTTTAACCCACCATTTTTTAGAGTGTATTGTTGATAAAAAAAATTAAAAAAAAGAAAAACACTATCATGTTTCTGAATCAGTGCAGTTTAACGATTTTCTTATTCTTTGGTAGAACATTTATAAAATCTTAAATTAAAAATGAGAATAATATAGTGATTATGACATTAATAAACTGAAATAAGTTGAATAAAAACGGTTTTAACATTTCTTAGCTTCTTAAATAATTATTATTAAAGTATTATTATTATTTTTATAGAAAGGCTGGCAATGTTTCACTTGATACTGAACCTCGATACCATACTTGACAATAATACATCTGGGCCATAAAGTTTAACTTTAGGAGAACAATGACTTACTTTTGGGCTTTATTGGGGGTGAAACTGAATGGCAGGATTTTACTTCCTCCATACTAAAGTGTTTGTGCATTTATTTACAACTTCCCATTTAATGAACAAATGATTTCATCCTCAAAAATTATCTAAATATATGCAATGGAGCACAAAGTGATGTTTGTGCATGTTTTTGAGAATGGAAATAAGGTAATAGAGCCATGTGAAGCTGGAAGCCACCAGGACAAACTGAGCACTACCTCATTTGGAAATAACCCTCAATCACCATGACAGCAGCTGGAATTTGACCACAGACACAGGAAGGAAAAGAGACATAATTTTGGGCACAGCTGTGCTGTAAAAAAATGCATTTGTCAGAAACATTATATTACAATATTATTAATACACCCAGCCATATGAGTGCAGGGTGTTAAAAGAATCTGTAAATATTATAAAAAGTCTGTATCAGAAACATTACAGGGTTAATGAAGGGTCTGCTCCAGTCTGATTTTTTATTATCGTAATACAAATGCTGATTTATTATTTTCATGCTATGGAGACGAGTGATCATCCCAGAAAATACAAGTTTGAATGAAAACATGAACTTGGTTTTCCTTTTGTGTGTCCAGGCTTTAGGCCAAGATAAAGTCGGCTGTGAAAACATGATGCCGGGTAATGCCCGGACCATCTGTCAATGAGTGTCTCTCGAGTGGGTCGAGTGAGAGGAGAAATGGCAAAAAAGACGGTGCAGTAGAGTTTTTAAGGTTGCGGGGTTATAGAGTGTTACTGGCACAGAGACGGCTAATGTTGAGTTCGATTGTTTTGCTTAACATTTTTAATTTTACAAAACCTGGATTCTCCGTTTAAAGATGCATTAAGTACAACACTGTGAAGTGCCAGAAGTGCAATTTTGTGAGTGAATGAGTGAATATAAATCTAGAACTGAATTGCCATCTCAAAAAATAGAGCTGACTAAGATCCTTTATGTTCAGTCAGGCCTGCTGTCCAGGTGCACTCCCAAGAAATTTTAGGTCTGTGCCATGTCAACATCCTCTCGGGATGGAAACTGGGGTGAAAGGTTCCTCTTCCTACCGATGTCCAACATCATCACCTTGTTTTTTTTTCCACATTGCGTCACCAATCATTCCTCTGTGCTCTCCCTTCTCTTCACGTCTCACATATCCAACAATACCATATCCCCTGAGTACTTATGCAAACGACACCAATGACGGTTTTATCCAATGATGATTTTAAAACCGATTTAATAGAAAGAGTAAACAGGAAGGGAGCCATGATGCCCCCTTGGGGATGGGATCCAGTATAAACTGCCCACTCACAAACAGGTGGAAAAAAAAGTCAGTTTTTATTTACACAAAAGAAGGTATTTTGAAGAAATATCTGTAACCAAACAGCTGATGGACCCCATTGACTTCCATAGAAAAAAAATACTGTGGAAGTCAATGGGGTCCATCAACTGTTCTTCTTCAAAATATATTCTTTTGTGTTCAACAGAAGAAAGAAATTATTACAGGTTTGGAACAACTTGAGGGTGAGTAAATGATGGCAGAATTTTTATTTTTGGTTGCACTATCCCTTTAAATACATGACTGCAAGGTAAAAGTGGGACAGCACTCCCCCCTGTTGGCTAAATATGTGACAGTACAGCATCATTCTCACAATTAGTTTGTTTTTAACTGGATTTTAACTATGTTTAAGATCTTAAACTATGTTGTCAATTACTGTAACAGTAGTGATGGTCATTCGTCATAATACTAATGAACAAAATGTACTGGCACTGTTGTACAGCCTATTTTTGATTCTATGGTGTAATTTAGCTTCCACTATGATGTCACAATACATTATAATTAACATATTTGAATTTGATTTGCAATAAGGTCATTTGAAATGCTGCAGCATTTTCAAAGAACATCTACAGGTTTAGCGGAAAGAGCGGGACGCATTAAAATCAATGAAAAAGCTTTTATAGGCTATAGTTTCGCATGTTCACATCATGACCAGCAGGTGGAGGTGCGAGATTATGTGTAAATACGAATGTGTGCGAACGTAAATGTCTTTAATATACATGTTTTACATACTACGTCTCGACGTTGTGAAGCTTCTGGTTAAATACGTCAGCAGTTCGACGGTTTTCCTCCACCAGTCTCCCACATGAGCCTCCCACATGGGTGAGGTCTTGTCAGCACCTGAGATTGAATTTTAAATGGCTCCTGCAGTCAGCTGTTTCCCGTTATGTCCCATAATTTCCATAGACTTACCTGTTTCAGGATGTTCGTGCCAAAATACAGTTAAAGGAATAGCAGGCGTGCCATTGACAGTAATTTGGCGCGTCCCTCAGTGTGCACGCATGCGCACAGTGAATAAGAAAAAGAAAAAAGTTATTTATTTATTTTATTTTTTTAAATTAAAGGGTTAGTTCACCCAAAAATTAAAAGTATCCCATAATTTACTCACCCTCAAGCCATCCTAGGCTTATATGTCTGTCTTCTTTCAGTCAAACACAATCGGAGTTATATTAAAAAATATTATGGCTCTTCCAAGCTTATAATAGACCTTATGCGCCAGAGAAACAAGCGCGCCGCCATCTTTATAATACTGTCTTTGAACTTCCGTTTTTGCGGTAGCTCTGTATATTTCTATGGCATCACTGTCAAAGAATATTTAGCTGGTGAAGTGGATTTACTTGTTGTAGAGTTAAAGAAAGTTATCATGAGCATTGTAATGTTTAAAGCAGATGTCTTAACAAATGTCAGTAGAACGGGAAGATTTTAAAACGAGCAGTTCATTCATAAATACGTAAGATCGCTGTGGAAATACAAACCGGAAGACAAAAAACAACGAGCGCAGCGCTGAAAAGGGGCGGGGCTACATAAGGTCTATAGGAGTGAATAGTAATCGAGATTTTGAAGCCCAAAAAAGCACATCCGTCCATCATAAAAGTAATAAATACGACTTCAGGGGGTTAATAAAGGACTTAGGAAGCAAAGCTATCCATTTTTGTAAGAAAAATATCCATATTTATAACTTTATAAACAAGAATCACTGGTTAATATGGTAATTTCGTGTCAACTCAACCAGAGGTCCCTGGCTCAAATTTTTGATTTTGTTCATATTTTTTTTCTGTAGAAAGACAAACATAAATAGTGATGAAAGCCAAAATGTTAAATGTCACAGATGTATATTTACTGAGTAATCCACCATTTTGTAGAGGGGGGTCAAAATGACCATTTTTACCTGAGATTTGGAGCCAAATTAAAGGGGTGTAAAATGACTTTAGAAAGATGGCAGCATCATTATTTTATTTTTACACAGAGATTGGTAGAGCTATTAGTAAAATCTGTTGACTTTAGCAATCTTTGTTTCATTATATGCCAACAGTGACAGTTCAAAAATGGCAAAAGCACTTCTCGTGTGTTTATTTGCCTCAAGCGTGCATGCCTGTAACTCAAGAAGTATTAAAGATATCTTAATATTCTTTCAGATTCTGGTTCTTAACAAACTTTCCTTTTGGTGTCTTCATTTTAAAGGCCCTCGATGGTTCAGTCCCAGAGATATGGAGATCTTAATGCGGCTCCATGAGTAAAGTGGTAAAATGTACACATTTTCAGAGGTCAAAAACCAAATGTGGGTCACTTTGCGAACAGCTGATACCTTTTTTATTTTAAAGAGGAATATCTAATGAACAAATAATGTTGAAACTCATTTTTTTTCCTATAATCTCAGTGGCATAGAACATACCTGTCTGAGTGCCATAATATTATTTTTCTAAAGTCGTCATGCCTGTAACTCTAAAATTATTCAAGATATCTTAATATCCTCCTAAATTCTCATTCTTAATAAACTTTCCTTTTGAAACCTCCATTTTCAAAGCCCTATATAGTTCAGTAAATTATGGGATAATGTTCATTTTTGGGTGAACTAACCCTTTAAATGCATGACTGCAAGGTAAAATGGTCAAAGACTACCATTTAAGTGTTGAACCCTGTATTTTAAAGAAATAAAATATAAAAAACATTACTTGCAAAATATATAGATATTACACTAATTTTGGAGGGCATGAAATAGGCTTATGGTAGGTGATGTATTTTAAATGAAAAGTTCACAACACTAAAATGGTTTTGAAAGGTGATCCCATGGGAGAGAGTGATGAATTCCCACAGACAGTTAGGTAGATCTAAGGACTGAGTGCCTGAATACAGGATGTTTCTGTAGAGCCTTCCTTTGTTAATGCATTAATAATTCACAAACTTCATGAAACATATCAAGAGGGATACTCTGAAAGAAAGAAAGAGACAAAAGGAAATGGCTTTAAAGGAAAAACTCAAGCTCTGGGGATCTGTTATAGATTTGTAAAGAACTACAGTAGGCCTAGATCAATGTAATATAGGCCAAACAATGGCACTGCCGTATTTACTAGATGTAGTCTGCAGTCTAAGATAAAGAATAGTCTTATTTTCTGAATTTCCGTTGTTAACCATCTTTCACAGTAACATCGTTTGTTTCACACATGTGATGTGAATATTTTTGTATAGTGATGACCAAAAACTGAGACAGGGCGATTGCTATTCACCAGCCAGATGCCCAGTGCTTCACAACAGGGGCGGGTACCATTGGGCTTATTGTTTGCTATTGGCTGAGGACAGCTGCTGGCTACTTAATTATTCATTGAGGGAAGGGCCAATTAGGAACTTATCTTGGTCACTGAGTTAATTATTCAGGAAAGACATACCAGATGACCATGTGTTTGTCTGGCTAGCTTTTGCATTAAAGAATTTTGTTACACTCAAAAATGTGACTGAGGAAGGATGCTGCACTTGCTCAACATTTAATCGGCGATGGATTTACAGCAGTCAGCATTTTCCTTTTTTTTTTTACTGATTTATGCACGTCTGTCAAGTTTAAAAAGCACACAAATAGGTCAACACATCCAAGATAGTTCAGACCACAGAAACCAACCGTTTTATATATTTAATGCTAAATTATCATATTAACTCATTTAAATTACTTTTTATTGTGTCCTGAGAATGTCACACATAAAAACATTTGTTTTTAAGAACAGCTTTTCCAGTATAGCTAGTTTATGCTGAGTTGACATATGAAGAATTATGTTACGCTCTTGTAATCTTGCTCAAGCTTGCAGTTTCTTAAAACGATAGCATTATGTGCAAATTGTCCATCATAATTTACTGGTGACTGTATGAGAAAGGCTTGACTGCAAATGATTAAAGTCTAATTTACAAATGAGACTTGGGAAAATAGGACAAATGGGAAAATCAAGCAAAATAAGTGTTACACCTAAAAAAGCTTGAAAAATAATACAATAGGTTATGTACCGAGTCCTGAAATTGACATTCGTTAAAATAACATGAAAACAAACAAACAAAATTCAACATAATGCAAAACACATCCATTATAAAATCTTATAAAAAACAATAATTTAAGTAATTATATAGCCTACATGTACTTGACGAACAACACTGTTATCACTAAAAGGCATGCACTTTAACGCCTACACATTTACATGTACTGTGTTACAGTAAATTATTTCAGAATGAAAACAGTGATACTGTATGTCGTTTGAAACAGTTTTGGACATTATCCTACAGACCATCCACTGACCATTCGATGCTTTATTGCACACAAAAAAATGGCAAACAGAGCTTGCCAAAATAGCAAGCTCTAATCTGATTGGCTGGCTTGATACAACTTCTGGGATTCCATTTGCACATTTTCACCAACTCACTTGGAATCAGAAGTCATGTTTACAAGGTACTGAGCTGCTACAGCGAACCAGTCACTGGATTTGCCTGTTTGCTCAGTTTGTGGCATCAAATCTTTGAAAGATATTCAGAGTTTTGAGGCACTTAGTTGCAAGTAAATTAAATGTTATTCCAGATTATGTCTGCAGATGCACTGCCATTCATACCTTTTGGATGTGCAGAAATTCTTCTTTTGATAGTTTTTTGCCAATATTTTGTTATGTGAACATATAGTATCAGTTATTACTGTGATATTACTAATTCCCGATAAAGGTCATGTAAAAACAAAACCAAGTGTGGCGAGTCGCTGTAAATGTGAGTTAGGCCCCTTCCTGTGTATCTGCAAAACTATATTGAGCTTCTCAACAATCTTGAGAAATATGCTCAAGATGAGTCCAATGCAAGACTTTCAGAAGCTGCAGCTCACACGTTCTGCGACGGAAGAGATTAGAAGGTGTGAAAAACACAGAGATGATCTTATCGTGAGATCCTCTCCCTTTCTAGTCCAACAACAGGAAACTCACTTCTGATTTTCGCAAGATCTGTGAAACACCTTGTTCTCATTGTATTTACAAAACAAACAAATCTGCACCTTGACTTTTTCCCATCCTGGGATTGTACTTCAAGGGGTGGTTAATTATGATTTCACTTTTTTAACTTTAGTTAGTGTGTAACGTTGCTGTTTGAGCATAAACAACATCTGCAAAGTTACAACACTCAAAGTTCAATGCAAAGAAAGATATTTTCTTTTACCGGATTCGCTTTTTAAGGACTACAACAAACGGCTGGTAGGGACTACAACGAGCTTCTTCCCGGGTTAATGACATCACAAACCCCAGAATTTACATAAACCCCGCCCCCGAGAACTCGCAAACAAAGGGGGTGAGGCCATGTTGGGCTGCTTTAGAGAAGAGGAAGAGTTGTTGTAGTCAGTGTTGCCAAGTCCTCGGTTTTCCCACGGAATTGGGCTACTTTATCACTGTTGCCACGGGTTGATTTTCATGTCCACGGGTTGAAGCGACCCCAAAGAACATGATATTTAGCCCCTGCAATTTTTACTGGGGGATCCCCCTGAAACGCGATTGGGCTAGTTTTGAGTAGCAATTGGGCGGGTTTTGTTGTGAAAACCTGGCAACCCTGGTTGTAGTAGAGTGTTGTTGTCATGCCGTCATTTTTTACGCTGGACTGCTTCACAAACGAGGGTCAATTCAACGCTGGATTTGCACAAAAAATTAACATGACGGCACATGCTAGTCGATGAGTTGAATCAACTCCACAGCAACTACATAAATTTATCCACTAACCATTCAGAAACGTCCAGTTTCATTCTAAAAGTTGTAACTTCTTCCTGAGTCTCTCCATCAGGTTTGAACAATGTAAGGCTGAACACCGTTACTGACAATCCTCATTTTGGCTGCGTGAGATTCTCCAGCTTTGTTGTTGTTGAGCAACCGAAGTGTGAGCTGTTAAAGCTCCGCCCTCTTCTGGAAAGGGGGCCGGGAGCAGCAGCTCATTTGCATTTAAAGGGACACACACGAAAACTGCGTGTTTTTGCTCAAACCCAAATAGAGGCAAATTTGACAAGCTATAATAAATGATCTGTGGGGTATTTTGAGCTGAAACTTCACAGACACATTCTGGGGACACCAGAGACTTATATTACATCTTGTGAAAGGGGCATTATAGGTCCCCTTTAAGGTCCAACGTCAAGCAAAAAATGTCCAATGCTTCTACAATTTCAGCATGGCATGTAAGTTCTCATTTCATTGCCCTTTGCTGGGACGGGGTCTGAATTGCTTTTGGAGCTGTGCATGTTGTGCTGGCTACTGTGTGTTGAGCGCTGACTCGAGGTGACTCTGTTACACAGCGACGCCATGCCTCTCCTGATCTCCTGACGGATATTGTTGCTGGAGAGCACGTAAAGAATGGGGTTGATGGCGCTGTTGAAAGTTGACAGTCCCAAAGAGATTTTGTAGGGCGTGTAGATGTGCTTTTCAAAGTGACACTGTTCCTTCAGCTTGGGGAAGTGGTAGGTTATGGCACGCAAGAGCAATATAATGTGGTACGGCGCAAAACAGATCAAAAACAGCGCCACCACCGCCACAGCCAGGTAGCGCACCTTTTCTTTCTGATGGGGCTGGAGGCCCGTGCTGGCCTGCACGTTTGCAAGTATTGCCCTGTTGGTGAAGATCAGGATGGCGAGGGGGATAAAAAAGCCTATGCAAACCCGAGCGTAGTTGAATGCCATAACCAACTCTGAGCTGTGGCTGGGCTCGAAACAGCGGCGACTCCCTTCGGCAACGTCCCCTTCGCGCATGATGAAGACAGGCGTGTGACCCAAGCCCACTACCATGTAGATAGAAAACGCTACAAGAGCTGCAATCCGCTTCTGGCGAAGACCGCGAGATTCAATCGCATAGACCACCGCCACATAGCGGTCGATGGACACGCAGCAGAGCAGGAAGATGCTGATGTACATGTTGTTGAAGAACACAAAGCCGGTCACTTTGCAGGCCATGGAGCTCCAGGGCCACTCGTGGTCTCTACTGACATACACCGTCCACATGGGCAGCGTCAAGAGGTACGTGAGATCGCACAGGGACAGGCTGAGCAGGTAGATGCCGAGGACGTTCTTACGACACACCTGGTGGAGGGTGAGGTAGACTGTGACCAAGTTGGCTGGTAGGCCGATAATAAAAACCACAATGTAGAGCACCATCAGAGGAATCCGGTCCTCCTGATACGATATCTGACATATCTTCACACTTTGGTTCATTGTTGTCATGATGGTCTGTGTCACGGTGGTTTCATGCATCATATCTGAAGGTAAAAAAAAATAAAGAGAGAAGTGAGAATAAGCAGAGAAAGAGAACTGTAGGAGTACTGCACATGATGTGGAAGGAAAAAAAGGCACTGCATTTATACTCTATAAAACTACAAGTGTTTAACTAGTAAACTATCAGTATACCTATAAGCTCACTTGTATTATAGTTGCAGTACAAACGAAAAACATAGTTGTAAACTACGCTGGGTTGTTTAAATTAAATGGGTTGTGTCTGGATTTTTTAACCCAAAGGTTGGGTTTGTCCATATTTGACCCAAATTTGGGTTGAAACAACCCAACTTTTTTTAGAGTGTAAAGTTTACAATTTTACTTTGATACAATTTTACTTTGATACTACTTGGGCCAATTTAGTCCCAAGTAGTATCAAAGCAGTACATTTACAAGTATACTACACTGGGCAGTTTTATTTAACTCAACTATTGTTTAAAAATGACTATATGTCTGGCTTAAAATGAACCCAAAATATGTTGGAAATTAAAAATCAGACACATAATTACTAGAGGCAACAAAAGGTGTGATAACAAAAGGTGAACATTTATTAATAGGTGTTTATTATTTAATTATTATTTATTAAACTCATTAATAAATGTTCATTTATTAAACATATTAATAAATGTTAATTTCCAGCCTATTTGGGGTTCATTTAAGCAAGTAATATAGTAATTTTAAAACAATAGTTGAATTAATTCAAACTACCCAGAATGTTGGGTCAAACATTTAAAAAAACCACTGGGTTTGTCCAATTTTAACCTTCTAACCTTTTAACCATCTTAGGTTATTTTTAACCCAGCATTTTTACACCCAGTACATTAATATCAGTATACGTACTACATAAAATATACTTAAAAATATACTTGAACGTTACTTAATAAAATGAACTTGAAGTATACTTATTTTTTTGTAAGGGTTAAGAATCCATTCACACACTTTATTATTATTATTATTATTATTTTAATGTGAACTATATTTTAATGTGTAATATAAATATGAACAAAAAGTTCAAAGGCATTAAAGCCCAAAGTGGCTTCACTTCTATTTCTGTATTTCACATACAATATTTGCCAAAAATGTGGCATCTCTCAAAGCTGGATTCAGATTCTCCCACTGCAACTAGCAAAAAGAAGTTTTTTGACTTCCTGAGAAGCGTTACTCTGACATTTCATCTTACCTTCGTACCTTTTTTCTACATCCTTACAGCAGTGCTCACTGTGTCAAAAATCTTCAGCACTAGTTCACATCCTGTATGTTTAAACTCTAGTTCATAGAAACAAGTCTTAAAAAAAAAAATTTTATTAGATTTTTTTTCATATCAATGGAAGCCACGACTGAAACAACATAATCCTCATATTTTAACTATACTACACTCTAAAAAATGCTGGGTTAAACAACCCAAGTTGGGTTAAATATGGACAAACCCATCGGTTGGGTTAAATGTTTGACCAACCTGCTGGGTAGTTTTATTTAACCCAACTATTGTTTAAAAATTACTGTATTGCTCGCTTAAAATGAACCCAAAATAGGTTGGAAAATAATATAAATATGTTTAATAAATGAAGTTTAATGAATAATAATTAAACAATAAACATTTATTAAATTGCTTATTAATAAATGTTCACCTTTTGATTATTACTGTTGCCTCTAGTAATTTTGGGTTCATTTTAAGCCAGACATATAGTAATTTTTAAACAATAGTTGAGCTAAATAAAATGACATTTATGTGACATTTAACCCAATCGCAGGGTTTGTTCATTTTCAACCCAACTTGGGTTGTTTTTAACCCAGCATTTTCAGAGTGTACATTAGTGAATTGCAAATATCAAATGGGTAAAACTGTTTTTGCTCAGTGAAAAACAATCAGGTCTGAAATGAAGACAGTTTATTCTGCAATAATTCGAACCTACAATCAATATTTCTCTCTTACTTTGATTCAAAATAACGTTTTGAGGCACCCAACATACATTGAATTGCACAACTAAGTGGTTTCAGTCTGACGTGACCATTGATGAGCAGCAGAGGGTGAAACCTTCCAGTGTTTCTGCCTCATGTCTCATCCAGAGTAAAACACCCCCATTCCCCTTCATCTCCACCAAACACAATGTACCACTCCCTGCTTTTGCCCCAGCTAGACAAGACAGCCTCTGAAATATTCATCACGACCCCATCATCCACGGGGAGTAGAGGTGCACCAGAACGGAAACACATGGTAGAAACAAACCACATGTATTGGTACATGATTTACTCTACATGAATCATCACTTTAATGTTCTTGCCCTAGACATTATGTAAAATGAGTGGTAAATGAGACCAAAATGCTATAGGCAGTTATTGAGCAAGACGTTTTAAAGTTCAAACAGTTAAACCACCCACGTAGCCTATAGGTTTATGCGAAATACACACTGACTAAGAGTTCCTCCTTTACTTGTTTCTCACTTTTCACAATGGGGAAAAAACCTTGACCTTGCACAAGAACTCTACTGAGGATTGGGAAATTAATATTTCACTTGACCTAATGACACTGACCGGGACAGTTGAACTGGCAGTAATAATGCCATTGATGGTCAGTGTGAAGAAAAACACGGAGAGAGAGAAGGCGGCGTACATTAAGTTCTGCATCAGTCTTCATTGTGTTCTGTGACCTCCTTATAGTCATTAAATCACTGTACGGGTGTTAAGACAGACACTGTGACTTTCGGATCACATGAAACCTTTTATTCCCTCGTCTCATTTCGTTAGTGTCGAGACACTGGCGATGCTCAGTCAAGCGTACGCGTACGTTTTTAGACACTCCAGGCAGATTTTTAGAAACGAGCTCAACCTTATTAGAGATGATGCTCTGTATGAAGATACCAGGCAATATGTGTTATCTGAAATGTATTTTATTTATCATTAACACACGGTTCTAAATTCAGCTGACATCATTAAATATTCATGATTCCTTTGTTTAATGCTGACAACAAAATCAAACCATAACAAATCTCTCAAGTTCATCTGATAGATCCAGTTTTTAAACCTAAGGGTGCCTGAAGGTTTTACAGAGAAGAAAACAGCTGACATTTTCATGTCATTTCCACTATTAAATAACTTTCTACACTCTAAAAAAAAATAGATGTAAAAAAAAAAAAAAAATCACTAATAACACTAATATAACGTAAAAACAATGCATTCTGGATAATTTTAAAGACTACCAAACGACAAATATTACCCAGAATGCATTGTTTTTACGTTATATTAGTGTTTTAATGGAAATCGTGTTGTTGTTTTTACTGTGTAAATTTGTTTTGTTTTTTACAGCTATTTTTTAGTGTAAATAATGATCTGCTAAGGATTATCTCTCGTAGTAATGCTAATGTAAATAAAACAAAGAGTAATGGAGTAAGTTTTATACGAAAATACTATTTCAGTCGTTCTACTTCCAAATTTCACATTTAATTCAGTGTTATATTCTGTTTCTTTTTAATTATTTGTTAAATATACATGCAATTTCTCAGTGAAATCTTAAGTAAATCTTACACATTTGTTTTTCAGTGTAGTTAATGTACATTAAAGAAAGATAAAGTGTTTCTAGCTTTTTTTTATACTGACGGTCCATCCATGGGTTGAGTGAAAGTTTGGCTTGAAAAGGTTGAAAATCGCTGCCCTAGATAATTTAAAACACACAACCAACACATGAACACATCCTGTTTTTTTTTGTTTTTTTTCCTCAGGCATTTCTCAATAGCCTTTGTAAAAGCAAATATGACATTTTCTATAAATGTAACGTATAAAATTCCGTCTCTCTTACCTGTTAAGAATGTGTCCACTCTTCATCTGACAGCAGAGCTCATAACGGACCCTCAGAGCAGCGTGCGTACTGAAGAAGGACAGGGGCAGCGCGCGCTACGCACGAACACGACAGTCGACCACGTGATCATCGCACTTCTGCTTTCTTCGACAGCGGGTTCAAATAAGGCACTTTTAATGAATGAGAGAAGATTAAAAAAAAGAAAACTATGCCTCTAAACACATATCTAGAACACTTATTTTGGCATCATCGGCGCGTTTTTGTGTTCGTGAACGCGAGCAAATGGAGGGGAACGCGCACGATGCTCAAAAGTGCTGTTAGATAAGCAGGGGATTTTCTTTTAACGCATTACCACAACAAAGCGTACTTAAATCTCTCACTTCAAAACAAAAAAGCCAGCTAGCGTCATCCTCCAGGAAATACATTTGATGTGATCTCAAAAGATGGTTAAAAATTCAAAATTAACTTTTACTTGACACCTCTTAGTGTTTACAAATAATAAAATGATTTATTATAAATGAAGTATAAGTTCCAGAGCTCGACCACAGTATATATACGTAACGGGAATGCCCATCTGACGAACCAGCTGACAAAAACTGAAAGAAGAAGCTAAGTAAAGCAAAGATTTACAGTAGGAGTCAATGGTGTGATGTTACTCACTGGTACAACTAATGTAATCTAATGTCCTAAAATATAAAATACAGAAGATAGTTCTTCCATAAAAAAAATGATGTGGTCTAGATTAGATTGGTATCAAAACAACATACTGTAAACATTGCGTTGGCATGGGACTCAAAACAATAATGTCTCGTGTAACAGTTTCCGGTGAACTAGGTAATGATTACTGTAACCATTTGGTATTGGTATGAGCCCATATACAGTGACCTCACCATATGGGAAACTTGTAAGAGTAGTGTTTCCATTACCTGTTTACAAAGCTTAACATGTTTTTGTTTTTTTTTTCCCCATCAATGACAGTTTTGAGTTTGATAATTGGTTATTATTACAATTATACAGAATATAAGTTGTGGGTTTTATCAGGCTTGGAATATGGTAGAAATATACACTACCGTTCAAAGGTAGTCTCTTCTTCACATTCTGCTTATTTGATCAAAAATAGTA
The DNA here is from genome assembly GCA_039654765.1 of Mylopharyngodon piceus. NCBI lineage: Eukaryota > Metazoa > Chordata > Actinopteri > Cypriniformes > Xenocyprididae > Mylopharyngodon > Mylopharyngodon piceus. The sequence goes on from CM077456.1 coordinate 30,578,907, forward strand.
CAATTTTGAATAACTTTAAATTTTAAAATGTAATTTATTTCTGTAATCAAAGCTGAATCAAAGTCTTCAGTGTCACATGATCCTTCAGAAATCATTCTGATATGATGATTTGCTCCTCAAGAAACATTTCTGATTATCAGCAATGTTGAAAACATTTCTTAATATGACTCCGTGAAAACCGTGCTACATTTTTTCAGGATTCTTTGAAATATATATAGAGTTCCACTGCAAAAACCCCTAAGTCCGTCTGACATGTTTTCTTTTAAATGAGCATTTTTTTTTTTTACCAGGCTCCTATGTTTAGGTTCAGTCATTTCACTTTAGTGGCAATGAAAAGGTTATTAGTCAGTTATTGAAATGCCTAATTTTCAAAAATATCACTTTAGTCACTTCATTGGTATTTGTCACAGTGAGTCCCGGTGACTAGAGACTTGTGTTATAAAAAGGACTCTTACTTTGACTAGGGACTGTGAAAACGCATGCATGCATACACTTTCTTTTGTAACATCATACACACTATCTGTTTTGCGCATATTGAACATCAGTTAACAGATATGTTTGTATTACTGATCATGTGTTGTGTTGTTCCTGTCCTCATCATGCCATTTCTTCATCTGTTTAATGTTTAATGTTTTATATATTTTTCTATGTTGATTTGTGTTGTGTTATGTTAAGAAGTAAAACAAGACCGGTAATCATGTTAAATGTTTATTGTTTTTATATAACCACTTACATATTATAAATAGTCATACTTACGTACTGGAACATTTTCCCATCCCAAACAGACAAAACCCAGTCACAGTAAATGCCACCATTTTGAAGACCTCATTCCCGCCAATAGAAGGCACAGTTCATTGTTCTCATGTGAGGGGGAAATTTTTGATCTGATAATTCTTGGTTGAGCATTGTTAAACATTAATAATTAATTGAGTTTGTTTTGTTCTAAATGTTCATGTATTTTTGTATTATTATAGCAGTTTACCTCTTTGTTACTGTTAAATCACATTTATCTGTTTTTTTTTTAATTCTTTATTACCTTTAATTTCTAAATGGTTTAGTCCAAGTAGGAGGGGCTTGGTCTTTTTAAGATGGCCTCTCAGAGTTGTCTGGAAGCTCGTAGAGTGAGTTTGAGCGAAATTGCTGTCTTTTGGGTCAATTTATTGGCATAGCCAAAAGTTTGTTTGTGTATAACTTTTGAACAGTTTTTATTTTATTTATTTTTTTTTTTTGTATATATTTTTGGACTTTCACTGTAAATACTACTGGCACACCATTGGAAAACCTTTATTTTTGCTCCACTTGGAATAAACACTGAACTTTTGGCTTTATCATCACGTCACGTCATTTTTACGCCTCCATCTGCCGGTACATTCAGAGAGGTGGTGCTGCTGCTGTTCAGAACATCTTTGGGGCCCTTCTTGTTGCAGTTGGCACACCTCTGTCTTTGTTACAGTATTTAACAATTTTTTTCGCAAAAACCTCTAAGTCCACCTCTTTGGACAACAAGACCAGAAACTTCCGTTTCTGTCAGTTTTACAGCAGCAAAAGGAACACTGTTGTGTTTACTTGCTACTCGTGAAATCCTGTCATTGCCGCTGTAACGATGGACAAAACATGATAAAAACTTGCAACTCGGCAATTGAAAGCGGCTCATACACACACGGTCATTCATCTTGAAATCATATGATTCGATTCGTGTCTTCTAATTGTTTCTTCTGTGGACTGAAGCCCAAAGTATAGTTCACTTTTTACACGTGACGCGAATTTCGTCATCAGAAGAGTGCGCGCACAACCGGATTTTTGTAACCGCACGTACTTGTACACGCAGTTCGCACATGTGCATTTAAGTTTTTTTTGCAGTAATTAGTTTATCCACAAGGTGGCAACCGTGCCCTGGGGGTGTCGATTCACAAGATAGTCAAAGAAAACCTGCATAAACAGAACAGAACGGAACGCATGCAAGCTACAGCGACAATGGAGGCCTACATAGACGAGAAACTGTGTGAAGAGGTTAGAAAGTACCCTCATTTGTACAACTCTAGCATGAAAGAGTACAAAGATGTTTACATGGGTTGTAACTCGTGGTGAGAGATTGCTCAAAACTGCGCATGCGTCGAACACCTGTGTACGCGAGTCAAATGAAGTATACGTTCCAAGGCTGTGTGTTCGACTGTGCGCGTACACTAGCGTAAAAAATAACCAGGGCTTTAGAGACTTTTGCTGACAAAGGGAAGTGGCGTTTAGCGGTTTCTGCCAATGAACTGGTTTTTCTAAATGGGCTGACGCTGGGATTTAGCGGATTTTAAGTGAAAGTATTTGATGAACGTATCTATGTGCGGAGACATTCGCTCAATATCATTATCTCATCTTTGACGGAAATGGCGTTTAGCGGCTTTTGCATCTTAATTCTTCATACACACACATATATATATTATATATATAATATATAATTACTGAACCCAAACTTTTGAACGGTAGTGTAGATTTTGTATATTTAAAGTAATATTTATCAAGCGAAACTACTTCACTGATTGCTATAAATATAAGCTGTATAAAGTACCTAACTTCTGAAAAAGGTCAGATGACAATCTACTGTACGATTTAAAAGTCCCCAAAACACTTTCTCATTCATACTGATATTATGCACAATTTGTGGTCATAAATTTACCTCCATTTGCAGAAACTGTGTGGTTACCCTGTAACCTTTATAAGTCTTTTCTGTTGAAACAGTCAAAATTTCCTTTACAGCTTTTATCTTACCAATATTCAAATATGTCACATATTTACCCGAAAGCCTGTATAAACCTCAAAAAAATTGTTTTAGTATCATATTATCTTTAATATAAAAAAAGCAGTGAATAATGAGGAATGTTCAGAAATCCATACACAGGCAAACAAAAAGGTGTGAGGGCTTTAAGAAGATGTTCACGTCGGCAACCTTCCTTATTTCTTCATAAATGTTCACCTGTAGAGTTGGCAGAAGGACACTTGGCAGTTTAATCGTACTGAACTGAAGTAAAAGAATCACTCCAGAATGACTCACTCCACTCAGAATGACTCACTCCACTGATTCTTTGAACTGTTCCACATCTGTGAGGATCTCAGTTCTGTTTTTCCAGGTTTAACCTCAAAAAGGCTCCATATTAAGCAGCTTCATAGTGTTTTTGTGTAATATTGTCTCTGCCTTGTGTCAGGATCCATGTGTCAGTTTTTCCATCTGATTTGCTTAAATAACAGAAAGGAACAAAAGTAAGACATTTTAGATTACAGGAATACAACATTGCAATGACCTGTAGTGGACAAATTACTGTAAGATGATATTGTATTTCTTAAGATTTCTCCACACACCACAGCTTTTTTGAAACCGTGAATCAGAAAATGATTCAGCACTTCCTCTTACCCCGTTATTGAGGAGCTCCTGGATCTTCCTGTACTCGACTGAGTCTCGTTCCAGCTTGTCTTTGTAAACAAGAAGCTGCTGTCGGTCCTTCAGGTCTCTATATGTCTGAACGGACACATGGAAAACGCGGTGAGTTACACTGAGAAAGACACATACACGGCCGTACCGACTGGAGAATGAACTCACATTGATGATGACGTCATGGCATTTATATTTCAGAGCCACACTGAGCTTGAGCTCTGGGTCGTCGATGAGGTTCACATACTCCTGCAGCACCTGCAGATCATGGGAAACTGCAGTGAAGTGCATGCTGGGATGGGCCGAGAGGAAGTTTTATTACAACATGTAAACTGATGTACCTGTACAGGGGCGCTGTTCTTCTGCAGGATGTCCACCACTCTGTGAAAGCCAATGGGAGACTTCTTCTTGGTGTAGCCCAGCCAGTTCTTGGTGTTGAACAGACTGTCCACATCAAACCAGGATTTCAACTTCGCTCTCGCGCCGAGAGCTGTGAGAATGTACTGCTTTTCTGAAATCTGGCCAAAGGGGAAAGGAAACTCAAAACTGTCATTAAAGACTTCCACATATGCTTATTTAAACTATGAGTCAAAAGTTTAGACACACTTGACTGAATTTGTATTTCTATTGAGCGTAGAAGCATGTGGTGAAAATCAAGTTTTTAATATTGTTTATATGTCTATGTGATGTTTTTAATATGCTTTAAGACAAACTCATGTGCAAAATCATAAGTCAACACCATTGCCGAGTATCTTCTCTTTAAAACTGCAGTGAACCAAAGACAGTCTCAAAAACACGGTTTGAAATCACTGGTGTTTCTGACATCACAAACTACCTTGTATCATTAACTATGACCGCTCAGAAGCAGGGGAGTCTCAAGCAAAGCCAGGTTATCCCGGTATATTTTTCTGTTGATATGAAAAATCGTGTACATTTAGCAATATAGCGGGTGAATTGTGTATATGATGTATTTTACGATGAACTATATGTCTTTCTCCACTGACGTTCTGAGTTGTTTAAAGTGTTTGTAAGGATGCTGATTTTAGAAGACAGACTGAAATGGCGAACAGGAACATGGTTTGTGTAACATTAGCAACACATTATTAGCTGTTTGATAACGTAGTCAAGCAAAAGGCTTATCATATTAACCGCATGTGTCCAATGTTGTAGAGAACGATATATAAAACGCATTACCATTCTGATACATAAAGCCTGTATAATTCACTCTTCCACTTCTTCTGAATCAGTTTCTGGTTCAGACATCTGGTTCAGGCTGAATTAAACCAGTATTTCCATCGTTTACTACAGTAAAGTTGACCGAGTGGATCTCCGAGCTGGTGTGAGTGAGTGGAGGCGGGGCTAATTTGCATATTCATGATTCTGCGTATACTAAATGAAGCAAGGGTGTCGAGTTACATTCAAGCTATTTTAAGGCATGAAGAATTTTTTTTTTTTTTTTTACAGGAAAAAAACATTTAAAAACTACAGGGGGACTTTAAGGTGTAGGTGTTTGTAGATGAATATAAAAACTACACTAAAAAGATATAATCAGCGCGTGAATTTGAAGAGCCTAAAATATATGAACATACGACTGTTTATCTTACCCGGAAGGTTTTTCTAATGTTTGAAGGGCTGCTAAAAGTTCCCTGTAGAAGAAGAAAAAAAATATATATATATTGAAATACAGTGGCCTCAAAAGTATCTGGAATTAAACATTACTAAAATGTTTAAATATTAAACCAGGTATCATGCATTTCAAAAATAAAGCACTTTTCAAGGAAAAATCGCATCACAAAATGAGGCTTGTTAGGTTTCAGATTATAAAACAATATATTGTTATTTTTTAATTGTTGACTTAAGTATCTAAAAACTCACTGAAGTCGTGGAAAATTAATATTTAAAAGTTAACCTGCTAACTTGAATTAGTCAATGAATAAGACAAACTGAAAGGAATCCAATTTGAAGAATGGAGTCAAATTCTGAATTTGAATGCAATTTCATGGTTTTTTTGAAGAAAATTAATACTTTCATTCTCCAAGGACACATTACATTGAACAAAAGTAACAATAAAAACATTTATAATGTTACAAAAGATTTCTTTTTCAAATAAATGCTGTTCTTTTGATCTTTCTATTCATCAAATAATCTTGAAAAACAATATCAAGGTTTCCAGAAATATCAATCAGCACAACTGTTTTACAATATAATAATAATAAAAATTTCTTGAGCATCAAATCAGCATGAAAATTCAGCTTTGATCACAGGAATAAATTACATTTTAAAATATATTAACAAAAGAAAACAGTTATTTTAAACTGCAATAAATGTTTTACAATATTACTTTATGTATTACTGTCATTTTTACCCTCTCCCTATAGAGAACATAAGAGACTTCTTTCAAAACTAACCATCAGTAGTGTATATTATAAGACTATATTATATTACAGTACTATTTTATATACATTTTTATATTTATAAATATAAATAAATACGAACTTGTACCTCTGACTCTCCGTAATGGTAAAAGCAGGAGTAGTACAGTGTGGTGATGATTGGCATATTAAGGATAGACGCTTTTCTAGGGAACTTTCTAAAGATGTCTGCATCTGCCTTCTTGTCACTAGCCTGAAAAAACAAACACATTGAACACAACAATTAAATGAGTTTCTATGAAACATGCTGTGATACATGTTTGGTTGAAGGCCTGCTTCATAAACCATGTGACTAGCAAATAAGTGGTCATATTAACAGATGGCAAAACTCACAGTGCAAGTGTGGGCAGTGCTGCACTGTGACCCAGAGGTATCTGAGCTCAGCTTTTTATCTTTGCCAAATGATATATTATGAACGTAGCATAAAAAAAACAGTGAAAATGCACTGGTTTATCAACAAAATTTTCTGCAATTTATGCTATATATAAAGAAACAAATAATGATAACCTCTCCCCCATTGTTAGAAAAAAAAGTCTAGGGCTTGATGCAATTTCTATTCAGTAAATCTGACTGAATCAAGACAATTATGCAGAACATATCAATTGTTGACAATTTGGTTGTAAATGTGGCATCCCTCATGCACTGAAACAGGATGTGTGAAACGGAAAACACTTGCACACTTGTATTTACCTGACCAAAACACTGACACCTAACCAGACTATGTTCATATTACACAATGTTTCAGATTGATGCACTTGTTCTTAGGTGCTATTATGCCAAAAGAAAAACGTGAGTGTGCTTTTCACATGTTATAATCTAAGGAAACATCTGCCGTGTAACCCAATTTGAGAGAATGCCATCCCGTGCACTTCCCTCTGTACAGGGCGACCCGTCACCTATCACACCACCCTCAGGAAAGAGGAAGAGTGGGGAGGAAACATTAACAGCTCTGTAAGGTGAGGCAGAAATAGAAACCCGAAAACCTTTGTGGCATTTTTTTGACGTTTAAACACTTTCTTGTATCATTGTTTAATATCCAGAGAGGAATATAAGTCAGTGCTGTCATGGTTTCATTTTCCTTACAGTGCCCTTATTATGCTTTTTCAGATATTATCTTTCATTTAGTAGGTGATATTTGTGAATGTAAAAGGTTTGCAAAGTTTCAAAGATCAAAGTGCACGTTATTTTTGTTTTCCAAATTCTGAATTGCCTGAAATGAGTCGTCAGTAATTCCAGTCTTACTTTCTGCTGAAACTTATGTAGTTTTGTAACAAATTTTGCATAATGCCAGTCTGATCTTCATTGGCTGCCCATGAACAATGTCTACTTTGACCCTCAAACACTGTAGTTGTAGCTGAGGCTGGAAAAGTTTGGTTTGTTTTGCTGACATGTCGAGAAGACGCTGTTTTCAGTGCTGCGAAAGCCAATACAATATGGATGCACTTTCTAAGGATGAGGACTCAAACTGATACAGTAAAACAGATGCCACTGTTAAAGGATTAGTTCATCCAAAAATGATTTACTCACCCTCAAGCCATCCTAGGTGTATATGACTATCTTCTTTCAGACGAACACAATCGGAGATATATTTAAAAATATCCTGGCTCTTCCAAGCTTTATAATGGGAGTGAATGGGGCTCTTGATTTTAAAGCCCAAAAAAGTGCATCCATCCATCATAAAAGTAATCCATACGACTCCAGGGGGTTAATAAAGGCCTTCTGAAGTGAAGCGATGGGTTTTTGTGAAAAAAATATCCATATTTAAAACTTTATAAACTATAATAACTAGCTTCAGGCAGACGGCCTACGCAAATCGACTTACGGCGAAAGACTGCCCTCTGACCCGACGAATGATGTACTGACGAACGCTGAAGCGCAGAGGATAGAGCAAAACAAAACACCGGTCACGAATTAGAAGTCTAAAATGAGAAGTTTTAAAGAGAAACGTCGGAGGATTTCGATATAAGAATAGAGGAGCTTGAGTTTGTTGCACAGCCCTATTTGTTTGAACCGAGAGAGGTGGCTAAGCTAATGCTACTCCTACATCATTCGTCGGGTCAGAGGTCACTTTTTCTCTGTAAATCGATTTGCGTAGGCCGTCTGCTGGAAGCTAGTTATTATAGTTAATAAAGTTTTAAATATAGATATTTTTCTTACAAAAACGCATAGCTTCGTTTCAGAAGGCCTTTATTCATGATGGATGGATGCACTTTTTTGGGGCTTCAAAATCTCGACCCCCATTCACTGCCATTATAAAGCTTGGAAGAGCCAGGATATTTTTTAATATAACTCCGATTATGTTCGTCTGAAAGAAGAAAGTCATATACTCCTAGGATGGCTTGAGGGTGAGTAAATCATATAATATTGTTATAATTATATTGGGATATAATATTGGGATAATTTTTGGGTGTACTATCCCTTTAATGTTCATATCATTGTGTATTTAAGTGCTAATGAAGCCTCCAGAGCTGAAATTCAGATATGGTGATGGATGTTTTGCTTCTGACACGCGCTGTAAGCAGCGGACCAATCACGGCAGACTGGACCATCTGACCTATCAGAGCAGAGTAGTCTCTTGGAAAGGAGGGTTTAGAGACACTGAATCCTTTATCAAACTATTCAAAAACTGAGAAAAAAGGTGATGCTGCAGAAAATTAACGTGTTTTTTTTTTATTTTATTTTTTTTTACCTTGGATGCATGTAAACCTGTTGTAGGAGAATCTAAACTAGCAACTTTTAAAAGAGCATAATAGGGGAACTTTAAGGTGGCATCAGGGACAGTCATTCATTTGCTAGAGGTATATTATATTATATATTTGAATTATATTATGAAATTAAAATAACCAGTACATTGGTTCAGTTATTTATATACTTACATTTGCAGTCAAAGGTTTGGACACATTTGACTGATTCTCATGAACTTAAAAACCTTTTGATATATATGAAATTCTTTAAAAAAAACAAACTAAATTTTCTATTTTTTTTTTAAATGGATGAGTTAAAATTATTTATTGGTCGCTACATAATTTCCACAGTTCCATTGGTGTTAGTTTATATTTTTAATGACTATTATTCTACTATTATTATTCTATTAATGTGCATAAGCAAGGTAATAATAAAGAATAGGCAGGTGTGTCCAAACTTTGTCTAGTTGTGTACATGAGTGTTTGGACTTGTTCCCTCACCTCTATGATTATTTGCCTCTCGAGGAGTGTATAGTGGTCTTGAACGTGAGTGGCATCGTCTTGAGAAAAAGGAAGGCTGAGGAAAAACAACAAGACCACATGGATCAGTATGTCATTAAATATAAGTGGAAGATGATTCTGAACTCTCGACTGAAAGATCACTACCTGAGGCAACTTTTGAGAAAGTCTCTTTTTCGGCCTTCATCCTTAATATTCAAGTGTTCCTTATACTGCATCAGCTGTTTCAAATACAAAGGGGGGTTTTTACAAAGTCAAACGTCACTGTAAAAAATTTCATAAGAATGTCCAACTTCATCTCCTTTCGCTTTATACTAAAACAAATGTGATGAGACAAAAGCCGAATTCTTCCTCTTTTCACTTCTATAAAGCCATAAACTAATTTCAGACATCATTAACCCTCTATGACAACAAAGGGTAAAAAGTACCATTTTTTCTACTAGAAACATTTAAATATAATCAACATTAAATTAACAAATATATTAATACACACACACACACATACATATAGATATAGATATACATATATATATATATGAAATTTTGTCAAACTACTTTTTAATCTAGATGTCAGGAACATTGGTTTGCTTTTCACAAGGGAGAATATGGCACTACAGCACATGTGTAAAAATGAAAGAGGAAGTATTTGCATTTCTATTAGTTAATACTAGGCTCTCCCCTCCTGACGAAGAAAGGTCTCGGGAATTGGGAGGTGCATTTTTTGGAACAAGCCAAATTTGGTCATACCGTCTGAAGGCGGCACTGTACCATAGAGGGTTAAATAATCATTGGTCATGTGTATACTGACGTGTGTACAAGCTATGACAGGTGTTCAATGAGAATTTTAGTGCAGTACCTACCGCCATATCTTCTGTCCTGCCAAGAGCCCTAAAACACAGTCAGTTAGAGTCAGTTATTCAAATAAAAAAACAATACAACCCTTCAAATCAAATAACCAATGCAAATATATGGAGAGATGCCAACCATCCCTGCACTAAAAGATTACATGATAGTCATTAAGAGGGGAAACTTGGGAACTCACTTCAGTAACTCCACCAAAAGCTTCTGTTCTCCCATCTCTTTTAAATAGTGAACGTAATGACGCAAAGCCACGTCTCTCGCCATTAACTCTCGATAGAGGATTTCTGCAACGATGATAAAAAAACATGACGTTCTAGAAAATATTTTGAAATTCAGAGGAACTGGTGAGCAATGACAAATCACGAAACATCTCACCTTTACTTAAAGACTTTTTTAAATATATCAGGACCTGCAGTTGGAGAATGTAACGAATCAGCATAGCATAAATAAACTGTTCCTACTAACATGAGTCATTGTAAAGTCATGGCAGAGCTTCCATATAGAGTTAATGTGTGAAGTGCGGCTCACAGCAGTGATGACGTTCCCGTCATAAACAGCGACCGCTTCATCCAGCAGCAGAAGTTTGTCCTGAAGAGAGCGGAACTTTTCCAGGGAAAATGCCTGCAACATAATCATTTCAATAAGATGCAAAACTCATCTTTTTCCATTAACAGTCGTTCAAAAGTAGCCATGTATTCTGACGAAATACATGTTTTTTGCAATTTATGACTAATATTTAATTATATTACGGTATATTTTACCGGTCTGTGATTCTTTTTTGGAGGACTCATGTGAAATGTAGGGTCCTCCACCTACTTATCAACGGCTATTGAGAATGGAAATAAACGAATGGCTTTATCTAGGTATAACAGACCTCCTGACTTTCTGACCTCTCTAGGGCATTATATATATAATTTACAGCTCTTTGCTGCCCCCTACCCGTCCTTTCTGCATTCTCCTCACGGTTTCCTCTGGACTCAGGTCGCTGACAAAATCCTACAGGCATTTAGAAAACAAGTCAATGTTAGAAACTGGTAAAGAAAAGAAATAAATTACACAGTGGACAATTTTTACCCCTTCAAGCATACATAAGACTCTTTTTTTTGAAGAAATTCATATTTTTTATCCAGCAAGGATACATTGAGCTGATCAAAAATGACAGTAATATTACAAAAGATTTCTAGATTACACTTTATTTTAATGTGTCCTTGTTATAGTGTAACTATACATTTAAAGGTGCAATATGTAAGATTTTTGCAGTAAAATATCTAAAAACCACTAGGCCAGTGTTATATATTTTGTTCACTTGAGTACTTACAATATCCCAAATGTTTCCAACTATTTGTAAATCGTGAGAAAATTGCAATTTTAACCAAGGCTCCGGGACGTGTGAGGAGTCGCCTGTCAATTGCGTCATACCCACGTTAACCCTCGGTTTCCGGTTTTATTTTGTAGAGACCATGGAAACACCAAAGACGTTTTAATATTTACATGTTTTAATAGACAAGGGAACAACTGTTTGGTTACGTTTATAGACAGAAAACTAATTGTTGTTATATAGCTCAACACATTTAGTCTTATTGTTTAAATCTAATTTTCTTGATTTTTTGTGAGTACCATGCTTCACCATGTCTCAGAGAAAAACACTATTTTGTGAAGTAGCTAACATCTTACATATTGCACCTTTAAGTAGGACTGTCACGATTCCTCGATTAAATTCTTGTACTCGATTTTAAAAAATCCTCGATTCGAGTGTCGAGTATCCGCCAAAATACCAGAGGTGGCGTATTCCACGGACTAGAATCCATGAACTGCAATATTACACCATTTTCTAAGGCTGGACAATGTATTAAAACCATTTAAAAACATACTACAGCACTGATAATGCTATTGAGCGCTTTAATTATTTACATGCATGTAGGTTACGTGTGTCTCAGAGAGGCTCTGTTCACAGTAAACGCTGCTCCACATGAACTGTTATCATTTACATATGTGGAGGGTCTTCAAACTCCATCTCTGCATATGCTGTGAATGTTTATCTGGGAATGCAATGTGTGCCATTTCATCAGATTTGTAAGGTAAATCATTTATAAACATACACCAACGCATGAGAATACATCAGTATGTTTCTAAATATGCTAACTGTTCATCGCGATTTCAAAATAAAAGTCTAAACCTCCGCTCTGAGTTTGCATGTTTTGGTGTCCAGCACATATTCTTTTTTCAAGAAATTACTGGATGTAGCATTTCTATCGTTAAGTGAACATTTGAATTAAATGTCGTTTGGCCAATATTAAACAAGGATTTGATCTGCTTTAAAGCGTAACAACAACAATCACCAGCCCAATGGCACCTGAGTTGATTGTCTTTATTATATTATGCATTTAACAGTGTTTTTCTATAAAACTTCATGATTACTTGATTTTGATACTTTATTTGAAACAAACATTATTGCCTCGTTGTTATTATATATGTATTTTAAGCCATTTTAAAGGCTATTGTTTGCTTAGGTCTATTATTATTACCCCCCCCCCCAAAAAAAATCTGATTACTCGATTAATCGTCAAAATAATTGACTGATTACCTGTTAATAATTGACTACATGTACTTACTATAGGGTTAGAGTTAGAATTAGGATTTGTAATTATGCATAATTTACTGTTATTTCTAAAGTAAGTACATGTAATGTGTGTAACAAGGACACTAAAATAAAGTGTTAACAATTTCTATTTAATATAAATGCTGTTTGAACTTTCTATTCATCAAAGAATGCTAAAAATGTATCATGGTTTCTATAAAAATATGTTTTCAACATCGATAATAGTAATAAATGTTTCGTGAGCATCAAATCATCATATTAGAATGATTTCTGAAGGATCATGTGACACTGAAGACTGGAGTAATGATGCTGAAAATTCAGCTTTGATCACAGGAATAAATTATATTTTAAAATATATTCAAACAGAAAACAGTTATTTTAAATTGAAATAATATTTCACAATATTACAGTTTTACTGTATTTTTGATCAAATGAAAACAGTGAGCAGAAAAGACTTCTTTCAAAAACATTAAAAATAATCTTACTGACAAAAACTTTTGAACGGTAGTGTAAAAATATCCATATGCATTACCTTCCCATCTGACTTGGGTTTCCTGAGCGCTGGTGCATATGTTCTAGTAGATGTGTCGCTAAAAGCTAGAAAACAGTGAACAACACACACTTAATTATAACACAAGAGAATTTAGACCTAAATCATCCTAAATGCTTCAATGACTTGAACTTACACTCAGAGAAGGACTGGAAAGCACCAGATTTGCTCTTTGCTGAGGGAATATAAACAGAATCAGATTGGCGGCTCTATACAGATTTAACTTAAACATTCAAATACTATATATTACCTTTAAACAGGGAGCTGAGGGAATATCCAGACCCTTGTTTGGACAGTGAAGGAGTGGTGTCTATTTTGGGAAAGCTCTGCTCACTCCCTGAACGGATACTGGACGCAGTTTCCTTGACCGACCAAGAGATGCCTTCACACAAACAAAAACTGATGAGCTTCCAGATGAGCTACAAACTGTGACGACAGTCAGAGAGATCAGAGAGAAGACTGCGTACTTCCCACTGGTTCCCCGCTCCAGCTGACCCTCTCAACATCATCATCGTCATCATCATCATCATCACCCACCAGGATGCTGTTCACGGCCCGTTTGGACTCTTTCAGCTGGGAAATAACAACACAACAATATCTGAATCAACTGAGGGACACAAAGAGGTGGAAAACGTGAGAGGAAATGTTAAAGGCACAATATGTAACTTTTCACCACTAGAGGTCGCTTATTCAAAACAAAGGCGTAGCTTGATGACGCCTTGACTTCGTGGAATCATGGGAGATGTTGTCTTCATGTCTACAGCCGGTGGAAAAGAATCGGGACGGGACTCGGGCAGAAAACATATTCATGGATGAGATTATTAATGTTACTGTAGTATGAAGCAGAGCAGGGCGAGTGCTGTGGGAGCTGAACGAGGCCGCTGGAGCGATTGCTAATGAGAGACGAGCAACAAAGCGCCTTTAGTGTTTCCATAGTTTCTACAAAATAATAACGGAAACCGAGGGTAACACAGGTATGATGTCATTGATAGGTGACGGTTAAAATAGCTTATTTCTCTGGATTGTTGGAAACATTTGGGATAATGTAAGTATTCAAGTCAACAAAATATATTGTAACACTGTTCTAGTGGTTTTTGGATATTTTAATCCAAAAATCCTACATATTGTGCCTTTAATATAAATATTGTACAAAATGATTAATATATTATATTAAATGTAAAAATAGGTCAAATATTGTTTAAATAACTTCTAAATAATCTTCTTTTCTTGTAACATACATAAAGTATGTTCAAGAACAGGCCTGTGCTGCGTCTTTCCTCACCAATGTCACCATTTAATTTACTCATTTTATTTTAATTAATTTATTCACCTTAATTTACTGTAAAGCTGCTTAGATTGTATTTCTTTGGTAATTAAATATAACATTTCAGTCTTTTGCTTTGGCTAAAATAGCTAACTATTTAATTTGTGAAAAAATATGTTGTCTTTATAATATCTAACTATATAATATGGTTTTAGGGCTGAATGGGCCATAAAGTCCAGTCATTGTCCACTGTCATACTGCTGTGGTAAACGGGCTTTGGAGCTCAGCAGAAACACAATGAACTTACTCGTGAAAACTCATCGTCATCATCATCAAATGTGAAGGCTCTAAATTTGGAGCTGTTCCAGTACTCATCATCCTCTGGTTTGGCCCGTGTCATCTGAAAAACATACAGAATTTAGACTCAAACTGAACGAGCTGCAGGTCTCTATGTTTATTCACAGTGATTCATCCGATCTGTCCAAACGCAGAAGCTCTCAGCTCCATGACACACGCTAGTAAACATGTCACTTCATTTAGATCGTTCTTTATTTATCAATACAGGCTCTCATATCTTAATCTGCCAAAATGGCATTTCGAGATTCGCTAAGATTGTAATCTGTAAGAAGCATTCTTTTCATACGCATATAAATAATATAACATTATTTTGCAAAAACAGTAGTATGGTTTTACAATCACCATACACTTACCTTCGAATTATTACAGTGAAAAGCAACACACGAAACGTCAGATTTCTTTCCTTCTACTTCCTGGTCCCAACATGTCGCCAAAATAAAAGTCCGATTAAAAAAAAAAAAAAAAAACTGCTGTCATTCTTGTTTAGATATTATATAAAAAGAAATCAGTTATATAATTAAAAACATTGCAATATAAAATACTGCAACTTATTGCAAAATGTAGCTTTTTTTTTTTTTAATAAATTTACAGTGATCATAAATTAATGGCACATTACATTATTATTTTAATATAGGCTATTACTGTTGTCTATTTTTAGGGGTCCAAGCACCAACATTTAAAATGAAGACAATTTTATTGGTCTTTTTCAAGAAAATTTATAGTATAACATTTCTATAATACATTTTTCTGTTGTGGTATGAATAATAAAACAAACACTTATGTCTTAAAGTCAACATGAAATAAAATTTTTTGTAATTTATTAAATATTTATTTATTATATATGTATTGATTGGAGTATTTATTATACAAGATTTAACTATACATTTTTTTTAAAATCATGTGCGTTCATCTTTACATAATCAAAACAATGTCCCCTTCTTCTTGCAGTGACTTCTCTGATGATGTGTTCACTGGCGTGAGGGCGGGACAACCTGTCACTCACATGACATCACAGAAATAGCAAACCACAATCGTACATTTTTTTCTCATACAAGAAGCTGTTTCACTCCGATATATACGTCAGAATAAACTCTTAAAAATAAAGGTTCTTTATTGACATTGATGGTTCAATGAAGAACCTTTCCATTGCACAAGTGTTTCTTTATAGTGGAAAAAGATTATTTAGATTATTAAAATGTTCTTTACACAAAGAAAATAATGGTTCTTCTATGGCACTGCAGTACTATACTAGCCTACATTATAATTTGAAAAAAAATTACGATTTATTTACTTTTAAATAAATTTTAGTTTCAGTTATACAGAACATTTTATACAATATATAATGTCTGACAAGTTATACATTACAGTTTCAGCAGGATAATGCGCCCTGCCACAAAGCAAAAATGGTTCAGGAATGGTTTGAGGAGCACAACTACGAGTTTGAGGTGTTGACTTGGCCTCCAAATTCCCCAGATCTCAATCCAATCGAGCATCTGTGGGATGTGCTGAACAAACAAGTCCGATCCATGGAGGCTCCACCTCGCAACTTACAGGACTTAAAGGATCTGCTGCTAACATCTTGGTGTCAGATACCACAGCACACCTTCAGGGGTCTAGAGGAGTCCATGCCTCGACGGGTCAGGGCTGTTTTGGCAGCAAAAGTGGGACCAACACAAAATATTATATACACTGATCAGGCATAACATTACTCAAACTCGTTGTTGTGCTCCTCAAACCATTCCTGAACCATTTTTGCTTTGTGGCAGGGCGCATTATCCTGCTGAAAGAGGCCACAGCCACCAGGGAATACCGTTTCCATGAAAGGGTGTACATGGTCTGCAACAATGCTTAGGTAGGTGGTACGTGTCAAAGTAACATCCACATGGATGGCAGGACCCAAGGTTTCCCAGCAGAACATTGCCCAAAGCATCACACTGCCTCCGCCAGCTTGCCTTCTTCCCATAGTGCATCCTGGTGCCATGTGTTCCCCAGGTAAGCGACGCACACACACCCGGCCATCCACGTGATGTAAAAGAAAACGTGATTCACCAGATCAGGCCACCTTCTTCCATTGCTCCGTGGTCCAGTTCTGATGCTCACATGCCCACTGTTGGCACTTTCGGCGGTAGACAGGGGCAAATTTACACTGTTATACAAGCTGTACACTCACTACTTTACATTGTAGCAAAGTGTCATTTCTTCAGTGTTGTCACATGAAAAGATATAATAAAATATTTACAAAAATGTCAGGGGTGTACTCACTTCTGTGAGATACTGTGTATATATATATATATATATATATATATATATATATATATATATATATATATATATATATATATATATATATATATATATATATATATATATATATATACACACACTTAATGATGCTGAAAACAATAGTCAAGTTACCAAACCTGACTGGATGTATTGCGGTCCAATTAAAAGAAAGACAATTTACACTTTATTATGCTTGGCACTGGTTCCTACTGTCTGCATCTGTTTCTATTTTATTTTGTATATTCAAAAGTCAATTGGAGATTAACAGAGAATAATAAAATATCATACTGTATGTCATTAATTTACTAGTGAAATCCAGTGCCATCCAGATATTGTAATCGCAATTAATGTACATAATGTATAAAAGTCAATACTAACATACTACAGCTCTTGACCAATAAAAATGTGATATCGGTTACAGAATAAACAGCCAGCAGCAAATAGTTTTGCACCAATCAAGAACTGACAATGAGTTTTTAGACAAAAAAAATAAATAAATAAGAGAAAGCTTAATGTCCCAATGTGCATTCATCAGTTACTCTTAATCATTCTCTTAATTTTCCAACACAAAATTCAAAAATGTTTAGAAATTCTTGGTTATGCAAAAAAACTGTCTGGTAAAAATGTGTTGTCAACACTGTCCAAACTGCGTACTCAACACAAATAAAAACAGTCAAATGAGATGCGTACACACTTAACTTTGACTTAAAATTACCAAAGAATAATAATGTTAGCCAAGATATGAATGATTCAGATTCAACAAAAGCACAACAGGTACTCTTTTATTGTTTGTTCAAATTCTTGTGGCTATCAAGTCAATAATTACAAAGATTTCAACCTGTGATTCTTTTTTTCTCTTTCTTTTAAAGTAAAAGCAGTAGTGTTCTGAGGATAAACGCCCATCTGATGAAGCGGACGAGTGAAGTATGGGTGGGGAAGGAGGTACAAGTAAAACCATTCACACAAAATTATTTCCTTGGATTAAAAACATGTGCAAGTGTCTTACAGTATTTCAGAAGGGAGGGGGACAACATAATACATTACCGTCAGCCTCGTCAAAACCACCGAAATGCTTTAGCGGACAGTTTCTTACTGAAATGGAAGTTGGCACTGAAGGCACACTTGAGTGATAATGGATATGCCGGCCATGCATGCGGATCTTAAGCATGTCAACAAACAAACTCATATCATCGCTCTGATAGGAGTCTTTAACAGTGACGGTCCCACACGGCTGCTCGCACGTGTCCAACATCATGAACCAGAATCAGAGCATGGCTATGGTGAGATAACCTTATCACATATATATTTTTTAACTTTTATTTTTAAATAGAGCACACAAAGCAGCAGCTTAAGAGGAACTACTGAAATCCTATGAATAGTTGTAGCAGTGTGCCGTTCTCTTTTGTATCATTATTAAAACACTTATCTATATGTAAAGTCTTCATTTTTGTTGCTTGCTTTTTTCCTCCGGGTGATAAGCTGAACTAGATATCTTTGTGGGAAACATCTAAGTTAAAACATGAATATTATAAAGGCTGATTTACTGGAGAGAGAGAGAAAGAGGAGTTATATGACAATAAAAGTGCCCTCCGGTTTGGCTTTAAACCTCCAAAGTCTCTGTCACCGATCTATTGCTCATGTGAGATGAGGCGAGACGTTTCACGGGTCTGTGACGCATCATGTTACGGGTCCGATTGGTTTATACAAGAAAGTCCCAGTCCTATATCATCCTCGGTTCCTTTCCTCCCGATCCGCTCCTCTCTGGTCGAGTGTTCCTGATAATATACACTTAAAAACAGCATAAGAAGTCTCTTTCCCCTCGTTACTTTGAAGGGAAGCTAAGAATCCAGAAGCAATTCTGACACAGCAGATGTAATGCATGTTCACTTACTAAAGTAAATAAAAATAATAAAAAAAAATTGCAGGAGCATGGCATGAAATTAAGATTTAAAATAAAATAAAAGTCCATTATACTGCTAATCTGACCCAGTTAGTGTAATACCACAACATTTCCACCAGGGGGCAGGCTTTTATCTTTTTTTATTTATTTTTTTGGTGGCTCTGACGCTCTCCCAACACGTTCCGCTTGTGGCGATTGATGCGTCTACCCAGCAGCAGGATTTGGGGTAAACCTTTGGCCCTTGTGTCGGGTGAGCAGGTGACTTGGAAGAGTCTTGGCACTTCTTAGCGAGTCCTAGCAGAGCGGATTGATATTGGGGGGTGCGCAGGGTGAAAAAAAGAGGAAGCTGTCCTTTTTCAGCCGTCCAGTGATTGATCCAGGCTGTCCAGAGTGAGCTGACTGCGGTGGGGAGAGTTGGGGCTCGGGGGGCTGCTGGGATTGGAGCTGTTGGAGGGGGTGGAATGTTTGGTCGAGTCAGAGTCGGGCTATAACAGGGATAAAGAACAAAACAAGATTAGCAGATCAGATTCTTCTTGTCTGGTTGGTTTTCAAATTCTTGCAAAGTACAAAATGCCCGGGTGGGTTTTTACAGCAGTGTTGATGTTGTTAACTAAAACTATTAAAAAACATTTACAGTAGATGAATACAGCTCAAATAAAATAAAATATGCAGTACCAGTCAAAGGTTTGGACACATTACTATTTTTAATGTTTTTGAAAGAAGTCTCTTATCATCAAGCCTGCATTTACTTGATCAAAAATACAGAAATATTACGATTAAAAAAAAATTGTCCAGTCTTCAGTGTCACATGATCCTTCAGAAATCATTCTAATACGATGATTTATTATCAATGTTGGAAACAGTTGTGCTGCTTAATATTATATACTTACAATATTATACTTTTTTCAGGATTCTTTAATGAATAAAAAGTTAAAAAAGAACATAATTTATTTAAAATAAAAATCTTTTCTAACAATATACACTACCGTTCAAAAGTTTGGAGTCAGTCATTTTTTTTCTTTCTTTTTTTAAAAGAAATTAATACTTTTATTCAGCAAGGATGTGTTAAATTAATAAAAATATTTCTATTTTGAATAAATGCTGTTCTTTTAACTTTTTATTCATCAATGAATCCTGAAAAAGTATCACAGGTTCCAAAAAAATATGAAGTATTTTAATATTTAATATTTATAAGTAAATATTTAAATTAAATTAAAATATTTAAAATATTATCATAGAATGATTTCTGAAGGATCATGTGACACTGAAGACTGGAGTAATGATGCTGAAAATTCAGCTTTGATCACAGGAATAAATTATAATTTAAAAGTATACTAAAATAGAAAACCATTATTTTAAATTGTAATCATTTCACACAATATGTTTTTTCTGTATTTTTGATAAAAAAAAAAATGCAGCCTTGATGAGCAGAAGAGACTTTTCAAAACATTAAAAAAAATAGTAAAGTGTCCAAACTTTTGACCAGTACTGAATATATATTAAATGAAAAACTTAAACTTTAACTTAGAAGTTAAAACGTTATTAAGATTACTGAAACTAAAATAAATAGTTAAATAGAAATACTGAAAGATAAAATAAAAATGACTAAAGCACATTACAAAATGACAATCTTGAACTAGAATTAAGGGCGTTTTCACACCTGCCTCGTTTGTTTCAGAATCTGGTGCGTTTTCTCGCTTAATTTGGTTTGTTTAGGTATATACGAACACGGCAATCACTCTCGGATCCGCACCAAAACAATCGCCTGAACGAGGTGGTCTTGGCCCGATTGCAACCGAACTCTGGAGTGGTTCGGTTGAGGTGAGAAAGCAAAAACCAAGCAGTATCATAATTCATAATAGCAAATGTGTTACATAAAAAGCAGCAGTCTGATTCTGTGAGTGAGCACATTAGTTACTGCAGCTGAAAATTAAAGAGCGCCTCTTCAAATTAAAATATTGTGTAATTGCTTTTCTCCATGCATTGCAAGAATGCAGTCCTTGCTTCCCGCTCTAACTGCATGATAGAGGCTATATAATAATGTGAGAATGACGGCTACATTCGTATAGTGTGCCGACAATTACAAAAAAGCCACAATAAGCTCGTGGAGCGAACTTGTCAATCATCCTGATGGACGACGCAGAGGAAACTGACCAGTAAGAGGACAGATTTACTCACATGTGATTTGCAAAAACACATTTTGGAAAGTTTGCCTTGTGAAAGCAAACCGAACCAAGAAGAAAATGCAACATTGTAACAAATTAAGTCCCTGCTTTGAAACAAAACGCTCAATCTACAGGTGTGAAAACGCCCTCAGCTGAAGTATTAAGATTACTAAAAATAAAACAAATAAAATAAAGAAAAAAAAAGAAAAAAAAAAAAAGCACAAAACAAAATTACTAAATATTATATTAAAATGAAGACTGGCTTTAAATAAAGCCAATTCAAAATGTTAATAAATACTATAATAGTATACTACTAAAATACCACTGCAGTACGCATCACTGTGAGAACTGGGGCAGTTATTACAGACCACAAAATCAGGACACAAGAAAACTCGCTCAGGAGCCAAAAGCACCTCAAAGCTCCTCTAACATTCATCATGTGACCTCAAGCGGCGAGTGAAATAAACCCATATTTGAGGGGGAGATCATTAAGATAGATGACTGATGCTCTCACCTCTCTGTCATAGTCTTGATCTTGATCAGAAATACTGCGAGATGACCCTGCTCCTCCAAAATCTCCTCCTCCTTTAAAGAAAGTACACAGTTCAGGCATTTAGAAGGGTGAGTCGGTGTGTGTGTGTCGTCTTGTGTGTGTTTAAGGAGTGACGCCCACCTGAGGCAGTGCGGGTGATGTGGGTCTTACTCCTCTGTTGCCGTGAGATGCTGGACAGAGGCCGTGGCTTGTCTTTAGACAGGTCGTCCTGAGATGAGGGCATCACACTCTGCAGCAGAGGCACAGGAAGTCAGACACAGAGTAGGCGGTACTGTCTGTAATCACTCTTTTAAGTCTGGTTAATACACTGCAACAAAAACAACTTTTTGTCCTTCTTCAAAGGAATATTTTGTGTTGATTACAAGTTAACCTCAATCAAAGGCATTTTTGAACATTATTTTGAATGGGCTGTCGCAATATATTGGCAGTTTTGCAATCGTGAATTCTTTCGGCCACAACAATCGTGTAGTGAAAAACTGATGTTGTAACAGCCCTAATTTGGAAACAATTTAACTTGTTTACACCTGGTAGTTCACCCAAAAATGAAAATTGTGTAATTTATTACTCACCCTGATGTTGTTCCACATCCGTAAGACCTTCGTTCATCTTCAGAACACAAATTAAGATATTTTTAATGAAATCTGAGGGTTTTCTGTCCCTCCATAGAGATCCAACGCAACTACCACTTTCAAGGTCCAGAAAGGTAGTAAAGACATCATTAAAGTACTCCATGTGACTCCAGGGGTTCAACCTCAATTTTATGAAGCGACACGAGCGCTTTGTTTGCGCAAAAAAACTATTTACAACAAAAATATTGATCTGCAAGGCACGTTCACGAGAGCACCAAAAAACATGCGTTTTGTTTATGCGAGAGCTGGGTTTCCATCCAAATGTGAAGCGAATCTTTTCAAAGTTCGCAAAACAAGAAAAATGCGAATTAGGTGCGTTTCCATTAAGTTGTTTGAGCAGATGACGCCGGTATTGGTAACCTAGTAACCAACAGGAAACAAAACACTGTGACCAAGCGTTCATGAAGGGTTCACCTAAACACTTATGAATAAAAAACAATAAATGAGAGCAGTCTGAACTCTTCTCGACTTTAATAAGTGTCACACACGTGAGGACAAGCCCGAAAAACCCGTGACACTCCAGTACAAAAGTGTGCTCCGAGGGGAAAATGCATTGCACACACACACACACATATATATATATATATATATACACACACAACAAGCGCCAGTACATCCAGAATTAATGCATCATAACAGAATCAAACAAAGTTTTCTGTTAAAACACCATCAGCGGAAATAGCCGATTAGTCATGTCTTCAGTACGTCAGAATTTATTCGGCAAATGCATTTCCATCTCCCATTATTCGCATTAACTCTTTTTCACCACCTCAAGCGAGCGTAAAAACTTTTTTGTGAATTAAGGAATTTTTATTCAAAATTTGGCATTTTCATCACTCGTTTCTGATGCGATACTTAAAAATGTGCATAAAAACGGTGATGGAAACATAGCTATTGTTGCGTGAACACGCTTTGGATATTATTATTTGGTAAATTGTTATTTTTTTGCGCAAACAAAGCACTTGCGTCGCTTCATAAAACTGAGGTTAAACCACTGGAGTCACATGGAGTACTTTAATGATGTCTTTACTACCTTTCTGGACCTTGAAAGTGGTAGTTGCGTAGCTGTCTATGGAGGGACAGAAAGCTCTCAGATTTCATTAAAAATATGTTCATTTGTGTTTTGAAGATGTCTTACGAAAGTCTTACGGATGTGGAACGACATGAGTCTGAGTAATTAATGACAGAAATTTCATTTTTGGGTGAACTAACCCTTTAAGATGCATTTTGGTCGATTGGATCACAAATGGACGACGCTAAATACAGGTGTAAACGGGGTCTAAAACGTTTTGAGCTTGTCCACTTTCTACCACTTCCAGAGGTAGTTGAAAACACATTGGTCGAATGTGTTCGAACAGCCACAAAAGACCGTCTACTCTCCACCTACTGACCTAATGCGTAAACATTATGGGAAACGCACTAGCCAGACAGGATTTAAACTTTGTCGGCTGAAGACCCAAGTTTGGTTTGAAAATGAAAATCATACCAAGCACAGTGTTCCCTCACCATTCCTGATTTCTAACCAGTGTTGGGCTCGTTACTCAAAAAATGGTATTTATTACTCATTACTAGTTACTCCTTTCAAAAGTAATATTACTTTACTTATTACTTCCTGGTAACAGTAATTAGTTATTTTACTTTTCCTTCACGCTCCACAGAAGTTGTAACTGTGTATCTTCCTCATAAAATTCTTCTAAAATGTTACTAACAACTTATTTCTTCCTCATTATTTGACCAAAATCCACATTGGATCGCAGTCAGAAGTTATTACAAACACTCAATGGTGACTGATAGTGACTTAATTAAAAGTGTTGTATTAATCTCATTAATTGTCATGTGTAGCTTGAAGCTAATTGTAGCTATAATTTCTCTGTTACCCATATACGATTATATTCCATGATGTACTTTATCAAAAGAATTCACATAAGCTCATAAGAAAATGTTTTGTTTTCCAAAAAGATTTTTAATTATAGTAATATAATTTATATCGGGATTAGAGGGTTGTGGGTGGACAAGCCATGTCAAAAGTATCAAAATTAAGTAACGAGCTGTTTTATGGATGACATTATAATGTAATATTATTACTGAAATCTTATTAGTAATTGGTTACACTACTAGTTACTGCCCAACACTTTTTCTAACACACTCACAGCGTGCGGCTGGTTTGGAGGCTGTCAGAGCAGAAATGAAACCTGATGCTCTCCGTCATGTCTGAGCGTGTTCATATGTAAATTGTGCGAGCTTATTTTGTCCATTAGATTGAAAGATCTGAAAAAAGCCCATACTTTTAGCTGCCATAGACCCTTCCCTCGAAGAAATCAGGTTGAAAGTGGACAAAAGAGAGATTAAAACACCAAGTGTAAACAGGAATGTGTCTCCCTCGTCTACATGTGATCCGATCGACCAAAACGCATCTTAATACCAGGTGGAAACAGCCTTAGACATAGTTATGGAGCGATTGTAGTCTCCTGCTAACAAATATAATGTTTAAGTTTAGTGCCAAAGTTTTCAAAACAGTGTGTATTTTAATGTTTGTTATGCCCCGTTTTCAAGAGCCTTACTGTAACTGCTAGTTGACTTCAATAAAGTTTAACATTAGCATGTTGCTAAGCTAACAGCACACACAAACACTAGTAGAATGATCGATTTTACATGATAATGTGAAAATATGTAGTCAAATTATAAGTGTGAAGTATTAAGCTTCATTAATCTCCTGAAATGGCTCATTTGAAACATTTTCACTGGCCAAAAACAATCAGCGTTCAAGCATGAACAAAGGGTTCGGCAGGACAGGGATGGTGTAACAGGAGCAGAGGGAGGAAAGGAAGTCGAGGGCCTGGGGGTGTGGTGGGGGAGGGATGGGGACTGGGGAGGAAGAGGAAGTGGGGTGGGGAGGGGTGTTGCTAGCCTACCCTTCCCAGGGAGGATGTGGAAGGAGAGGAGGAGGAAGAGGAGAACTGAAGTAGGCTCTGCTGGGAAGAAGGCTCTTTCTGCAGATAGAGCCCGGCAGAGACGGGACTCATGTGATAGACGTGCTCAAAGTTGGTCGGAGGGGAGATCAGGGCATGGTGGCGAGAGGATGAGGGGGAGGGAGTCTCGCTCTGCTGCTGCCACGGCAACCAGAGGACAGAGCGAATCCACGACCAGAGCGAAAACAGAAGGAGAGACATGAACAGGAAAGAGAGACAGAGAGAAAAGGGTGTGAGGGTGGAAGAGTGGGGCTGGCTGGCTTTGAAGAAGAAACATGCAGAGAGAAGGGAAAGACTTTGGCGCTGTGCAGTAAAATGAAAGAAAAGGATGTTAGGATGAGTAATAAAACCCGAGAAGTCAATCAGTTAATGCTGTGACCAAATAGCACTTCTGTAAATGATCACAAACCTCCACCACTGAAGACTCAATCTGACCGACAGAGACTCATTTAGCATCTTGTGCTCAAAGCTGAAGGGCTAAACTGATACAGTTTACCTGGTTCTCTCATTTAGGACGCCATTTTAAAAAAAATCAACATAGTGAATCAACTGCGTAATCAGTTTTCCCGGAAACCGTAAGCGAAGATCATTTTCAAAGGCTGCATTGGCCTTAATTAATAATACAATAATATAAGAATAATACAATTTACTAAATAATGTTAAATCTATTTTTATTACACAAGTTTAGAAACATTAAGGTTTATTAATGTTTTTGAAAGTAGTCTTAATCTCACCAAGGCTGCATTTATTTGATCAAAAATACAATAGAAACAGTAATATTGTGAAATATTACACATTAAATTAACTGGTTTCTTTTGTAATACATATTTTAAAATGTAATTTATTTAAAATGTGATCAAAGTTGAATTTTCAGCATCATTACTCCAGTCTTCAGTGTCACATGATCCTTCAGAAATCATTCTAATATGATGATTTGATGCTCAAGAAACATTTATTATTATTAATGTTAAACACAGTTGTGCTGCTTAATATTTTTGTGGAAACTCTACATCTTTTTCAGCAAACTTTGATCAATAGAAAGTCCAAAAGAACAGCATTTGTTTTTAATAGAACTTTTTCGTAATATATATTTATTTCATAAATGTCTTTACTGTCATTTTTTCATCAATTTTATGTGCCTTTGCGAAAATAAAAGTACAATTTTTTCCCTTTTTTTTTTTTTTTTTAAATCTTACTTACCCCAAACCTTTGAATGGCAGTATATCACAATTTCCACAAAAAAAGCAGCTAAAATGGTTTTCAACATTGATAATAACAAGAAATTATCTTAGAATGATTTCTGAAGGATCATGTGACACTGAAGACTGGAGTAATGATGCTGAAAATTTAGCTTTGATCACAGGAATGAATTATATTTTAAAGTATATTACAGAAGTTACATTTTACATATATTACAAAACCAGTTAATTTAAATTGTAATATTTCACATTAATACTGTTTTTACTGTAT
This sequence comes from Mylopharyngodon piceus, assembly GCA_039654765.1. Lineage (NCBI taxonomy): Eukaryota > Metazoa > Chordata > Actinopteri > Cypriniformes > Xenocyprididae > Mylopharyngodon > Mylopharyngodon piceus. The sequence goes on from CM077456.1 coordinate 30,605,560, forward strand.
TTTTGATCAAATAAATGCAGCCTTGATAAGATTAAAAGACTACTTTCAAAAACATTAAAAATCTTAATATTTTTAAACTTTTAACCGTTGCTGTACATACAGTCCACATAATAAATAATATACTTTTTTTTTTTTTTTTTTTTTTTTAAATAATAATACAAAACATATCTTTACCTACACACTGTCACTCAACAACTAGTAAGTAGTAGACTAATCCATGTCTCAACATAAGTTTGATTCACTAAAAAGAACTGGCTGATAAAGAGTCATATGCTCAGGAATCATTTGGAATAAGCTGGACATGCTATATGTTTTTGATTCACTAACAAGAACGACTCATTAGAATCATTTGTTTAGAATCAGTAATCAGACAGCGCAGTCTGATTACTGATTCTAAACAAATGATTCTAATGAGTCGTTCTTGTTAGTGAATCAAAAACATATAGCATGTTTTTGCATAAGTTTTGTGCTGTAGTTATTGTGGCGATGCTGAAAAGTAAAAAAAAAAAAAATTTAAATGATGTACTTTTCCATGGTATGAATAAAAATGAAAATGGTCCAAATAAAAAGTGGTTCTCAGATTCCTGCCCTAATTAGAACAGTGTTTCTTAATTTTTCTCCTGGGTACCCCATAGCACTGCACATTTGAATCCTCTAGCTAACACACCTGCTTCAAGTAACGGCTCATTAGTGCCGGCTCCATGACCTGAACTGGATGTGTCAGATTAGTGAAACACCTAAAAGAGTGAGGAGGAAACTTAGAAAGACACTGCCTTATAGAAACCAGGGCTCAAGGGCACACTGTTGACACTGGTATTGGCAGAATGGAGATTTCAAAAAACTCCTAAGCTGATGGGCTGCAAAGGCATCTGTGTGTTTCCGATCAAGGCCCTAAGCTTTTAGCACCAGGTGTGTTTATACATCTAAACACTCAAATCTGGACATCAGCTCCAGCTATTTTAAGGTATTACCAGAGGCAGATCCATGAGGACCTGCATGCCGTCGCCTGGGCCCATGTGAGCAACGTGGTTGAAGTTGGTGGGGTTGGAGATCAGTTTGGATCTCATTTCAGGATCCCTCAGCATCTCCCTATTGAACAAAAAGAAAAAAACATGTAGAAACGCAGGAGCGCAACAGCGTAAGAAATGTACACCTGAAGCCACCGTACCTCCTCTGTTGCAGCCGCTCCTCCTCGGGTACTTTAAAAAGGAACTTCCTCTTGCTGCGTGTCCTCACCATCAGCTTCTTGCTGTTGTCGGAGGTCTCAGGGATGGCTAGGTCACAGCCATCTGTGGAAACACAGTGCGAATGAGGTTGAAAACAACGGTTATGGCTGCTAAACTACAGCAGTTCTGGGTTTCTGAGCTCAGAGCCGCTGTGTCTGAACGCACTGTGGAAATGTTGGCAGCAGGCCTAGAGGAGGTGTGACAAATGAGGTCATTTTAGTTTAGCAAACAAAAGCGTCTTTATCAAGACGGCAATCTGCCAGAGTGGGTAGGAAGTGAGTTGTAAATGGACCACAAAGGGTGGAGCCGTACATTTCATTACCTGGGCTGATCTTATGGATCAGTGTTTCTTGTAAATCACTGTTTTTGCACAAATTTTGTAAATGGACAAATTGTTCCCATTCACTTCTATGTAGTGACTCATAATCAGCGTTTTTAAACAAATCTGGTAAAAAAAAAAAAAAAAAAAAAAAAAAAAGCAGGGTTGCCAGGTTTTCACAACAAAACCCACCCAATTGCAACTCAAAACTAGCCCAGGGGGTTAAATCGCATTCCAGGGGCTAAATATCATGCTATTTGGGGTCGCTTCAACCAGAGGACATAAAAACAACCAGCAGCAACAGTGTTAAAATATCCCAATTCCGCGGGAAAACCGAGGACTTGGCAACACGGTTTCGGATGCCTGCTGTTTAGTAACGCAGTCATGCAAGACAGCTCTGGGAGGGAATTATACCGAACCACTTTGACAACAAACTTTGCTCAGGCATTTCAGAACAACCAAAACAGCATTTCATATGCTGTTGCAACTAGATCATTCCGCTGGTTAGCCCAGTTAAGCTGTCCCATCGCGAAGTCACATGATTTTTTTGATGCGCATTGAGGAATTTATTGGGTAAATGTGTTTACATTGTAGTTTATGCGCATGTTTTCTTATTGGATAAAAAATGTATCCGACTCAAACAAGCGCATGTGTTTTTTTTATGCACATTTTTAGAATTTATGCACATTTTGGCGTTTCCATCCAGCAGTTTTTGATGCGATACCCCAAAATGCGCATAAAAATAGGTGGGTGGAAACATAGCTAGTGGTTAACTGTACTTATTACATGGCTACTTGATTCTGATTGGTCAATCGCACCATCCAGCAGTATTTTATCCCCTGATAACAACTGCTGATAAAAATGATAAAACAGGCTCATCCAGCTAACTGAAGTTGGCGTTTTACGCTTGCTAGGAACGTTTTTTTCCTTGTGGAAGTTTTGCGTTTGGTGAGCTAATAAAATATCAAAACTTAAATCGATATTTTGTGTACAGTTATTTATGTAATGGATTATAAGATAATAAACAGGTAAGATTTTAAAATCTCGAATCAATATCTCTTATCCCAATAATTATTTATGTGGCAAAATGCCATGTATTATCATGTAAGTGGTATGACTGTACCATATCCCTTAAATGTCCATCTAGTTCGAACTTTCCGCTTGCTAGCAACTTCTTTCTTCGCGGAAGCTTTGCGTTTAAAGACCTAATAAAATATTTCAACTCAAGTCAATATTTCGTGTTTAATTATTTACTTATGTGGCAAGTAGCCATGTAATAAGCGGGAAAATAAGCCGGTTTTTAATAAACCCCTTCAGAGTGATGCGAGATCCCTCCACTTTGCGTCGGGTCCTGATCACTCTGTCAGGGTTTATTCTGCGATAAAAACCGGCTGGATGTACATGAACCCTTACTGAACAAATATGCCCCCTTACTAAGCTTCAAGTGTGAATGAGACATTTACTTCAAGACATCTTATGATGCTTAAAAAACCTTTTATAAAGTCTCTTAATAGATTAGACATTAGTTATGAATGGATTAATGTTTTTAACAAATAAGTTAAGTGAATAATTCAGTGACTCCTAACACTCATTTAATGATTCATAACATTTAAAGTTAATTGCCACCATCTACTGGCGTAATGATGTAATCGGCAGAAAGGGCCACTGAACAAATCAGTGAACAAACCATAATAATGAACAGACATGACGTCTGAGGCCGAGACTGCTGAGCTCTAAGCATGTGTGGGCTTGTGTATATATATATATATATATATATATATATGCGTGCGTCAGTGTCTGTGCAGGCGGGAGTGACTGACATCACTTTGTGGAGGACACATTTCTTCACAGGTGGACTATTGTGATCAGAGACTCTTGCTACATTAAGTGAGGAAAGAAAGGTCCAGTGTGTGGGAGATGTGTGTTGATGGTTAAGTGTTTGTGGGGTGGGATCAGACCTGAGGAGTTGTTGCTGAAGTAGATGAGGCGGGGCTGCTCAGAGCCCAACAGGTTCAGACTCCCCTCCACATTCAGGGGCCGAATCTACAGACACATTTTAAAGTCAGATCAGCTTTTTTCATAAACAATTTGTTACAATTGAAATTATATTAAATGCTACTTTCACAAACTGTACATTTAGGATCCTTCACTCACCCTTCTTAATGAGATGGTCTGGACCCATTCTGTGGTGTGGACATCAAACACATCTACTCCATAATCGCTGTACACTGTCAGGTAGTTTGAGCCTGAGCCTGAAAATAATGAATATGGGTTTGAGATGTCATGGCAAGGCAAATCATTCATGATGCCATTCTCAAAGGATTGCCTGACGTGCCGTGAAACTGGGTCAGAGGCCGGAGAGTTCTGTGGCTCACTATTCTGACTGAAACATCTGGGGCCTGATTCTCCAAATACTCCAAAAAATAAAGTTATTCTTAAGTACTATTTTCTTCTTATTGTCTAACCTAAGGAAAAAAGTGTAAGAGTAAGTCATGTTGAAAAGATTTATGAATTATGTTTTCTCTTTTAACATTGTTCCTAAGAAAATAAGGGTAAAAAAAAAAAAATCAATGTAAAAAAACTTAGGATAACTTTAATGGATTGATTGGATTTTTATATATTAAGCATTGGAACATTGTATAATACTAGGTACTAGGGGTGTAACGATACTAGTATTTGTCCCGAACCGTCACGGTCGGTCACAGGCGATCCACACGCCAGAAGGGGGCGCACATTGTAATGCGACGGTGTTTGCTAACCGCCACAACAGGAAAAAGTGCAGAAGAAGAACAGACAATCTATGCATATGATGTGTTTACGTGTAATCTCTTAACCAGTGTTTCAACCGCAGAAAGACATCAATAAAACAGCTTGAGAATAATATCTCACGTAGCATTACATTTACTTCAAGCAAGTCATTTAGTGTCCACAGCATGTTAGTTCACTAGAGAAATGAACTCTAGAGGGAGCATTTCACTAAATATATGCACTATATTAGCTTATATATTCATTATATTTACTTTACCTGTTAGTAATGTCTTAATTAGTGTTGTCAAAAGTACCGACTTCAGTACCAAGTCAGTACTGAAATTTTAAAACTGACAATACCAGCATTTCCCCCCAGTATTTTGAGCGCTGTTGAGCGGATTCGTAAACACCTCTGATTGGCCATTGTGTTCACGCGCTCAACAGATATGTCTGTGATTGGCTACAATGATCAATGCTTCAGAAACATGTTGTAAATATACATCTTTGAAGCTCTTCACTGAGCACTTACACAGATACACACGTGAGCGTACATGTTTTTTTGAGTGTTGATTATTATATCTAAAAATAAATAGCAATTGAATTTAATAGTTTGGGCTCTGTTGTTAATTGTAACCTTTAATATTATAGTAATGTGCAAGAAAGGGCTCCCTGTATATAGTTTACAGCCTTAGCTGAGAGAGATTTTTTTATCCTTAATAAAATGTTTGTTATAATATAATTGAATTTATTTAAAGAGAGACACAATGTGTTCAATAAACCACAAAGTAGAAAAAGAAGCAATTTTATGTTTAGTTTTAGTTTTCTCCCCCCTGCTGTACCAAACTGCGACTTCAATACCGAGGTACATACCGAACCATCATGTTTGTGTACCGTTACACCCCTACTACATACATACAACAATATTGCCCTTATCTGTTCTCTTGACCTTTTTGTTTACTGCTGCTTTTTTTCCCACTCACATCCTTAATTGAGTTGGCCACAGCTTTCCCATGGTCGCCTCCTACTTTCCGGCATGATATCAAGGTTCTCGACAATAATTCCTTCAATGAGAACCACCAGCGTTTGCCTACTTTTGGTTTCTTTTCCTCAATGTCAAATTACAAGCTAGTAAAATGGTTACCAGCAAGTAAATTCTTATGATAGCTAAACTCAGAGTTAATATTTAAGAACACTAATAATTGAATAACACTGTTGAATGAAATATTTAGCAAATCTCAAAATATATATTGAATTTTCCTACTGTACATAATGTTGTGATGCCTAAATTCACTTGTTCATTTTTTATTTCGACAAGATAGTATAGAATTTTAACATCGACCAATTATTGGTCCATAAATTGAAAATAATCACTGACTTATTGTTATCTACAAAAATCATTGGATTGCTACCTGTTATTTAACTCATAAGCTCAAATTTTATTTGAGAACCTTTTTTTTTTTTTTTTTTTTTTATAAACTACTGATGAATCCGGCCCATGGTAGTTCATTTATTTCTCAACCTCCCGTTCTCTTCTTTGTCTTTTCTACCTCCTCCCTGCTTTGCTGTCTCTCCTCTGTTCTTTCCTACTCCTCCCTTCCTCCAAGTCTACACATGAAAAACACTGGAATTTCAGGAGGGCTGAAAACATGAAAACAAACACCGTTGCTTAGATACTTTCACCAATTATTTCTTACTTCCCACACAAGCTCTTTAAAAGCACTTACTGCAGGCAAGTGGTGTGGCGGGCCACATCAGCTCCTGTGTTCGAGAGCGTCGTCCTGTTGCGTCCACATACACTCCCAGCTGACTGAAGCACAGCAGCAGTTCATTTGCTCCCACCTCCATAGCGTGCAGCGCGTCCAGGGGTTGCTGGGCCAAAAAGGCTAGTGAGGGGTCTGCCGGGCTGACCAGACTCACCGGTGACGACTCTCCCTGCATGGCCAGCAGAGCGAAGCCTGACGGGTAACCCACGCACAACCGATCACGAATAATCCCCAGCCATTGGGCGATACCAGGTGCCTGAACCTCCCACAGCTTGCGGTGATGGGGCTTTGCCCGTGTGATTTCATAGCAGATGACCTGACGCTTCACGCCTGCTAGGAGACATGCTGGGCCGCCAGGCCGTAGGGTACCTATGGTCATCGTCTGGCAGCCTTTAGTTTCGTTCAGCTTGATATCAACACCACCCTCTGCGCCCTCTAGTGCCGCCCAGGGGTATAAATGGACGTGCCGATTACGGCCAGAAAGCAGGGCCACCATCTTCTCTTTGGGGATGAGCTCAATCTGGCAGACTCTTTTACAGTCAGCAGCACGAACAATGACTGAGAAAGGATCATGGGAAATTAGTCAAAGTAAAAATAATGGAAAAGAATTAAAGAACTAAATCGGTGTGCTCATACCATCTCTTGTGATCTCGACTACAAACAGGCCATCTTCTGTTCCCAAAACAATTCGTTCTCGATCTGTAGAGACAATAGCAGGACAGATTGTTTTGAGAAAGGATTGTTCACCCAAAAAACAAAAATTCTGTTGTCATTTACTCATTCTCAAACCTGTGAGATTTCTGTCCCTCTATTGAAAGTCCATCGCACTTTGTTCATGAAGGTTATTAAACAACGGTCTCTGGCTAATGAATTGTCATTTTTAATTACTGAAAATACTAATGCTAGATATTACTATTAAAATATTAATACTATTACAAAACAACATTTCCAAATGCTTTTTTTTCCCCAAACTTTTTTGCTCACCAGTCACTGTGGCTAATGGTTTTCCAAAGTTACTAGCCACTCAGCATTTCACTGGCCACAATTTTGACATTGATACCATGGGGAAAAACTGCCATATAGATATTTTTAATATCATCTCATAATTTGGCAGCAGGTATATTAGGCTGCTGTCACTTTAAGACCTGAAGCACAGATCCATTACACTGTTACACATGCGTTTTCTTTCTCAACTGTTTACGTTCACTTAAAACATAACTGACTGTGTTTATGTGAATACTCGCCAAGACCGGCATTTTGACATTATTTTGTGTGTATTTGACTGTTTAAGCTAAATAAGCAGCGAAAAAGAACTCAGTTTAGTACTGAGAGGCAGCTTTATGTGGCGCACTTTGTGAGAATAAAATCTGCGGGAATGAGTAAAATTATGCACAATACACGCAATCCCACACCGAAATTCAAGCTCTGAAACACCAACAATATTCATCCGGAGCAAATGAAACGAGTGAGTGAGGGGAGGCGGGTTTGGTCCTTTGGTAGGGCAATTTTAAAGTACAAATATTCCATGTAGTCTCTCAGTTAATAATACGCCATAATTACAGAAGAATTAGAAATTAGGGCAGTTCCCGACTAAAGATTTTTCTAGTCGACTATTAATCGTTCATTTAAGCCATTTTTTCGACTAATCGCACGTTTATATTAATTTAATTACTTAAATATATACTGAGGAGAATATTAAACCATAATGAGAGTTTAATATATATAGGCGTAATATAGCCTATTTCTTTTAGATTTGAATTGGTTCATTTAAAAGTAGACATTTCAAGCTTTCTATAGATATATTTCTCATGTCTGTGAGGCAAGTATACGCTAAGTTTCGGTTATTTTTTTGTGACGCGCTCCAGTTCAGGGAGACCGAGACGGCAGAAAGCGAATTCTGTTTGTTTTCTTTATTGTACAAAAGCACAACGTTTTCTTGTTATTGTGAGTTTACACAAATAAAAGAAGACCCATTACAGTTTCAAATGATGCGTTCCTCTAATCTGTATGACCAAAAATGACGGATTAGTTTCCACTGTTATCATGAAAAAAGTGATTGCACCATAAGGTTTTTTCTTTCTACAAGGTTTATTTTTCTAATAAAATTTTTGGCCGACTAAGCCACTTCTAGTTGACTAATGATTAGTCAACTATTAGGGGGCAGCCCTTTTAGAAATGCTGTTTAAAATAGCTTTAGTAAGATTATAGCATGTCACAGGGACAACTTCTGAAAAGTATTTCAGGTTAATGTCCCAAAAATGTCCTGACTAAAATCACTTTGAGCCAAATAGGGGTAATAATGGACAAAAAAAAAAAAAAAAAAAAAAAAAGTACATTGACTGTGTCACTGAATGTAAACAGTCTCACAAATTCAAATATGTGAAAATCATCATGTGTTCAGAAATGCTCATTCCTCTCTTGAAAATGGGGGAAAGTGGTACATTATATTGATTCATTTGAATTAGTAGCAATCCCAGAGGTTAACATCCTCGCCTCCCTAACACTGTACTGACCTACGATGGCGGCAGAGAGTGTAGTTTTGATGGCAGGCAGGCTGCTGTCGTAGGCCTCGTGCAGGACATGCACCACACGGTTCTTCAGGCGGTTCTTGGCCAGGATGTTCTGCAGGCCCTCTAGGATGCCCACCCACTTCCTCTTCTCTGCCTCACTCTCGGCTAACACCAGCAGAGGCACCGGTCGGATAGGGGAGTTCAGAGTGGATGATGATACCTGCGCGGTTCAGGGCAAATATGATGCATGATTGCATATGATGCAAATATGGCAATGATGCATGATTAAACATAGCAATGCAGCATTTAAAGAAAAGGACACATTTTAGAGCGTACCCGGAATATGCAGGGAATGTCTTTACGACTGGCATGGATCACATCAGATGCCAAAACAGAGCTTACAGAGAACTCCTCGTCTCTGTGAGGAAAAGAAACAATGTCACACAAATGAAAAATTATACTTGATATTTCCAGGTTTTCTGATAATGACAGATAATATTCTTCACTTGCACTACTGTTAAAAAGTCTGGGGTCAGTACATTGTTTTTTTTTTTGTTTTTTTTTAAAGAAATAAATACTTTTATTCATGCCTTTAAATTGTTTAAAAGTGACATTAAAGGAATTTGTAATGTTAAGAAAGATTTCTATTTCAAACAAATGCTGTTTTGAACTTTCTTCAAAGAATCCTGAAAAAAAAAATAAATAAATAAAAATCTGACAATGAAGATTGGAACAAAAAAAAAAAAAAACCCTTTAATTTCCCCAAAAAGCTACATTAACACACTGACATCACACAAACATTATCACAATGTGACTGAGATGACATTTGTGAAATGTATTATGTCATAACTAATAATCATTCAGCAGTCATGTGCTTACTCATAAAAATCATGAGCAAAAGGTTTATACCTATTAATAGAATATTATATTAATAGACTGTTTGCTAGGAATAGACATTTTAGATATACAATATACAACAAGTCTTTTATACTAATCAAGGTTGCATTTATTTGACCAAAAATCTAATTAAAATCTAATTTTTTTTGTTCATGTCTTTAAATTGATCAAAAGTGACATTAAAGGCATTTATAATGTTATAAAATATTTCTATTTCAAGATTTCATCAAAGAATCCTGAGAAAAAGGATAATCTGACACTGAAGACTGGAACAATAGCTTCTAAAAATTCAGCTTCGCCATCACAGGAATAAATTACATTTTAAAAATATATTAAAATAGAAAACAGTTAATTTAAATGGCAATAATATGACACAATATTATTGATTTTACTGTATTTTGGATCAAATAAATGCAGCTTTAGTGAGCATTAGAGGCTTCTTTCAAAAATCTTACAGAATTCAAATTTTTTGAACAGTACTGTAGCAGATCACTACATTATTCACTGACTGTGTGTTAAGTACGTTCGATCTGAGAACGTGACTAATCCTGACCTCAAGTCGAGGACCTGACTGGCCGTCACGACAGGCTGAGTGGACTTCCCTTCAGGCACCTCATAGAGGAAGAGTTTACAGTCACACACGACAGCATAAGCCCTCTGCCAGCCCTTCTTCACTCCTGTGGGCTTCGGGATCTGAAAGAGCAGCAAGGCAATTTAAGGTACTGGATGGCGTTTAGTATGAAATATAAGTTCAATGCAATTGTTCAGGTGAGGTAAAAATAAGTGACCAGAAATTTTTACTACATTGTCATTCTCACCCTGACAAAACCTTTGTAGGCTGTGCCAATGCCCCTTTGCACATCAATACCCAGAGGCCTCTTGGCCTGCTCTGGAGGAATGGGGCAAACCTGGGGCGCGTTGTCTTTACAAGACACGTGGCAGATGAAAGAGCATACTAAAAAAGATACAGTGAGGGAGAGAGAGAATTACCAAACATTCACACACGTGACTTACTTTCTTTCACTGACAAGTGAGACTTGCATATAAATATTTCATCATAGATCAAAAGCTCATTATCACACTGTCTCTGATCTTTTTATTATTAACACTCAGCTCACCCTCGCAGGCGTAGCCTTGTCGGATCTGGCCCACCATCAGTGAGGTACAGTGAGTGCACTGGGTCGGGCTGGAGAAGGTCTTGATGCTCAGCTGATGAGCTTTAGGCTGCTGACACAAACAAAATATTAACAGTCAGAGCAATGAACGCATGCTGATGCTGAGAAGCCAATGAGAAAATGCTGACAAACTAAAGCAGGGGCCTCCAAACGTTTTTTTTTTTTTAAAGGGGGCAAGTTTCATTCCACTTTAGGTGCATTTAACATTTCTCATAAGCAACAGAAATAGCAGCGCTTAACAGTTATCACATTTAGTTTCGCTCACAGTTTAGCCCAATGTATACTTCACTTTTTATGCGTACGCGAGGGTCAGCGTACAATTTCGTCATCAGAATAGTACGCGCACTGCCAAATTTTTGTAAAAATGCGCACGTGGTCGCATTTTTGCAGTAATTAGTTTATCCACAAGGTGGCAATCGTGCTCTGGGGGCGTCGATTCACAAGGTAGTCAAAGAAAGACTGCATAAACAGAACAGACCGGTGTCATGAGAAATCGAGTCCCCCCCAGGAATCGGGTCTCCTTTAGGACCCAGGAGGTAATGCCTGATCAAAAGTTGATAATGTGATGTCTTGACTATTTATAACCCATTTCACTATTGTATGATGTTTATTACATTAAGTGCAAAAAACCTACCTAATATAATATAGGGTAAGAACGAGAGATGCTTGATTTCAGAACCTATAGCTTCAGTTATATACTAGTATATGAACCATGTCATTTAAAAGACATTAATGGTCATTATAAACGCATTTTAAATGATATAAATCATAATCCGATTTTGCAGGAATTATAATCAGGCACTAAAAATACTACCCATTAAAAGTCAGCTGAACCAATGGGATCATTTGGGTCCTAAAGGAGACCCGATTCCTGGGGGGGAACTCGATTTCTCACTACAACGGAACGCATGCAAGCTACAGTGAAAATGGAGGCCTACATAGACGAGAGATTGTGCGAAGAGGTTAGAAAGTACCTTCATTTGTACAACTCTAGCATGAAAGAATACAAAGACGTTTACATGGGTCGTAACTCGTGGCGAGAGATTGCTCAAAACTGTGAATATGTTGAAAGCCCGTGTACGCGTGCGAGTCAAATGAAGTATACGCTAGCGTACTCGTAAAAAACGAAGTATACTTTCTCCTTTAACTGCTACACCTGGCCTAAAATCTAGTGCTGTCACCTTGTGTTGACACTGTGAAACTGCATGATTTGTAAATTATGCATGGCAGGCCACATATGATGTATTTTAATAGACAAGCTGTGGGCCGTTTGAAATTCATCCTTCGGGCCGGACTTTGGACACCCTTTGGACTAAAGGAAGAGGCTAATGATGAATCAGACATATGATATGATTGTTTTACCTTTGGCGCACTGAGAGTGGGCTGATACATTGGAGAAGGTGCAGCAGGGGTGGTCGCTTGAGACTTGACTGGTTCCTAAAGCATTAAAATATATATAAATAAAATGCGTAATAACAAAACATGTATACTTATGTGCTTATTATTTTGTTTCAAGGAGACCATACAACATTTTTGATTTTTTCAAGCTTTGTCGAATCCATTACTATTCAGGAAATGACTCAATCAATGACCAATGTATCAGACAGGAAGTCTGACAGCGGCAGAATGTAATAGGAAGTGTTAGGTGGACACTCACATCCTGTTCTGAAACCACTGATGGGGAGGAAGAGGGAATGTCCGTCTTCTGGGGTGTGGCGTCCACATCACCGACGGAGCTTGTCTGAGGAAAAAGACCACATTTGTGTGAAAGCTCAAAATGCGTATGCATCATTCGCTGAGGGACATTTTAATTCCATCTACATGGCATCTTTATGGTCAGCAGATGAGATCAAAAGCTTTACAAACATCACTTAACTTCCCCAAAAAGCTACATTAAAACAGTCAAGTCATGCAAACATTATCACAATGTGACTGAGATGACATTTGTGAAATGTATTATGTCATAACTAACAATCATTCAGCAGTCATGTGCTTATACCTATTAATAGAATATTTTTGCTAACAGAAATTTTACAAGTTCATGTTTTTGAAAGAAGTCTTTTATGCTCACCAAGGCTGCATTTATTTGACCAAAAATCTAATTAAAACTGAAAAAACAAAAAAACAATGTGAAATATTACAATTAACAGTTTGAAAACAGTTGTGCTGTTTAATATTTTTGTGGAAAGAGATTTTTTTTTTTTTTCAGGATTAATTGATGAATAAAAAAGTTCAAAAGAAAGGCATTGTTTATAGAAATCTTTTGTAACAATGTAAAAGTCTGACTTAAAAAAATCTGTTTCATGCATCCTGGCTGAATAAAAAAAAATCTTACTGACCCCAAACTTTCAAATGTATAAATTATATATAAATATATTTAATGCTTATGCATTTAAGTCTTTCAATTTTTATGTTTAAACAATCAGCAATAAGGCTTAGCAAACACCACTAATAAATCATATGCCACCTATAATTCAACTTAAGATGCATTTGTAAACACTAAAGCACCATCTTTGACTAACATTGTAAATATGCCCCAAAATGACACAAAAACAATGCTTACCAAGCACTTCTAAACAAAAGATACTGATATGGTCTAATGGTGTGTGCACACCAAAAGCGAAGCGAATATTCGCATTGCGTTACTTACGGGATCACTTGTTTTTCGCGTCACTCGTGCGAATAAAATTTTTACTCCAGTAAAAATCATGTTCTGGGGGGTAAAATCTGCATTTTTGGTGGGGTTCCCTTGGTAAAATTCGCATTCCAGGGGATGACATTATTAGGGTTGCTTCAAACCGCGGCAACAATGTTAAAGTAGCCCAATTCCACGGGAAAACCACGGACTTGGCATCACTGGTCTTCTCCAGGAACTGCGCCTGGATGACAGCCGCTTCCATCGCTACTTGAGGATGACAGGACGCGTCAACAAGCTCTTCGCTGATTGGCTTGTGCGACAATGCGTCATGCGAATTTTCTCACTCAAGTTAACATTTTTCAACTTGTGCGGAAGAAGCGATTGAGGCATATAGTGTGCGTTTGAGGCAATCGCATCGCCTAATTCGCGTCGCCTGGCGTGAATTCGCGTCTTTGCATTGACTTTGTATATAATCTACTCACGCAAATAATTCTCTTTTGGTGTGCACACACCATAACTGTATCTATGCAACATTTGAATACACAACAGTGTCAGTTATGGGTGATACAGGATTTTAGGATGCACAAAGACTGGCAGGTAATTAAAATCATTAAATTAACTGACATCACACTTTTTCCTCAGAGAATTACTGTCATATTCAATTAGCTTACAAGCACATACTCCTCATCACCTCCTATATTGGTAAGTTATAAATAATTGTGAAACATCCCCCACAATTTAATCATCTCTCATCATTTTATTTCATCCGATTCATTTTACAGCTGGTTGGCTTAGTCATTCAATCTAAATTATGGATGTTTATTGTCTTAGCAGGCTCTAAGGGTTAACTAACAGCTTAGTGCATTTGCAGACTTGACGAATGGAGAGTGACGTTATTCACATTAGCCATTTAAGAGGTTAGAAGGCAGTAGGGAGGTGGTTAATACTAACTGCTGGATGCTAATTGTGAGTCTCTAACCTTTAGCACCTACAATTAGACTGAATTGGATCTAGGGTCTGACTGCAATACGGCAGAGGAACGCGGTCAGCAGACAAAATAGATGAAGAGCATGCTGGTTAGGCTGAATGTAAGTTGTATAGTCACTAATGTCTGGCCTTAAGTCAAGCATTGTTAATGCAAGTAAAGTGCTGTTTTATTTTGACAAAGCACAAGAGGAACTACAGTACGAACTTCTTGACCATCATGCAAACTTCTGACATACTTTGTCTGCTGACAGATCACTCCTGCCGAGGTTAAAGGTCACAGAGGGAGGAGCTTTGTTTAGCAAACTTACTTCATCCCAAAATGCAAGCAGAGAAGATGCGGATGAGGAGGAGACAGAGTCCTTTTTTTGAGGGGGACAAAAATAAGATGACAAGTGACACAGCTTTTGTCTTTATGAACTTACTTTCACTTTAGGCCTTTTCCCTACAATCGCATGAGTCTCAAAAACATCGGTAGACCTGGTCACTAAGTGACAATAGGGCTCCTCTCACAGCCTCAGTATGGAAGCAGTTTTGCAAAACTGAAAGATAGGCATCAGTCTTGCAAAACTTTCAGCTCTACTTAGGCAATCAAAGCATGATGAGTCATCTGGCCAAAGGTAGAAATACAGCGGTTACCCTTGTTACCCCTGTACACCAAGCAGTCCTGTGCTAATAAACACCATTTTTTTAGGCATTATACGGAGGTAGGATAAAAGAAAATGCCATCAATACTTTTCTGAAGACAATCAGGAGGGGAACGGAATCGGCAAAAGACCTTGAGCCAAGAATTGGCGTAGTTGTGCTCTATGTTGAAGTGCTGACCATGAGGCTATCGGCTCTGACTACAATCATATATGTTTTACAAACAAACAAACAAACAAACAAACATGAAGTTTTGGGGGTAACGCATTACAAGTAACACAAGTTATGCAATCAGATTACTTTTTCAAGTAACTAGCAAAGTAACATTACTTTTAAATTTACAACAAAATTTAAAAAGCTATTTTCAAATAAGTAACGCAAGTTAGTTTTTCCTATTTATTGACTGACAGATCTCCTGTCCCCATGTTGAAAGAAATCGGAAGTGCAGAGGCGTTGCGTAAACATGATGGTTATTGTAGTTCTAGACTAAATGTGAGCATTTACTCATCTCACTTTCACAAAAACATTTTCAGTGAAATGCAAACTTGGAATATTATGCAAACTTGCAATAATAAAAATATACTTTATGTATTTAATCTCACTTTAACCAGTCTTTGCTGCTGACCTTCGATGACCCAAATTAATCATACCAATAAGCAAAAATGACTTTAGATAAACATCACATTTGTGTTTCATTTTTTTATTTATTTTTTTTTATTGCTGAAGTAAGAGTGTTAAACTTTATTCTCCTGCATCCGATTCTTCTTTAATCCAGAATGGCAGCACAGCTGAAAGGTTTGTTTGAGCTGAGCCCTCTACTGTACAGATGTGAATTTGCATTTCCTTCAGCCTGAGGCTTATTCATTTCACTTTTGGTGTGAAAGGGCCTTTAGATTTGCCAAAATTAGAACATTTGTTTTTTTTTGTATTGAAATACAAACAAGCCCAGCCAGGTGAGAAAAAGTAACGCAAATGTAATATAAAGCATTGGTAATGCAATTAGTTACTTTTTTTGCGAGTAACACAATATTGTAATGCATTACTGTGAATGGCTTATGTGAAACGTGTAAGACTGCAGATTCCCAAGGTGAATAAGTGATGTCAGAATCACTGTCCATGTGGTAGACATTCACAAACATGTATACTCCAGTATTTCTGTCTGGCTACTACAGACGTCATCTCATCATTTGATCAACAATCTATTAGGTCTATGACGTTCTGAGGCCGGAGGTCATTAGGATGATGAAATGAACAGAGGGAGGCTTGTTATGGCATGTAACGCAGTAGCAGATAGACGGATACTATCAGAAACACTTACTCTGAATGTCAGGTCATGGGCGAGGGGAGAGGTATTGAAGTACTCAAAGATGGAGTCCTGGAAGTCTGGAAGTTTCAGGCCTACAGTTATATAAAAAAAATAAAATCAGACAAAAAAAAAAAAAAAAAATGGTTAAGACCATTTGCTAGTTTCAAATGATAGAAGAATCTATTAATTTAACAATCAGCCGCATTTATAAAAGGTTCCCTTCAGATGTTCCTTCAAAAGGACATAATATGCTCATGGTTAGTCTATTAAGGGTAAAGTCATAACACGTGTATCAGCATTTTCACCTTTGTCTGTTCGTGAGCGGCTCTCCTCCATCTCCTTCTTCATGTTCTCGAGCTGCTCCTCCAACTCTCTGTTCTTGGCCTCTGTGTCCTTCACTTTGCTGTAGGTGAGGGAGTCAAAAAAGTAAGGCTACCAGAAAAAGCTAGATCAGGGGTTGGCAACCTATGGCACGTGTGTTAACTTTAGGTACTGGGTAGGATTAAGGGATGTAGAATATGATCATGCAGGATAAGGCATTAATATGTGCTTTATAAGTACTAATAAACAGCCAATATCCTAGTAATATGCATGCTAATAAGCAACTAGTTAATAGTGAGAATTGGACCTAAACTAAAGTGTTACCAAAATACGTTTATGTGTATTTATACATGGGGGTGGCACAGTGATAAACTCGGAAACTTAAAAATGGCACTTCAGGACAAAAAGGTTGTCGATCCCTAAACTAGATCATTTTAACTAATAATGTGTGTCCTTTTGTATTGTGCACATAAGACTGAACCAGTAAAACAATCTAAATCAATAAAAAGGCTGCTTATTATAGCAGAATCGAAGACTGACCTCTCGAAAGAGATGTTGGCAGCTTTAACCTTGCGCAGCTCATCCTGAACCAGTTGCTTGGCCCGGATTTCAGCCTCCAATGCCGACTGCAGCTCCAGACGGGCAGACATGTCCAACTTCTGACTGCGGCGCACCTTCCACAAAGGATCCTGCCAAGAAATGGACATGCAAGTTTTGAAAAGAAGCCAGAGAAAGCACACCGAATCATGACATGGTCGCCCTTAAAACAACATTCACAATCAATTGGTTGCTGGGTTTTTAATTTGAAGCAGTTATTACTTTAACCCTTTAAGCCCTGAAGGCATTTTTAGAGTTGTTGTTTTTTTTGTTTTTTTTTGAGTGACATACACAAAAGTAAAGACTCATAACTCAAACTATAGCAAGGAGAGTCAAAAGGTAGGTATCGTTTTAAATTTTTAGAGAAAAAAACTGATTACATTTGGACATTCATGCTGAGAAACTGCTGATAAAATACAAAAAATATGATTTTATTATAATTTTACATATCGTTCTTATTTGACATGCAATAATTCTTTTTTGGTGAAGTTCCCCTACATGTGAGCTACATCTTGATCAAATTTTGTGGTGATAGC